>OZ014475.1:26330619-26784234 GCA_963965965.1 Trididemnum nubilum | reverse complement strand
TTATTTTCAAAAGTATTTTTTTTATTTTCAAAAGTATGAACCTATCAGTGGTCGAGTGGATAGAGCGTCTGCTACTGAAGAGGTAGACTGGGGTTCGATTCCCGGTCGGGTCAAACCAAAGACTATAAAATTTGGTATTCACAGCTTTCCTGCTTGACGTTCAGCAATTAAAGGGACAGTGTGAAGCCTCCGCCGTGTGTGGTAGACAGATGGGCAGGTGGCAGCTTGACTCGAAGACCGAAAGGTCCCTTCGCTGTCTCCTGGCCAAGGCAACTTGGTGAATAAAATCTAATTACATTACATTACATTTCGCGTAAAAACTAGAAAGGTGGAGGAGAATTGTTATTGAAAAATGGTATAATAGATGGTTAGACCTACTTACCAGCATGTTGTTGCTCGGACCGGATTTACATTGCTTAGGGCCTCTGGTACTGTGGGGATTTTTGCGACATCTTCCAGCCAAATATAGGTGAAGATCAAATAAATGTTTTACCATCTGAGCGCGGGACCCCTGGCACTGTGCCATATCGTAAATACGGTCCTGGTTATTGCATTATGTTCAAAAAAAGGTTGGATAAGGGTCTGAGATTGCAACTCTAGGACAAAAATTCTTAATTTTACCCGGGTTATACATTTAAATTTATTGGCAAAAATTGAATTGAAAAGGCTCTCCCCCGTCCCCCCCGCGGTCATCAATATTAATGTTCAGTACTGTTGTGCACGTGTACTGTTGTACGCAAAGATGCTAAAAGAAATTGAAACTGAAGAAACAATAGACTTTTTTGTTACATTTTTATCATTGGTGTCATTTCAATTGGAGGGATGGGGCCGGGCCCTTTGCCCCCTCCTCCCTGGCGACCCCTATGCTCTCTGGCACTTACTGCTACAAATGCGCAACAATCACTGTTTATCTACGTTTCTATAGCCATAAAATGTTAAAAATAAAAGAGCATTCAATGGTTTGTAAATTTTTACGGCATATTTTGATAATACAACGTCTTTTCAAGAAAGCCTTAATGGCGGATGAATATTTTTGAGACATGATGCTTAATCATGCGGAACAGCTATATTTCATTAAAAATTTTGACTTAAAAAGCTTGCATTGTGCGCTAAATTACAAATAAGTTGTAGCTGAGGCTAGAATTTCTGTGCACATGTTTTCATTGTACCGCACTCGGCTCGTACTGCTGAGCCTAACTGTTAAGACCGTCATAGGCCTTTTTGTCTTTCAACAAGAGCTGACCTAATTGCCAGTTTATTGGAGGCCTGGCCTACGATAATGTTTTGGGTTTCTAATTTGGTTACAATAAATTGTAGTGGTTTTGTATGCCTGGCCTAGTAGGCTAGCCAAGTGTTTCTTAAAAGGGTGAATGGTGCACCCCAGGATGCATAAAATTTTTGAAGGGTGAACCAGCATACGGAAGAAAGTTTAGCTGAAAGCAACTCTTTATCATAGAGTATCGGTAGATTTTGAATACAAAAATGTACCTAAATCAATGTAACGTATGTGACATAATAATTTCATATCGCAGAGCTTTGTGGCAGAGCTGCAGAGCTTTGTGGCAGGCACGTAGCCAGAACGGAATTTTTTGGGGGCAAACAAAAATTTTAGGGGTAAAGAAAATCTTGGAGGGGCAAAGTAACGAATCTAAGCAAGAAATGGATCAGCTTTTGTTAAAAGTGACGTTCAACTGAAATTATTTCGGGAGAGGGCAAAGTAAAAATTTTGGGGAGCGATGGCAGGGATAAACACAACCAAAGAAGCTTAAGAAGCATTGGGCTAGCCTATATCTGTAGGTGGATGATGCTGATGACGATTTTTGACGATAAAGTAATCGTCTGTCCGGTGTATCTTCGTACTTTTGTGCATTTGATCCTAATAAAAAACGCAATTTTTTTATGCTGGTACTGCCGTTGACGAATGAATTTGAAATTTTAATGAAATGTCTCATGAAATGTTCTGCATTATTAAGCAGCATGTCTCAAAAATATTCATCCGCTATAAAGGCTTTCTTAAAAAGGCCTTGTATTATCAAAAATATACATTAAAAATTTACAAACTGTTTAATGCCTTACTTTTTTTCACATTTTATGTTTATAGAAACATAAATAAACTGTGATAGCTAAGCATTTGTAGCAGTAAGTGCCAGACAGTCCAGCTTGCGACGCGGATGTAGCCTATTTATTTGAGCCCTCGTTTGTATTTTTTTCTTTCGCGCTAGGACGCAGTTTTGCATTGGTTAAGAGATATTTCGATGGCTTCAAAGTTTTGCGTACTTACTTAGGGTGGCTGCGAAGTTCAAAAACATTTTGATTAGTTCAAACTTTTCTGCATTCGTTTACAGAAATTTCCATCACTTTATAATTTTGTGCATTCGTTTAAAAATATTACCATCAGTTAAAAGTTTTGTGCATTCGTATAAAAGTATTTCGATCACTTTAAAGCAGTGCCGTTGCCAGAGCAAACGTAGGGAGAGGGCATTAGCTGAAAGTGGATGGGGCTCTAATATAAACTGAACGTTTGCATATAAAAACTGATATTCAAGCAGATCTTGTACGGCTACCAATATGCGCAATTTTAACAATTCTGTATTCATGTCTAAAAAAAGAGAGACCTATAAGGCCGGCAGCGTTTCTTAGTTTGTTTCGTCTGCGGCCCACAACGGCCTGAAAAATCTATCTACAGCAGTGAATGCTGCCAGACACGCAACCAGGATTTTGCTAAGAGGGGTAAACGAAAAGTAAATTTTCTAATGAAATGAAATGAAATGAAATTTTCTAAACGGGGGCATAGTCATTAAATATATAGCGACTATGGACGGGGACGCTAGGCGATTTTTGTGATTTTGCAGCAAAAAAGAAGCAATTTTTCCGTGATTTTAATCGCACTTCGCAGGTTTTAAAGCCATAAGAATAACTAAATTGCTGTTCCGCGGAATTTTTTACAGTGCTTTCTTTTACAGAGAATTCTGATTTGATAGGGGCGTTGCTGTTGTCTAGAAGTTCATTACAATAAAAAAATATTGTTTTACAACAACGTTCTTTAAACTATTATGGTAATTTGTAAGAAAACGTTAATATTTCTATTTCTTAAACACATTTTGGGCCTCAAAAGAGGTTTTATTTTTTGTTTCATTCTGCAGTACAGTATTGCATTGCAAAATAGCAGTAAAAATAAAGCTGACTCTTCGTGGATTTCACCTACCGCGGGTTATTTTTGCAACGTATTCCCTGCGATAAACGAGGGTTCACTGTACTCGTATTGTTGTTGTCTTGCAGTTATGTGATGTTCCAAAAACAGTAATTTGAGTTAACCAAGTTGGGAGGACACAAGCATTCGCTAGGGGGGCACGGCCCCCCTGCCCCCCCCCCCCCCCCTTTCTTGACGGCACTGATTTAAAGTTTTGTACATTTGTTGAAAAATATTTCGATCACTTTAAAGTTTTACACAATCGTTTAAAAATATTTCCAGTGATAGCGATTCTTGTTGGTGTTTTCGGCCTATGGGCTTCCGTAAATGGTCAATATGTTGCACAAATTAAATGTTATGCAACAAGTTTGTCCTTTGCTAACTCTTACCAGACTTAAAGAACCTTAAAGAAACTTTCCAGAATCTCAGAACGAAAACGTGCTTTGATGGTGAACAACTCTTTTAACCTGTTCAATAAAAACCCGTCTTCGTAAATTGAGCAATGCTATGAAAATGACTCATGATTTGTCTGCCATTTTGGTTGAGAGATTTGTTGCTAAAGGAGGAGGTCTGAGTTTCAAATCCCGTACCTGTCAAAATTGGACACGGTTGGGGCCCAATCTGCCATATGGCACAGCAGTGCCAGGGGTCCTGCGCTTGGATGGTAAGACCTTTTTATGGACTTCGTTTATATTTGGCAGGAAATGCAGCAAAAATTCCAAAAGTACCAGGGGACCCACGCGATCTAAAGCCGTTCCTGGTAACGGTTTTGGCCAACGGCTTTGCTTCCACATATAAGACAAATTGTTTGGTATATGCTGTTCATGTAAGACTTAATAACTCGTACGTGTACGCCGCAAACTCGTGACACGTTTCAGCGTATTGCACCTGTATAATGGAAATTGTTTTTTTGTTTTGTCAAAATTAATTCAATAATGAACAATTTCGAAACAAAAACTGATTTCGGTTTCTTACGAGGCAATCGTCTTTTTAATAACATTTAATAAAAAAAATATGCTAAAAGACCCTTAATATCACCTTCATGGTCTCTCAAATTGCCACGACTTACCCGAAAAGTTAACCTTACCTGAACTTTGCTATTTGCTATGAACAAACGTGTAGCAAATCTTGAAAAGTATGATTTTACGCCTGTCTTATTGGCACTTGGGGGCGTTGTAGGAAGTGCAAAATTATTACTGCCAGCACCTTTCACAAAAATTCAGGTAAAAGGAATAACATCCGTGCTTGCTTTTTAAAAAAACAAGAAGGTAAAATAAGAAGCCAAAAATAAAAATACGCATTTGAGCATGTGTTGTGTGTATTGCAATCAAACCAGTTTCAGTTTATATGGTAATATGTTGATTAATGTGTCTGGTTTAACATTTTCAAAGTCATGTGGTTGGAGAAAAATAAGATTTGTTTTATGTTTTTGGCAACATTGCAAATGTGGTAACATTTTTTGCTACCTTTTTCCACATATCTCACCATACTGACTTATATGGAATGTACGCGTTTTGGCGTATCATTTAACCTGACTTTCCAAAATACCATATTTGGACCAACTACCAGTAGGATTATGCAAAATCAGCAATGTCAGGCCGTAGAGACAAAAGCTTGAATAAAAAAATCCAATTTTAAGTATTGTTTACTGTGAGAACGTGAGAAAAATTAAAGATTTAAAAATTTTTTGAAATATTAGATCAAAGAAAATAAAAAATTCAACGATGTATAAGGCAAAAAGGAAGAAAAAAAATTAAACGCTCGGAAGTATGGGTCATTTCAGTTTATTATAATCAATTTAAGGAGCATAACGAGAGGGATGAAGCAATGCATACCTTGTTGTTGGAATAAAGGAGCACTCTCATAACCTGCAAAATAATTTCAAATCAAAGCCCACAAAAATCTTTTATTGCTGTTTTCTCTTCTGTTGACCAAGAAAATTATTGTGTAAAATTTGATTAATGCCAATTAATTAATTTTGCAAGTAATATCAAAATTCAAATTAAAAATGTTATATGGCCAAGTACATCAAGCCACTTGAAAAAACTGGCAATACCTCAACAGACTTCGCACTGGAGTTGCGAGAACAAAGAGCACTTTAGCGAAGAGGGGTTTTCATAACGGCCCCGCTTTTAGCAAAAGCGGAAGTTCAAAAAATACAGCTGAACATTTACTGACTTGTCCCCTGCTTTTACAAGCTTGCACCATCCAAGATCTGTGCAAATGCAACTGCGTAGCAAAAGAAACAGTGGAACTTTGAAACGACTTTTTGTGTAGACTCGATCATCATCATTACAATAATATTGTAAGCCAAAAATTTTACATTTTTGTCGATTTCTACGTAGTTATTTGATAAACAAAAATTACACAGGTTCGCAGATTAATGCAGTAAGTTGAAATGAAATCGCATCGACAATTACAGGAATTCATTCCAAACGATGGAAGCGGAGAGTGTTAATTATCAGAGGTGGAGTCCTTGAGGACCTCCTTGGCCTCGAGGACACATTTTGAAGTCCTTGGCCTTGGCCTCAAACCTACAAGTCCTAGAAAATGTCCTGTTCTCGCCTCGAGAACATCATTATTTTTTGATTATTTAAAAAGGAAAATCACCAAACAAAAGACAACATAATTAAAAATAATACAATGTGATATCCAACTAAGCCAAATTATACAAAAGTTACTTTAAATCGCGTTGTGTAAAAGCTCTAATCGGAGAATGCGAAGGCAAAAAGCATTGAGGAAAATCGTTGTTTTTATTTTTGCTTATACTTCCAGTGCAGGCGGTACAAACTGGAAAGCACCAAACCATGCAGAATCATAACGAGGAATCCGGAGGTCCAAACACAAACAATTTTGAGTCGCTAATGCAAAAACATGACCGAGCCTATTCTGCGTAAGAATTGAAAAGAAGTTTTGCGTGCTGTGATAATGAAATGTAATGCAGTATTGCCAAGGAAGACATATTGATATTATACTGTACTACAGCAGTACTTTATGTTAGCATAGCTCGATATAACCCACAAACTTATCTTGAGATAGCCAACTTATTCTGAAAACACGCGAGCGCGAAGAAGTTGTTTTGAGATAAGAAGACCAGGCTTGTCCAATGTCCATGGAACATATTTTTCTGTCCCATCCCATTCCATAGCAGTTCATATTTGTCCAATGCCATGCCATCTCATGGGATTCCCATTAAAATACAATTCAATAAAAGTTAAAAAATTTATGAAAATTTAAGTATAATTTGTACTAGATAAGACTACGCATACAGAGAGAGATACAAAACGGCAAAATAATATGCAATTTAACTCACTCATCAAGCCCACCATCTAACGCTAGAACTAAACCAGGACCAAGGCTAACCTCACTTAAAAGCGAATTCATTCAAAACTGAAATGTTCTGCCTTAACCCTTTTTTAACTGTTGGATTGTACCGTTGGGAGTAGCCTTGAGCTTGATCGCCCTAAGTGGCCAGATCACTAAAAATTTCAGGGTTTGGTACTCCTTACCAATGCTTTCCAAACTGTTTAGGTATGACGTAATCAAAAAAACTATCACATGACTACTGTCCAATAGGTCCAATGGGAAATGTGATGCGTGCTGTCCCATCCCATCCCATCCCATAGGATTCCCATGGTAATCCCATTCCCATGGACAAGCCTAGAAAGAACAACTCTAATCACTGGCAAGCAGTGTGAGGGGCGAAACCCCATCCACTGAACAATTTGTGAGTTGGAAATTGCCGAAAGAATGCCAAATAACAAACTATTGGATCAAAAAAACGCCGCATGAAGAATTATTAAGAAATTAATTGTGCAGTTAAATATACCTATAATTGTTCGAATGTTTGGAGTACTTAATCAAGTTTGTACACTACGTAATTAAGATAAAGAGGCAAAGCTTCCGCAAAAAATTTGGGCGTTTTTAAAAAGACTTAATGGTTTATTATTTTTCCGCTTCTACAATTGTGGACTATTTGAAGGGAGGCCCAGGGTAAATGCCTCCAATGCCTTCCTTCTAAATACAACCCTGCTGGGATCCTTAGTTTTTTTGTAAATAAAAGTCTTTATATCAAATTTAAGAAAGTGCGTTTTGGCGGCCGAAACGTTTGCGATCATGTATTGACAGGCATTAAAATGTAGAGAAAAAATTGGCTTAAAATTAGAGTTGGAAAATTGTGGGAAAACTAAAGTTTTTTTTAGTTTAGCATTTACAATATTTTCTTTTAAAATTGCTTTCAAAATCTTAATGTGTAATCTTTTTTCAAGTCACAAAAATTGCTATTGTTTCCAGAAAAAATCACTAAAATCATTTGACGGGGGCATGGGGACTTTGCCCTCGCCTTATAACCCGTGTTTTTTCAATGCTCTAAAATTGAACGTACAAATATACCCCGCACGATACATAAATGGAAACCGGCCGGGTCGACCGGCACCGGTCGGGTTACCGGTCGGGTCGAGATTCTTCAACCGGCCGGTCAAGCCGGTTGAAACACTGGTCAAATTCTCCTTTCTTGCAACTGAAAGACATCAAAGCGCCAACCGAAATATACATATATATTTTATTATAAATAAAACTTTTTATAAAAAAAATGGTGTTAACAAACCACACCTTTTGAAAACACTGGTTGAATGATTTCAAGTTTTGACTAATATGCTGTGACCATTAAGACATGCACAGCAGGGGGCGTATTTAGGGGGGGCGGTGCATTGTGCCGTGCCCCGCCCCTTTGGGTCATGACACAAAGCAAAACAGTGCAAAATGTACGTTAAAATCGCGTAATCAGATTATAATAAAGCATGCATGTGAAAGAGGCTTACGCTACCTGGCATTTCAGCATCATTTTAATCAGCTTGAGAGTAAAAGTGGCGCAGATTTCAGATTTTTTAGTACATGGTAAAATTTTTCCGCTTTGAAAAGCGTTTTTGAACTTAAATTTACCACAATCTATACACTGGGCAAGAAAGACATTGCTCTTATTTTTTTATACCTAACTAACCATGGCTTGATCTGAAGTAGCAGCATTTCTACAAACTGCAGGGGCACATTATATTTTGAATATTTTCTAGCCAACGTCATAACAGTGTAGTGTTTGCTGCTCGGCAAAATGCAAAGAATCTGTCACCAATAGCTAAAAAATTTTTACTTCTTTTTTTGGCCTTTCGCATAATCTCATTAGCAAGAACGTTTGATAATTTAGCTTATGCCCTCCAGTTTCTTTCGTGTTTATTTTTTGCACGTTTTGCGCTGCATAAAACAGGTCTTTCAAACCAAAATTCAATCTAAAAAGGTCTTAAAATTGAGTTATTTTTGCAAAAAAGGTAAATATTTTTTTACGTTTTTTTCTGACACCTCCATCCGGAGTCATAAATTTTAACACCTCACCCATGCGCCTCCCCTTTTTGAAAATTTTTCATTAGATACAATGAGCAGTGAACAAAAACCTTCTGTAAAAAAACAGTCGACCCGGCTGGTCAGAAACCGGTTGAACGGCCGGTCGACCGGTCTGGTCGGGCCGAGAAAATCCTGACCGGTTCCATCTCTGGTATGATACCTCAATTCATTTTAAAAACATAAATTCACACTATTTTGCAATATTTTTAGACAATAATTTTTAAAAATTTCGTGAAAAGAAATGGTTTAACCAAACAATATGGTTTGCGTTTAGGAAACTATTAAAAAAAGGGATCCATAATAAATGGCAGTGGATCTAAGTTCCAATAAAACCAAAACCAAATTGGTATTGATTCTAATAAAATACAGACGAAACAGAACATTCCTTGAGAGTTTTATTGAACTACCGGTGTAAGATTTTATGATTTACCAACTTGTAAATAAGAGAACTGAAATTCTAGCAATATCTACCTCCCTCATAGGCCATTTATGCAACTAGTATAATCATGTTTTTGCTTTGCTAATTTCTATGCCACATTTTAATAGCCTTAATGTTAATCAAAATAGGCCTAAACTTAACTTATTTTTGCCAAAAAAATTCAAAGTTTTCGAGCGCTGGGAGCTCCGCTCCCAGACCCCCCTAACAGCTCCCCCCATTGCACATTTCTGGCTACGCACGTCATCAGTGGACAATTGCATTGGGGCCCTAACTAATAAAATTAAGGCCTCAAAATTGACCATTTTTACACGTTTATAATTTAGCTCTATTCCCATTAACGAGTTATGGCTTGTTTCATCACTACGATACGGATACAGTACGTAGTCAACATCAGCTGCTTAACGCGTAAAACTTCAAAATGGTATTCACTATTTTTTTAAATACAACTATTTTCAAATTATCAGCAAAAACTTAGCGAAATGCAATATCTTAAGCACTTTTTCATTTAAAAATTATGGAAAATTTGGCGACCATAGTTTAGAAAGATTGTGTCCTCGGTCGTTGGCCTTGTCTTTTGGCCATTCCTGTCCTTGGCCTCAAGAGGTCTGTTCTAGAAAAGTCGGTCCTTGGCCTTGTCCTGGGATTTTTTTGAGTCCTTGGCCTTGGCCTTGAACGTTATGTCCTCGACTTCACCTCTGTTAAGTATCTATTGTCTCCTTTAATGCAACTCAATCAGGGTTCTAAGAATATTGAGTTCACTATAATAGTTTAATTGAATAACTTTTGAGACGTGCTTCTGACAATCAAATTAAACGGAATTAACATCGAAATTTTAAATGGACAAAAATGCCTTGTATTATCTTTTTTGCATATTAAGATCAAGACTTGAAACTCCAATTACAGTTGCTGATAAATTTTACGTTTATTGAAAACCAAAACGTGTTTTTTTTGCATATTGATGAGTAAGAAATTTATAGTACAGTCAGCCTAATTTTTATGAAATACTGTATTTCTCACTTCAGAAAAATTTTCATGATGCAGTTGTGCAGTTGAAACCTAGCAGAAAGCTACAAAATATTACATTTAAATAGCAAAACTATACCAATTTCATAACAAGCTATATCCAGCCATTTCAACTGAAACTTTTAGATAATCATTTATTCTAGTTAAGCATAAAAATACCAATTTTAGACGTATCAATCAAGTTTCGCGCAGTCATTGAACCTAAAAAACCTTGGAAAGTCGCCAGTAAACGCTGCTATACCGGTGAGGGCTTGAAAAAAGACGCCAAAAACGTTTAATATTTACCTGCAAAAAAGGTCATTGTGCGGTGTTGCGGACAAGGAAGGAAAAAGTGTATTCATTAATTATCACGTTGTTAAAAGAAAGCGCTTCGTAGCAGTTTTATCATTGGTTTTAAAACCGTGCCACACTTCTTTTTATAAAGACTAGTAAATTTCGGGTCGAGGTTGGTTGTTTTTAGATTTTCATAAATTTTCCGTCTAATTTCTTTTGAATTTCTTCCTACCTTTATTGGAAAATAAAGTGAGACAAATTCAGTCTTGCTTGGTTAAATTAAAAGCTGTCTTTGCTTGTATAGATCATGATTGTTCTTGAACAAAGCAACAATGGCTACGTAGAAAAGGCCAAAGAAAGACCTAATGGTTAGTTTCAAACGCATTGTTCTAGCCCGAGTTTTTAGTTGTTTTTTTTTTATGCTGAGTTGGGTATTGTTCTTTATTTGTTCCTCAAGTTTGAGCAAAAATGAGCCTCGTGTTCTTCAAAACCTCTTTCACTACCGAAACTTGCTTTTTACGGAAAAATGGAGTCATTGGGGAACTTTCTATAAGGTTTCAATCAAATTATTATAAACTGGTATATCTCTTGAGACGCGAGCAAAAAAGAGTGAAACAAAAGTACCGTATAACAAAACGTCTCCATATTTTGGCCACAAAATATTAAAATATGCAAATAAGCCTATAATGACCTTGATTAATCTCGACTTTGACCAATTTGAAAGCAATATGTAAAAATTAAAAATTGAAGTCGATAAACTTTAGAATCAAATAAGAAATATATTTGAGAATCAAATTCATTGAAGTCAAGAAACGAAATAATTGACGAATCAAAAAAGTAAATTTGACACCCTGCAAACTTGAAACTCGAGTCGGAAAATGCAGCGCCAACAGAAACGCGATGCATATGAACAATTTTGGTAGGCTACTAGTTCGGTTTCTATAAACATTTAATAAATATTCAGTTTATTTGCTTCACATATCTCATATTATGTAATCAATCAAATCCTAAAAAATAACCAAATCGGACACATATTGAGAAGAATGTATCAGACAAGGTATTTTTGAACGTTCAGAAATGAAACGGGTTCAACGAAAGTTAAGTTTTTTCACTACCGCGTGATTTTGGAAACCTTATAAATACTGGAGTCGACAAGAACTTCGTGTCATAGTCGCAGAAAGCAAAGAATTAAAATCATATAAGGTTTAGATAAGAATGCAAGTTGATTGAAAGAACCAACACAAAACATATTTTGTTCAAAAAAAGGTCTATGAAATTCAAAGGAAGTTATAACGCACGATAAAAATATTTGTGGTCTTTTGGAAGACAGAATTAACGAATTTACGGCAATATCTACAGAAAATATACTGCAAATAAAGACATTTCATGAAGTAACATTATAGTACTCTACACAGTTTAAATTTAGGCTTGAACTAAATCATTAACAGACGGTCGTTTTTTAACAAAAAGGAAACACTTCTAGACGTTCAAACCAAGGTGAGTTTACATAGTATCCGTTTTTCGTCTGTTTTTGTAGGTTTTTGCTTCTACTTGAAAAAGTGGGCGCTTTTTCATTCGCATTTTTAGAAGTCCATATCCGCACTAAGTAGACTGTTACATTTTTCATTAAAATTTTGTTCAAAAATTTTGTGTAAGAACGACAAGAGCGATATTTCAAAATAGAGATGTACCCCTTTACTTTACAAAAAAACTTTCGTAAAACTTTTCTTCTGTATGTGCTTTCTGGTTAGTGCGGATATGGACTTCTAAAAATGCGGACGAAGAAACGCGAAGTTTTTCACGGAGAAGCGAAAACGTGCAAAAACGGACAAAAAACGGATACTGTGTAAATCCATCTTTATTCAAAATTTCTATTTCAACGCTTTTCAAAACTATAACGTTTACGAAACCGAAATTGCGAGGGAGACACCGGATAGATGTAGACTGCAAAACTGCTGAAACTACTAATCATGAGATGAGGGAATCGCAACAGCAGAATCTTCTTTACGACGTCTATTAAAATCTCCCATCGTGCACCGTCTGACTTTAGTTGATGCTTTAAAATCGGTCTCGCAAGTGTTTTTGAAAAGAAAGTTTTAAACTGTAAATCCCAAATCTGACCAGTTTTTACAGAGTTGCAAAAAAGGCTTGCTGCTCTGCAACATTTTTGTGAGTGTGTGTGTGGGGGGGAGGAGATATGAGTAGTAATTCTGTGAGGCAATAGAAATATTGCAATAATACCAAAGTTCAAAATTACAAGTTGAAAATAAAAATTCTAAAACTTAATTAATGCTAAAACGTTTGGGGGCGCCATAGAGCTTTCTTAGTTTTTAGGCATGTGAATGACGCTTTGGCAGCATGATTTGAGGTGTACTATATTTTTCGGGGATTTATTCGCTTAAAATAATACATTTATATCTTACTGCGTTGTTTGTTTTTTTGTAGTCTGTTCTCAAAGATTTTTAGCTGTTGCATTCTTATGAAACTATCGTTATAGAAATTAGAGGTATGATTGATCAGCGGCAATATTTGCAGATGGCAAAGTGGTCAAAAATAGGGCTCTAATTTTCGTGTTCGAAAGTTTTATTTTCTCTTCCGCAGCAAATTTTGACTGGACGAGTTAATATGAAAAAAAAAAAATTGAAATAATTATGTTTTTTGGTCGTCATTTGGTACTGCCTCGTTACCCTTTTAATTTAATTTAATAAAACAGCTTATTTAAAAACGTTGGGATAGCAAACAGGAATTGCTTCCGACTTTTTGTCCCAAGAATTAAGTTTTAATTTCTTTATCTTATTAGTGATTCTTAAAGCTACGTGTCATTATTGTTATTGGAGAGATTCAGAGAATCAAACCCAGACCGCAGAAGAACAAAATAATGATTTGGACGGTTCATTAATGATAAAAGACGCACTACATTCCAAAATTAGTCAATAATTCCCAAAATTAAAAAAAATCTCGGTAGTTTTTAAGAAATATTGACTGACTTTGGGAATGCACTGCATGTTTCATCATTAAAGCTATGTATGTAGTTTAAGCCATAAAAAAACATTTTGGATTATTTCAAAGATTTATGCTCGTTTTTATATAGTTTAAAACTAGAGCAATTCGTAGTTTTTTGAGACTGTGGTTGGCTGTATAATTGTACTGCAAACTGTCGCATTAAAATGCTGAAACGATAGGCCAGAATCAAAACACAATTCAAAACCTTGCAAGCTTTGCAACTGTGTTTAGACGTACCGAACAAAGCTAGTAATGCAAATAATTACTAGGTGTTACTGAAGACCTCAATCAAGCTGTAGGAGAAAAAATGATTGAGGTCCTTTAGTCGTCAAGTTCACAAGAGAGTAGCAGTTAGTTTTTACTTCAAGTATCTAAAAGCAATAATAGTTAGCTATTGATTTTTACCTTCAAACCAACGATCAATATTGAGAATTTTTCTTTAGCTCAGTTACAGGTCAGTTTTTAATCAAAAATTTGCTTCTTTAGTTCAGGTATTCATCGAAAGATTATCTGCTGCGAACTTTTTAAAAATGTTTTATTGACTTTTAGATTTTCGCTTACAGGACTGTTCATTTTTAGGTAAAAATAATTTACTATAATTTAAGGGTCGTATGCCCCAACGTGGATTAACTATAATCGCGAATTATTAGTTTTCTACTGTTTATGATGTCGAACGTATTATGACAAAATAAGCTGAACTCGTAAGTTCAAAGAAATAATTCTTAAATCATTTTTTAAACGTAGCAATTTGCCTGGCCATTTGTCCAAATTTTCCACTTTAAGTTTTTCTGATAAAGCTAGTCCACGTTAGTGCAGACCAATAAAATCCTTTTTCAGTGGGAAAAACTCCAGGCAGACTTCGACTTTGAATCTATCAAATACTTGCGTAATATTTATTAATACTACGTGCAGTAAGTTTAATTGAGATGCACAGAAACAAAACACATTAAAAATGCAATCAACATACGTAATACGATGATACATGAGTAAATTATTTAGACCCTGAGGACCTTATCAAACTTGCACAAAAAGAAAAACAGAAAAAGCGTTAACGTTGATTGCATTGTACGCATGTGCATCCATTGAACACTCAAGAGAAAGCAACTCATGTTCTTAAACCCTATATTCGATTAGAGGCGCATTAAAAGTCTTTTTAGTTCATCAATCCAGATAGACTATTCTCTTCCAACCTTTTGACATTGAACTGCTGGACCCACTATCTATATAATAGTAAGCATACTCGTATAATAATGGACACGTGAAAGCTTTATTTTTGGTCCACTAAATACTCAAAATTTAACAAGGTAAATTTGTCAAAACATGAAGAACGAGTTAAAAAATTCGTATTACTTTATGTAAAAAACACAACTTTTTATAAAAAAAATCAACCCTTTCTATACAGGGGTGCCGAAACCCGGGGAAGGGGGGATGGGGGGATATATCTCCCCCAATAATTTCACTGTATCCCCCCAATAATTTGAGTATGGTCTACATCTGCATCCCCTCCAATAATTTGACTCTGGGCGCAGGTCTCCACTTGAATTCGGGGAAAAAAGTGTTCCATTTTTGGTGAAGACCTTTTTTTTTGGTCTTCACTTAATTTGCTCACCTGAAAAAAAATTGTGGGCGAGGTTCATCCCCCGCAATGTTGACAATAGGACAAAATTGGGGTAAAATTGCAAATTATCCTCCCCAATGCTCAACAAAGATCGGCACCCCTGTTTCTATACCCGCTCAATTATACGCCGAAAAGTCTAATGATTTAGCTGGGTCCATCAGCGCGTCATTGCGGGAGGGCAATCCTGCTTTTTAAAGATTATAGGAACGGTGGCGAGCCGTTGGCAAACCTGTGCCCAATTTGACTTGCCCTGGAGTTTAACCCTAAACCTCTCGTTTCAGAGGCAAACAAGTGCCATTTTGACCGAATGACACCGGAAGTGCTGATTATTTTTCATTGACAAATTTATTTTATGTACAGATAAAAAATTATAGTGGTACTGTGTGCCAATTTTTTTCAAAAATAAAATTGGGATCAACTTCGTTTTGGATGAAACACCCAGTAAACTCCAACCCTGACAACTCAACCATGAAGGAAAATGACGTCATTCCAGATCATCTCTTTCTGCCTCCAGACTGCGAAAAAGATGAGGAGATTTTTACCATGAACGAGATGCCGCGGCCACGAAATAGGATCCGGCATCCGTCCACTCTGAAGAGGACCAAGAGTCAGTGGGAGGATTTTGTTTCAAATGTGGATGTGAACAAATCACTAAACTCTAGCATTTTCAAGCTCACCCTACGTCAAGTAAGGAAAGATGTAGCCAAAAATAAAATTTTAAAACTAAATTTAGCTTCTTGTTTTTTTTGGTAAATTAAAGGCAGATGCAATGTAAAAATTCTTGTTTATTGACTTTTCGTCCTAAAAAGTTCCGCGGAGTTTTATCGGAATAGCAGCTAAGGGATCAGAATACAGCTCTGAGGCCGGCATATCAAAAGATTGTATCACCTTAAAATAACATCCGTTAACCTCAAAAAATGGGGCTATAGCTGAGATTGAAACTGATAAAAAAGTCAATTACTTTTGAATATAAGTATATTCTGTTTGAATAAGACGACCCTGATGATCTCTGAAACGGGCAAAAGATTAACCGTCACTAGGGTTTTACATTTCTAATTTTATCTCGTAGCACCTCTAACCTCCAACTTTTTGCTCATAACTCTAATTAAGAGTAGAGGTTTTATTTTTTCATTTTTTCGCTCACCACTTTCCCTAAGTAAATTTTCATTGTGAGTAGACATAGACAATTAAGAAAAATTCAAGCAATAGAGGAAAAACATTGCAAAAATAGTGAATTTTTCTTCTTCTTTGTATGGAATTATACGTATAAGGTCTTTTGAAGGCGTTTAATTTTGAATCTTACGTAACATTAGCTATCACAAAAAGTTCGAAATTTTGGGTTCAAATAATTAGTCGCGACTAATTTCTTGTTTATTTGTGTTCAAGCTATTCCTTCTATGGTTCAATCCTAAATCTGTTATCTGAGTGCATTACAGTGTTTTGGAAATATCAACATTAGGATAAACCATGTTGTGAACGCGAATAAACTTCTTACTCCAGAACTGATGTCCTTCAAAATGGAAAATTCCGTGTTGCCTAAACTTTTTGTTAAAAATCACGTTTTCTGCGTTCCCTTGTAAGATGTTTATAAACTGTATTACGTAACGTATGATTCACATTTCCATGAATGATCTACGATACGTTTTTGTTTTATCAAAACT
The DNA here is from genome assembly GCA_963965965.1 of Trididemnum nubilum. Taxonomy (NCBI): domain Eukaryota; kingdom Metazoa; phylum Chordata; class Ascidiacea; order Aplousobranchia; family Didemnidae; genus Trididemnum; species Trididemnum nubilum. Next base: position 26,767,633 of record OZ014475.1, on the reverse strand, counting down.
TACTTGCATACAGGTTGAATCTATTTGAATAAAGTATTATGGCTTATTTTAGGAGCTAAAACAATTTAATTTAGAAATAAAATATATTTGTGGATTAATGACAGATTTTGGCTTCAAAAAATTCACTTGACATACTAAAAAACGATCTTTGTTTCAATTGAAGTTGGCGGTTTCTGCTTGGCGAGCTAATAAGTTGGTAGTTTTCTGTGGATGGTGTGACGAAGTAAGACCTTTGATAGAAATTCCGGGCCCAGGGACAGATCGAACACGATATGAGTACTTCTTAGCCGAACAGTAGGGACTTAAGGTGAAGACCCACAAAAAGAGTCTTCACTAAAATTGTCTCTGCGTTTCTCTCGAAATTAAGGGGAAATGTACATATTCCTTAACATTTCAAGATCTTTCCTTCAGATCAAGCTTCAGTCAACGAGGACCCATTAAATCAGAACAAGTCCGTCAGAAAATCACGAGCCTGGATACTTCGTTTCCCCTTGCCTCCATTTTTAACGACCCTATAGCAAAGTGCCAGGCTATAGCATCCCAACAGGAATTCGCTTGAAAAGGTTTCATCCCCGATCAGCATATATGTTAACTTATTGGGCTTCTGTTTTTTGTTTTATTTAAATTATCATAATAATCATTTATTTTCACAGTTGGCAAGAGATGGAGAGGATTCGGTGCTAAGCGAATTGCTGACAGACGTTCCGGATCTGCAAAGGAAGCGGATACTTAACTCTACTATTGACGATGATGGAGGAACTGCACTCCATCTTGCAGCCCGGCACAATCACTATGAGGTCTGCAAGTTACTAATTGCCTATGGATCCAGTAAGTAAATTGACGTAAATGAATTTTAAGCATTTTTCTTACGATATAACAGCGCTTTTTCTTGATTTTTGTTGGTATTTCTGCTTTTGATACATTGTAGCGCTGATATAAGAGTTCCATTGTAAACAAAATCTTCAAATGATTTTTGAACCCTTTAATCAGCAATGGCTGTAACTGAATTTTAACATCGGCAAAACTTATTTCGTTGATTTATTGAACAAAGAAAATAAAAAGCATTACCACTATCGTCAGAAAATGACTATTTCATTCAGCTAAAACGGTTCTGCAAAAAATTTGTTCAAGTATTCCTGACCGGTAATAACACCAAATCTGCTCGCTTCGCAGGTAACTGTCTGACCATTAATAAATAGTTGTCAGTCAAAGCGTGCTTGGCGTTCTATGGTACTTTGCTCTCGCGATTGAACTGGCGCGAGAAGTTTTTCTGGTGCATTACTTGCAAACCGCGTTCTAACGTGATTTACTATAAAGCATGAATGCGTACCGGTAGAGGTTTTCCCAAAAATCTACGATTTACTGACATTATACAAATTGATTTTCCAAGACCTTTAACAGGCTTTGAATACTTTTTTTTATTTCAGATGTTGATTCAAGAGGTGAGGGGAAAGCGACTCCTTTGCATTACGCCGCAAAATACAAGCCAAAGAAAAAAAGCTTGCTCAAAAGTTCCAAAAAATCAGCGGTAAGAGTATTTCTGAGCATTACGTTTCGTTTTAAACGGCGACATCCTCCAAAGGCTAACTGTAGCTTGAAAGTCAGGATCCTTGCAAAAATGGTTTTTAAGCAACAGTAAGTTGTACTTATCAAAAGTTGCAAGGCACTGGTTTTCAGACCTCTTGTTCAGTGTGAATTAGTAGTTTTAAAAGTTTTTGTCAAAAACTGCAGAAAAAACACGAAAAATTATACTTTTTGAACCAAAATTGCAATTATGGAAGAAAGCGCATCAAAAGTGATGAAAAATATGACGGTAAAGAGCTTTTTTTTCAGGCTAGAGACGTTATTTCGTTACTTGCATCCAGTGGAGCACATGTGAATCTAACTGATAGGGAAGGACAGACTCCACTCCATGCCGCTTGCATCAAGGGGAACCTCCACGGGATCCGCCAGCTTCTTATGGTACCGTCCATTGACATCAAGGTACGATCATTTGCGCAACGACGGGAGCTAAATGAACTTTAACCCTGCCCTTTAGCCAAATCACTGACAAACTTTAACCCAAAAACACCATCGTTTTAATGCGTTTTGGACTTGACCAGTAAGTACGGAGGGGGCTGAAGGGGATGTGCAATTTAATTCTTTCAAATGACTTCCGAATTTTAGCAATTTAGTTCTTTCAAATAGTTCTAAAACTGTACGAAATGTAATCCAAATAGCTCCAGATGGCTATTTTGCGCTGCAAAATCTCAAAAATTCCCGACTTCCGTCTGCGATACGCTTGAGTTACACCAGTTAGTTCAGTACGCCATCTGAATGAAACATTTTTCGAACAAAACTATTTAGACTTTTTGGTTCAAGCAAAATCTGTGTTGAACTCCCGGGTACGATTATTGATTGGTTTTGGTAGGATTGTTTCGATAGCCAGCCAAAAGGTGTCCCAAGTTCAACTTTTTAATCTTTTTCCCCGACCGAATTAATTGCAATACATATTTATTCACCAAGTTACTTTGGCCAGGAGACAGCGAAGGGATCTTTCGGTCTTCGAGTCAAGCTGCACCTTCCCACCCGTCTACCACACACGGTGGAGACTTCACACTGTCCCTTTCAAAGCTGAACCTCAAACAAGGAAGCTGTGAATACCAATTTTTATAGCCTTTGGTTAGGCCTGACCGGAAATTGAACCCGAGTCTACCGTTTAATTAGCAGACGCCCTATCCACTGGACCACTGATTGGCTTGAATTACTCTGTGTGAGATGCAGACAAGTTTCAGCCTTAGAAGGGCATCCAGGTAGAAAATTTTTTTTGCTCGATTTTTTTTTCAAAAAACTTAGCCAGATATGAAGACCCAAGTCAAGCTTTTTACGACCTTCCCTTCCTGAAATATAACAGATTAAATTTTCCCTTAGAAAGGCTTTTTTCCCTTAGAAATTTTGCCAGAGTTGCCAATTAGAAACAAAATTTCAAAAATTGACTGCATGTCCTTGATTCACCATAAGTATTTTGCGGCAGAGTTATCGTAAAACAAAGTATAGATTTTGAACTGTAAAATTAGCTGCTTTTCAATAAATATAAGCCAGCTTTCCCAAAGTTAATCTTCTATCATAATACTGATAAAATGGTAACACTACAGCAAAAAAAACGGCTAATTTTGAACTGCAATATCTTGAAAACGGGATGGCGTAGAAACTTCAAATTTGGTGAGAATGCATTTAAGGTATATTCCAAAATTTTGGTCACGAGTGAAAAACTTGACTTGAATGCCCCTTTAAGTTCAAGTCCCCCCTTAGCAGAATTTCTTTCAGCTCCTGCGCTAAAGCTGTAATATTGAATTTTGTTTTTAATTTTGTGATATTTTATTCTTTGTTTTTAGCTTAGTACAGTGCCGTAATGAAGCTAACTGCTATGGGCAAGTGTTTCAATATGTTTCGATATTCAATCAAATGTTTCAATAACTTAAAAAATAAAAACCTGTAGCAGTTGCACAAAAGTAATTAAAATTTTTCTTTTATTTGGTTTCGGCTTCTGTCAACTTTGAGGTTTAAAATTTCCTATGGACCTAAAAAAGGTTGAGAACCACTGCTCCAAATACGATGAAACGCACCCGAAAGAATGCCGAGAACGAAAACATTACCCACTGTCTGACCTAAAATGCATAGTACTGCGACGTAATTATTTTGTTTTTAAGTGCACAGATGATCTTGGAATGACAGCTTTGCATATGGCTGCTACCCACGGATACGTGGAAATTTTTAAGCTGCTGGTTGAAAAAGGAGCGGATTTGCACGCCTGTGACAATGACATGATGACTCCGCTTCACTTTGCATGCGCGGAAGGGAATACTGAAATCGTGCAGATGATTCTGGAAAAGGGTTACGAAGATGGTGGAATTATCACTGCAAAGTAGGTTGTTTAAAAACCATCGCAAACTTTGTGTTTGTGATTTTTTCGGATAATGCACCAAAAAAAATCGCAATCTACAATAAGGAGATATGCACTTTGATTCTAATTGTTGGAATCCAACCGGTGTGCAAGCAAATATTCTGATTCGTGGTTTAAAATTCTAACCACAGCTCGTTCCCAATTTCGCTTGAGTCTGTAGGAAACCGTGTATACTGTATATTTTACGGAAAAAAACGGATTTGTGCAGCAATAGAAGTTTGTACTTACGCTTGAACTGTCCCGATAAGATCAGAGACTATTGTCACTATATGCATAGCATTTCTCTTTACCTCTGATTGCGCAATCTCCTTTAAATGCATATCTCCTCATTTTAAGATTACAATTCTCCTTTTACAAAATCACAACCACAAAGTAGGTTCTCTAAGACCGTAAATATTTAGATATCAACCACTGAAGAAACTATGTCGAGGCCTCTCGCCTCTTCCTGGTTTAACTTTTTTTAACGCGAAAGTTTTGGTATCAATAACGCCCATTAAAACGCAAAGAAGAAACATTAAATACTATTTCGGGGGTCAGGTTGGATAGCAATACTTATTTTGTCTTGATGGTGGTTCTGATGCTCTCGCGACATTCTCAGAAAAACCCCAGAGCCCAATACCTCAGCTGCCCCTTAAAGAACCCCCTTTTCAACGCTATTGAATCCTGACTATAACGACTCGCAGCAGCAGGCGCTCAAACATGTGCTAATAGCTTTTGTTAACGTAAACGCTCAGACAAACTTGCGTTCCACAATGAAACTTTTAACTTGAGGTTAAACATTTACCTTTCATTAGTTTTTGTATATCTGAAGAAATATTTCTAATATAGTCTAATGATCCTTGAAAACAAGTCATCGAAGTATAGAGATCAAAATTTGTGCGTATTTTGTTCAAGTGGGTCCGAAACCAAAACAGTCATTTTGATTGTGAAGACTAAATCAAATCAAATTTTTCATCATACTCGCATGATTATGCCGAATATAACAAGCTAGTTGAGCCTCATTGCTTTTTTCGCAGCGGTGGCGAGATGTTGGAAACACAGTCTCGATTTGACCGGTATGAGATTTGAATCTCAGACTTCCCACTTTAGTGATAAAAACATTCCCGCTCGACCACCTAGCTGAATGAATCGAAGATCATAATTGAAATAACAGTCCTTAATTTTGAACAGGTAGTCTTTTTATTCACTTCAATTCTTTGTATCAGGCGAATGCTGTTTCGTCCGGATGCCGGCAAAGGAACTTGTCTTCATATTAGCGTTGGAAAAGGTCACAAAGAGATGGTCCTCCAGCTACTACAATGGACGAAAAGGACCGAAGATGTGTCCGAATTTGTGAATCTGCCTTCTGCTCATAATAATACTGCTTTACATATCGCAGCTGCTCAAGGTGAGTTCTTTCTTGTTATTTGCACTACTACAAGGAGTTGGTAAACTCTTTCTCTTTCTTCTTTTTTTTGTTTTTTTTTTCTTTTTTGTATTTGCATCATTGTTCAAACGCGAAGGAGCAGACATGTGATCGAGTTCACCAATAAAAATACTGAAAATCCTCGATTTGATTATGTTGTTTTTGACGTTGCTTATTGTTACTCATGTGTGACGGTAGAAGTTTGTTAAAGGGGCAACAAGCGTCAATGTAACTCGTTTATTGAATGTCAAGTGATTTTTTTTTGACATTTTTTGCGACTAATTTCAAAATTCTACCACTTCAATATCGAAAGATATTGGTGTTAATTTTTCCCGTTATCTGTTGCATTCCTTTCATTTTAACATAATTTTTGAATCACTGATCCGTGACTACTCCTGCTGCAATGGTCTGGAAACTAGCTTGAACGTTACTAAAAAGGCCTCATTGCCATAGCTCCTACCAGTCTACCACCATTAGCACCTACAACTACCAATAGAGTTTAAAGTATTAGCCCAGCCTAACTGTTTTTAGACAAGGTTTTACTCTCAGAACAGCAAGAAACAAGTAGTAAACCAATTTAATTAATCAGTAAGCTATTCTAGCCTACTAGCCTAGGCCTACTTTTGGTTTATTCCCAAACGCAGCAAATCGCATATGTTTTTGTTAAAAGCAGCAAAAAAATTTAAACCCATAAGTGTACCTTTACATTTGAAAAGCAATTTATCTCATCAAAGTCCCTGCAAAAACCTGGCAGAAGTTTATTCTACCCAGAGATCCACAATTTGACAAAGCTCGCTTAAAATCACCAATACAAATTTGATGTTGTGATGTTGCCACAGCCAATTTTTTTTCTATGAAGTCAAAATCTTTCCCGATAAAGCTATTTGACATTAAACAATGAAAAAACGGGACAAAAACGATAATAATCAATTAGTCTTCTCATGTCAGGTGTTAAAATTCAAAACTTAGACCTTAATGCCCCATTAATGTTGGTAAAAAACTCTAACGCCACTAACAAAAACATCTTCTCGATGAATTCCTATTAATCAGGTCTTTATGGGTTTTTTTCTGCAGTAAGTTCAAGGCCATTTTAAAACACATCAAAACTAAATTAGGGGTACAGTTTTTTGATTCCCCAAAAGAAAATTTCTGAATTGCTAATTCATCTCTGAATGAAGGATCAACAAAAAAGATTGTAGTTTATGAAAAAATTGCGAATTTGAATTGATTCCTATCTGCTAGCAACTTTATTTTGCAACATCAGCAGTTTTTAGACGCTAAAAAAGCAAAAATTAACTCCATGTTTTTTCTAGGTCACTCTGAGATTGCTGAAATATTGATTGAAAATGGAGCACGAATTGATGCAAGAAACGACAGTCTGGCTACTGCATTGCTACTGGCTGCGCAATACAACTACTTTAATATCGTTGAACTGCTAAGAAAATAGTAAGTAAAAGTTCAAATATTAGATCAAATCAATCAAATATTTTGTTATATTCTCTGTCAGAGGTGGAGTTCTTGAGGACGTCCTTGGCATTGAAGACACATTTTGAAGTCCTTGACCGTGGCCTGGAAAGTCAGGTCCTTGGCCTTGGTCTGGAAGCCTCAAGTCCTCGAAAATTGCTCTGTCCTCAGCTCGAGGACAGCAGTATTTTTTGAATCGTTAAAATTTTGTTGGAAAATGCCAGAAACCTCGCTAAAAATTTGCGAAGACCTTTTTTGTTTTCCTCTTTTGAAAATCGCCTGAAAAAAAATTTTGAAGATCTTTTTTTTGGAGAACACTTGCGCCTGTGTTCTAGGTCCTTGGCCTTGGCCTTGGCCTCGAGCATTCATGTCCTTGGCCTCGAGAGGGTCTGTGCTCGGAAGGGCTGTCTTGGGCCTCGGATTTTTTTTTGCGTCCTTGTCCTTGGCCCCGAGCCTTGTGTCCTCGAGTCCACTCTACTCTCTGTATTAAGCCGAAACCCGAGTTTGCAGGTCCATGTCCGCGTCATTGCGCCTGGGCAACACAGGTGTTATTGAAGAAATCTTGCAGCTTAAAGTGAATGTTTACTAGTCTGAACAATTTGCACCACCGCTGTCCACAAAGGAGCTCCAGCGAGATGTTGAAAGAAGGATCTGGTGGCGTTATATAAGATTTAATTAAACGCAAGAAATAACCAAAATTCTTGGATTTCATGGTTAAAATGACAAAGAGATTTTGCCGATCTTTGAGCTTTGTCTGGACCATGATTTCATTAAGCGATTTGAAAAACGGAAGGAACAAGTACAGCATACACTGTATTTGTTGGAAACTGCTTTCTTTGCTCTATATCAGGGGTGCCCAAACTTTTTCAGGGACTGGCTGCATTACACTTCTTTTGAGCTTTAGCGGGCCGCACAATTTTCATAAAATGGTTGGATAATTTTTATTCCGGTTTAGGCGTGCTATCAAGATTCCGCGAAGGTGGTGGGAGGAGCTTGAACCAAAAGTTAAAATACTTTAGCTAGTTAGGCGGCATTAAAATTCGGAAGTCATTTGAAAGAATTAAGTTTTCTAGTCCCTTCAGTCCCCCCTTACTTAGAGGTCAAGTCCGAAACGCATTTAAACGTCTTTATTGTGGGATTAAGTGTTTTAAGTGACTAGACTGAAGAGGGGGCTTCAACCTTTATCTTCAAGCTTTATCCCCCCTGGTTGCGCCACTGTCCCAATTACAGGTCATTCAAGTTTTGCATTGTCCTACTAATTTCACCGTAAAAACATTCCGTTTACTACACTTCACCATCATATTCAGGATTTTTCTAAGGGAGACGCTAGCTTTTATCACAAGCTAAAATTTGTCTATGCCAAAGTTTGTTCAGTATCCAGCACTCGCCGTCTTGAAAAAACTGCTGCTAGTTGAAATACTTGAAAATGTATCATAGAAAACATTAAGCGTTAAGCAATTTTTGCAATTTCGTAAAAAAATAGCCACTTTAGAACTATTTGGAAGAAATTTTGCACCTTTTTAGAACCACTTTAAAATAGAATTGCTAATCCAATTCACCCTCCACATTCATACAGTAGGTCAGGTTCAAAACACGTTTAAAAGCTAGCATGTTTGGCAAAAACTTTGAAATTATTCAGCTAGTGAAGGAGACTTCAGCCTCCGCAACGTCTGTTCCCGATAGTGGCACTAGTGAACACATCTTGGGCGAAGTATGAAGAATAGTAAAGCTGCAACCCTACGTTTTCGAATGCAAACTGCGCGGCGATGAAAATACGAGTAAGGAAACCAAAAAAGTCACATCGTATCTTATGTAGTGGCCGACTAAATGCAAATTTTGCTACTTTCTAGTATACTCGTGGCGGCGTTATCAACCAAATAACATTTACGATTTACGAAAAATATTGTTTGAAAAACCAACGTTTTCAAATTTCACCAAAAAAATTTTGAGGCGAAAAATTTGGAAGTGTCGAAAAAAACTTGTAGTAAATCTCGTGACCTGTCGCGAACTGCACTTTGGACAACCCTGCTCTGTACAAGCTCAGATTTGTCAATTACACTAATTTAGCTTTGGCTTAATTTAGCAAAGCACAAATGGAAACCAGGGACAAAGACAGCATGACACCGTTACTGATTGCATCGAAGAATGGAAATCTAGCAACCATTTCGTGGTTGATTGAAAATGGCGCCGATGTGACGGCGACGGACAAAGACGACAAAAGTTGTTTGATGCTCGCTGTTGAAGTAAAGAAATCACAAGCTGTGCAGGTAAACTGAAAAAGTCATTTCGTAGATCGGCAAGATTTTATGCACTTTGAATAAAGAAATGATCTTTTTTGTAGTAACGAATAAAAAATAGAACAAAACTTCTCCCTTTGAAGTTTCGATAAACTCAACGTATTCCAGAGTACACATTATGAGTTACAATATAACATGGAATTTTTAAATATCACTTTTCATAAGTACAGTTAGAATTTCGAGGGATGATTGTAGCACATTAAAACTGTGTAAAATGTCTAAAATTTTTTACGTCTTGTGCGATTTGCGTAGTACTATTCCTGGACTTAGCGTTACGACACCACATTATTCAAAAACGCCACGAAATTACAGTATATCATTAAAATACAGTATCTGCAATTTTTGATACCAAAAATAAAATAAAATATTATTTTCTTGTATTTTCAGCTTCTTCTTAGTTTTTCATCAGTTCGTGCGTTACTGTCGGAAACGGACAAAAATGCAAATAGTGTTTTGCACGTCGCAGCTAAAAAAGGACATGTTCCGCTTATAAAGGTAGGATAATATGAGAAAGAGAAGTAGACGAAGTATTTCCTTAACTTTTAAATCAGCATTATCACTTACTCTTACTTATTTTCTTTAGAATTCTGCATGATTGCACATTCTACTGTATACGACAGTATATAGAACTGCGGCATTTTTGCTCTTTGGCCTAACTCTATTGGGACGTGATCTTTGTTATTTAATTACGAAGGAAAATTACTAGCATGAAATCCCATCTAAAATTGTTGCGGATTTGAGGAATTGTAATATTGCTAAGCACAAATCGATTTTAAGATAAGTGATGAAAACAACGTATGCATACTACAGTGTACAAACTGTACGTTCAAATACTACACATCACTAATTTTTAGAAGTTTCTGTTTTCATTGAAAAGTTGACAGTCCACATTTTTCAACTTAGGTTTTTTAAACGATTGGGCGTTTTGTAGACCAATGGCTATATTCCAAGAATTCTGGAGAAATGGGGGCAAATACCTTAGCGGCGAAATGATTTGACAAACAAATAATGTTTGTGTCAATAGCAAAACGTAACCGGTCGTAGCAGTGACTGGAAAATTGCAAATTATTTTTCCGCTGTTGTTTGTCCAAGGCAACTTGATTAGAAATAGTGTAATTTTCGTCGGTGAGTATTCAATAATGTGCTAAAGCTAAACAAATTCATTGGAATTTATGTTAAATTATTTTTTAGATTCTGGTGGAAAACGGGGCGAGAATTGATTTCAAAAATGAAGACGAGGCTACTCCGGTGCACATCGCAGCAATGTACGGGCAGCACTCCGCTCTATCCGAGCTACTGGACCACGATAAGACGATGATCAACAGTTTAGATGAGAACGCCAACACTGCTCTTCACTTGGCTGCTATTGACGGTAAATTTTCTATAAAAGGGGCTGTCTGCCAGCAATTTTGCAGATTAAAAATGCAAACAAATTTCACAAAACCATTCGGTTAATTTTCAAAAGTTTGTAATACTGTACTGTAACTTGAATCCATTTTTTATAACGAAATTATAAAAATAGCATCGGAGAAAAATTACTCCTAAAATGTTTTTTAGAGCATAGCACTGTATTGATTTTAAAGCGCTAACAAGTAACATCATGTCAATGATATGGCATAAAACTTGTATTTTGGATTTTTTTTTTTTTATTTCTTAGTGCTAACAAACTTTTAGGATGATGTAGAATTATTAAAAATTTAAATTAAATTATTTCAACAGCAACTAAATACGGTTAAGAGACAATAATAGTAAAATCTTTTTGACTAATCTGGCTTCAGTTTTAACCAATCGACCACTAAATGCAGAAAATCTCCCTCCCGCCTGATTGATGAAAGTATCCTTTACATTTTGCGCTCGAACACACTTTCGACGATCAAGTTTTGATATTAATCATTTTGCTATATGATAATTTTTCGCAGCTTTTAGGTTCAACATCTCGCTTGAAAAATCGAGCATGTCATAGTTTGACGGACGGTACAAGATTCATTTTTAGTTATGGAAAAAACTTGAGTTGTATGCAGAAAGTAAATTTAACAAATTTTGGCCACCTGCCAGGCTGCTATAGCATCTGATTAATAGCCAATGAAATTTCTACTAAAGTTAATCCAAGTTTGAATTAAGTTCGGGTTAAAAATGATTAAAGGAAATGGTTAAGCGTCAACGCCTTTTTAGTTTAAAACTAACAGCCATTTGTTTACAAATATCTTGATTTCTTTTCGTCATGCTACGTCACAAAGCTGAAGTATTTCAAGCTGATTGCATGTTCCTCCTTCGCAAGGAAGAAGAGAAAAACGTGCTTCTTCGTATACCTTACAGGTAACAATTCGTTATTTTTGTACTGTAGGCCACACTAGATGCGTTCAAATTTTGCTGGAAAACGGAGCGAACGTTGAATTCCGAAATACGCGACAGTGGTCAGCGCTCGACTGTGCTTGTTTGAAGGGAAAAGACTCAACTGTACTTGAACTTCTACAGGCCCAATCACCTGTCAACCCACCGAAGCTCTCGCGGGTGAGTAAAGCTTAATTTTTGGACATTTTCTGAAATGAATTATAGGGGCGGAAGCACAAACATGATTTAACTAAGGTAGGGTGTTGAACTAAAAACGCACATAAAATAGACTCAACATTTACATTTGTTGCATGTTGAGGAACCGGACATTTGAAGTAGATCACAATCGGACATAGTGCCGCCAACGGCTTGCTACCCCCGCAAAATTTCGTAAAAAAGAGTTTTGGTTGCTCACTGCCTAAGCGCAACGGTTTGGAAATGGTCTCAGCAAACTCATCACACCCATCAGCGCCCTACAGCGAGTACAACGAAGATTTGACTTTGATTTGACAATCGGGAGTTTGGGAATGGAGCATACAGCAGCTGCTGAGGATCATGAAGGTCTCGGAAAATTTTCTGCTTTTTTGGAAGAAAAAAGCAAATTTTACGCCATTCGAAATTTTTTTACGCGTTTTTACTGATATACTTGCATCGATAAGAAAGGTTTTTAGCCCTTTAAGCTACCTCACTGCAGAGTTGTAAACGGGCAGACCAGTTCAGGCCCGAACCCGAAAATTAATTTGAAGCCTAAATGCCCGAAAAAATCCGAAAGTTAAGTTAGGTCTAAAAAATTTAGCAATTTTGCCAAGTTATTTTGATTATATTTTTGTGCACCTTAAACAAAAAGTACGTCTCAGGCCCAAATTAAGCCCAAAATTTTTGTCAACTTTAGGCCCGAACCCGACCCGAAAAGCCCGGCCCGACTTACAACTCTACCTCACTGCCATGTTAGTCTAATCCAAAACACGGTAAAAAGTTTGCAGATTTCGGTCAAATTTTGTAAGGGACTTGGCTAAGAGCTTCAAATCTTTAAAAACTCACCCTTAGGCGCAGGGCCTCAGAGAGAAATTTTTCCAGGGGGGTACGAACTACGAAGGTAGATACCGGGACCCCAAACCTTATTGGGCCCCCCAAGTCTTATCAGGGCCCATGGCGTCAAATCATTTTTTGTCCGATTGGGTGTAGATCTTCATTTAAAAGTGAAGGGACAACGATATTTGCATACAGCTAGGACCTATGAAAAACACAACTAGACATAAAATTGGTTTAAATCCAGCTAGGGGGTTTGGGGGAGCGCTGTGAGCTCCCCCAGTGGGGTCCGGGGCAGAGCCCCAGAAGCTTTAGCACCCTTCACGTTTCTCGAGGGAAAAATAAAGCATTTGATCAACATCCCAGCATCTAACTTGCTTAAATTGTCAAGCAGAAAACGTGATATATATAAAAGAAAGTATGTGAAATGGGAGATGATGACATTGACACAATATTATGCAAGATAATGACTTCAGTAGGCTACTGCGAATCCAAATTTTTTACAGAAAAAAGTTTTAAAAAGTCATCTGCAATCATAGACTTCACAAACCCAAATACCTATTAAACTCATACAGATAGAGTGAGTTACTTAATGATAGTAGTATAGTATGTCAACTTTGACTCCGCTCTCTGAGGTTGAAATGCATTTGGATCTCTGGAAAAGTGGGCCCTCGTACATTGTTAGGCTATACCGCAGAATTAGGGCTCTCAAGTCAAAGAAATGTAACTGTTAATTTCGGTGCAAGTTTATGGCTTTTGATACATTTTCCTCTTGTTTAACTAAATCGGCCACTATTGGATGCCCTAAAGGGTGTGTAGCAAAAATAGCGACCAATTATCAGTACTGAATAAGCTGACTGATATTTTTGCTGCAGGCAAGTTTAATTGCGGTGTTGTGGTGCGATACCAAAACTTAATGCGAAAACCTGAACTCTTTCGGGCCCCCCTAGGCCCGGGCCCGGGTACGATTTACCCCCTGAACCCCCCTCCCGCAGGCCCTGCTTAGGCGTGCTCCTGACCAGTAACCTAACCCTAAACCATACCTTTACCAATGAAATTGAATAAATACGTAACTATAAGCTTCTTTATTGCAGACGAAAAGTCCATAAACAGTCAGAAATGGACGTCATTGTCGTGTCCACACGTTTTGCTGGTTACTTTTCAATTTACTTTGCATATCAAGTTTATTTTTGGCCTGTATATGGGCTCTATTAGCTTTGACTGTTCTGGTTATTGTCTGTGTTGAGCGTCAGTTGAATCAAGTACAGCGTTTTTCTTGCCAAGATTTAAGTTTAAAAATAGCGTTTTGTATTCAGTGGCATGCAAAATGTAGCAGGATATAAAAACTTGTCATATTTTGAAACTAATCCGTTTATGTCGATGATGGATCATTATTTAATTGAATTTTTGTCAATTCCAGACTTAAGTTTTATATAAGTTTTCGAATACTTTTACCCATTACAACAGTAATTTAATGATAAATTACTAAGCAGGTGTAACGCTAGGTTAACAATCACCTACAATTTGATGCATTCAACTATTTAGTCTTCCATTGCAATTGCAATCCTTCATAAATGGCCTACGGCCACGCAAAGACCACGACCGACTTCAGTGACCTTTGTAACTGCAAACCATTTTTGTTTTCAATCACTTTACTCTAGAATCTTTTTCGCCAGGCTATGTAATTATGTAAATTTTTTGTTAATTGTTAACGATAATTAGACGTTATATACTTTCATACCGTGATAGTCATACATGCTAAGGCTTGAAACGTCCATAGTTTTAGTCCTAGCGTAAAGAAATCAAAAGAAAATTCGTTTTTGCACTACATGAAGAAAACGTTTATATTAAAGCCTCCTATTATGCAATTGCATTATTAATTTAGACAACACCGTTACATCAAGCGTGTTCACATGGACACGTCCACGTTGTGAAACTTTTGTTGGACTGGAAAGCCGACGTTAGCGCTCGACTTATTGATGGCAGAAATCCTCTAGACTGCGCCATTGACAAAGACCATCGCGGATGTGTCCAAGCCATTCTTCAGCATGACACATGGAAGAGTGCCATGAGAAATGCCTATTTAGATAAGTTCACAGGTGCGCCAGACAGACTGTCTGCCTAACAAGCAGACGAAAGTTCACTGTTATTAGAGGGTTTTCAGCTTTTAATGGTTGATATCTTGAAAATATAACCCGGGAAATATGATAAATGAAAACTATTTGACAGAACCTTTTCGTAAGAATCCCAACTCCCTATCTAGACCATGACAGGATGTCTAGTTTAGAGTATTTTTGTTGAGCGAAAATTCTCTAAATTTGCGATGATTACATTGTGCTCCTGTCCTGAAGCTTAAAGCATTCATTGAACTACGGTAGTATAAGCTAAACGTCAAGCAGTTTTTATTTGAAGTAAGCTGACACAATTTCTGTTATACAATATGTTTTGCCTTACTTTCCTTTGGCAAGCTATTTCAGCGATCAAATTTTTCTGGCTCCCCAGAAATGCAAAAAAAGGGTTTTCAATACTGTAAAATGCCGTAGCGAAGAACTCTGGAAGAGATTACCTAGTCTTGGCATTATGAAAAGCGAGAAGCCAAAGGTTTCTGAGATCCAGCATGGCTAATTGTTAGTAACGTTCAAATAAAATTTAATCGCTTCTTCAACATGTTCAGCAGTTAAAACCGCTTTAAATTGGATGGTTATTAGTTAACTTGCAAACTTCTTTATTTATATCAAACTTCAACGCAAGTATTTTGGAAAAGTTGCTGCTTTTTGCGTAAGGAACGTAACAAATATCTATTTTGCATTTAGGTCATATTACCACTCCAATGCGAAAACTGGTTGTCAAAATGCCAGACATGGCAGAAGTCGCCTTCAGTAGGTGTATCACAGATAACGGAAAGCCTTTGGACGACAAACACTTGGAAGTAAGTCATGAAAGTTTTGATCAAGTGCTGTAGTCCTTTAAATTAAAGGGACAGTGCGAAACCTCCACCGTGTGTGGTTCACAGGTGGGCATGTGGCATCTTGACCGGAAGACGGAAAGGTCTCTTCGCTCTCTCCAGACCTAATGTAATTACAATAGCAATTTACAAGTTTCTTTGGGTTTATGATTTTGAAAACTTTGAAAAGATTACAAAATAATGTATTTAACAATAAATAAAACTGTTCAATAGGTATTATAAAATACCATAGAGCGCATATCAGCAGAACTTTTAATCCAGAAAGCCCTCAAATATTATGAAATATTTTGATAAAATTGAGGTCTCAACTGAAAATTACGTTGAAGCAAAAACGGAAGGATTCCGTTGCGATCTCAAATGACTTAGCTTTTCGAGATTTATGTTCCTAACATAAACAAAAAAACGAAAAATATTCCTTTGCGTCACAAATGTATGCTATCGTTTGGTTGACGACAAGCTTTAGATAAAAAATGGATTGGTTATGAACCTAGCCATATCCATGCTCAAATCAAAGTTTTGAGATTTTTAGTTAGATTAAAATTGAGGTTCCTGGTTTCTTCTTTAACTGCGATGGTGTTTTTTACTTATTTTTCAAGCAAAATCATTTAAAGTGGCCATTGTTGTTTCTTTAGGTCACACTTGACTATGAGTTTTTGGATGATGTTTATACTGTGATGGAATGGATCCAGGACAGTTCTGATCAAAAAGTCCACCACAAGAAAGTTCGAGAGGGATTGTTTTCCGCAAACAATGCTTTGTGGAAAACAGTAAATTTGAAGCACTCTGTTTTACCCCCAGTACCGGATGCCGACTACATCGCTTTTAATGACCTTGGAAAGCCGTCCCATCACGCTATGGCCTATGCCGCTGAGAGCAGCGAACTGCGATACAATCATCCGCTTCATATTATGGTAAGTAGCTTGACAAAATTTCTCAAGTCTAGATCCAAAAACTTGAGGTATGTTTTTAAACTCCCCTTTAGATATTACTTGAATTAAAACAAAAATTAGGAATATATACACAGTTATAACTAAATCGTGTGTTTCATTGTTTCCAGCAGTGATTCTCAAATTTGCATAAACCATGGCTCCCTTGCAAAAGCTTTGACTGTCTAGTGCTTCCCTGATCGAAAAAAAAAAGGTTGCCAGAATACTTTATCAATACAGAGCAGCTAAAATTCCAGTTTGTAATTTTACCTTCCGGTGCCCCTTTTCTCCCCCCCCCCCCCTTTCGGAAACTGCTCTGTAATAACGGGGCTAAGCAGGCCCGTTGAAAAACCCTCGTTTACAGTGTAAGAGAAGATGATCCAGACGTACTAATTTTGACCTAGTAAAATAAACATGATATTAATTTTACTGTTTATAATTTGTTTTGAGCCTTTTTCGCTCGCCAGATATTGAAGATTTATCTTTTCTCTTGATTTTGATTTAGCATTTTATTTGAAGGAGTATGATGTTAGCGCCCTCGAGGTCACCATTCTTTAAACAATGAACAATTAACAGTAGAGCAAGAGCATTAGTGCCGAATTCTTTCAAAACTTTTTTTCTTTGAAAAAACTGAAAAATTTCTCCGAACAGAAGAATAAAAATTTAGGAACATTTAGATCTAAACCCTTCAAGTTAATTTTACTTGAAGAGCTTAGTTCTAAATGTTCCTAATTTGTGAAAAAATTGAGATAATCGGGTGAAATTGCTCAAATATCTGTTGCAAATGTCCGTATAACAATAATTTAATCAGAAAATGTTCCAAGTCCTGTTATTCTGAAGCTTTTAGTTATGGGGCGGATTTTTGTTCGAAATGTTCCTAAGTCCAGCAATTTTGTGCTAAAAGTTCTTAAGTCTTATCTCACGTAGTTTATTAGACCATGTAACAGTTCGTGATGGAGTGATATTTTACAACACAATATCAACAGAAGCATAACAGCAGCAAGAGAGTGTTGATGATGATGAAAATATTGAACAACTTTTAGCAATGTATGCTCGCTCTGTCTAACTCCGCTTTTCAGAACGTTATTAGGTTGTGTTTTTAAACGTATATATTGCTCCTCCGTTTTTGCTTTTTTTACACAATTGTTTGCGGAAGAATTAAATAGCCCAGCTCCTTCAATTCCAATTTACTGACATATGAAATCTAAAACCTCTTTAAACATTTGTATTTTTGGGTTAAATTTTCTACGTAACTTGGCTAAGGGGGGCTTCAGCCCCTTATTGCTGGTGTGCTATTGATCGTACCCTAGCGCGGGCCTAGAGGGACCAGGAAGATCCTAATAGTTAACGCATTGTGTTTACTGTAAAACTTAATAAGATAGTGAGTAATTCTGCATAGTCAAGGAATACTGTCTATGCTGCTGGCATAACTAGCCACTATAAAAAGTAACTGTTTAAGCAAAGCAAATTAAATAACTGTTAACATTGTCTGAAGGCCCTGCAGGTATTTTCGTGATAATTCCTTGAGAAAAACGGTTTTTGCTTCTAATCAACTTGACTTTGAGTCAAATTTGTTCTCAAATAGTTCTGAAAATTTGAATTTGCTAAGGTAAGAAAAGTTTTCCAATTTTGAGGTTTTCCAAAGTCACTTTCAGAAATCTGAACACTTGAGCCCCATATTTCATCTGAGTGACGTCATAAGACTTTTTTGTCTTTGTTGTGACGTTACCACTTTGACTTAAGCAGTTAATAATTCAGTTTCAAAAAACAAATCTATGAATAAAATTTGAATCGTTTATGTCTTGATTGAAAAATAAGCTATCTTTTCAACCGTCTATGACGTCATTTTTTCGAAAATATGGCTCTGACCTCACTATGATGACGTTAACAACTCAACTCAAAACAAGTTTCTATAAAAAATTTTGTGGACACTAACCCGCATGTCAATTTTGGTAATCACGTGACTTCCAGTCGATTGGGGAGGCATTTTTGCTCCACCCCCGTGTGAAATGCATAGGTCAAATTGCTTGTGTAAAATAAGGATAAAGCATTTTGCAGTAGGCTACCCTTTTTTCACAAAATGGGTTTATTTTATCTGGTATGTTATTAAAACGTACTAAAGTGAATAAAAACTTAACAAAATCGATTTTGTGAAAGTAATCCTTTAGAGAGTTGCTTTGCACTATACTTTAAGTTTGGAGGAAAAAGTTCCGAAGTCAGAGTTCGGAATAAAAGTTTCCAAGTTCACAAAGCAAATATCGCTATAATTCATAATGACGTCATTGTAACGGCTTAAGTTTTTGTTGAAAACTAATTTACTCGAGAGCAACTCGAAATAGCTTCTTTTGGCTTTCCAGCTGCTTTACCAGATTTGCCAAGTATGTAGAAATTTTTAAATGCCCATTTACTCAAATCTGGCATTATGTGACTTAGGAACATTTAGAACTAAGCCCTTCACTTGTTTTTAGGCAAACCGAAAACGAGAGAGGTTGTTACAACATCCTGTTGTTACTGGACTGTTACAATACAAATGGAAGAAATATGGAGGCCTTGTCTATTACAGCAGCTTGATATTTCTGCTCTCATTTGTGGCCCTTCTCAATATATATTTGCTTACAATTCCACCGCCTTACGCAATTGATTTTCTGAAGTCTCTCGCTAATCGTCGATATGCCGCTGATTTTTCAAAAGAACAACTGTTTAACTACTCAAGTAAGATCTAGAAGCAAAAGAAGAAAATTACTAAATTTAGTAGCGTATTTAGGGGGAGTGAGGCATTCTGCCATGCCCCTTTTTTGTCTGTATCAACCTCATATTTTGCACGAAATTACCAGTAAAATAAGAAATATGCTGCTCTTTTTTTCCTACTACGGCATTTCACAGACGCAGACCTTTTTTGTGTATTTTTTAGTCTTCACCTTACTTATAATCGAAAAAAGGCTCCTCTGTATGCAGCCAAATCCTGCTTACGTCACTAAATGAACTAACTGCATCTAGACCCAGGTTATCTTGAAATCTAACTTAAACTTGAATGTTATTAGTCATATTATTAATTTTTAGTCGCTGAAATAAATTTTAATTTATCTTTATATAAAACATTAGATTAAAATAGTTTAGTCTCGACGTTTTAATGTGATATAAGTAGAAAGAAGAACGCATTGTGACATAAATCTGAGAAAAATAATTGAATTTGGAAGAAAACACGATAAATTATGCAGGATTGTAGTTGCAACATTTAAATGATGACCGCTAATACCTCTAAATTGGATCCAGATAATGTCAGGCATTTTGTAGCCGCTAACCGCTATAAAATGAAGTTGCTATTCTATCGATCAATAAAACTTTATTCTTTGGAATGCAATATTAGAATGGCTATTGATACTTCTATCAGCCAAATCTTGGTCCCCGACAATTGAAAAAGCTTTATTTTTATTTTTGCCAAATTGTACGTTTTGTTGTGATACTCGCAGTAGTTAATAGAACGAAATAATCCTTATTTTATTATTAAGCAGTTATATTGTGGTGTTTTACACTAACAGGACCCAAAGGCTGCTACAATCTTTTACAGTCCGGTACGGAGTACCGAGGATTTATGAATGTTACGGCCTCGGGCTTACCTTGTATCAATTGGAAAGACACTGGACTGAACTCCCATCTCTTACCTGATGCTGGCCTTGATGAAAACTACTGCCGGAACCCTGAAACCCAAAGAGGAAAACCTTGGTGTTACACCCACTTTGAGTGAGGTTTTCTGAATGTGGAAAGTTTGCGATTGTAATAGATTTATGTAAACAGCTTAGCAACCTGGACGAAAGGGTAAAAGCGTCGTTTTTACGAAGACCCTGATCGCATCATCTGGGTTAAAACCTGCACCCTGGTTAGTGGTCACGTTGTTGCATCGTTGGATAAGACGTTTTACGATGATTATCTCTGCTTGGTGGCTCCGAACAAGCAGCAAATTTAGTGGACAAAAATTCAAAAGAAATCTACAAGAATATTGAATTACTGTAAACTCCTATAAGCAGGTGCGGATTGTTCCAAACACGAAGTTCTTGAGGCTATAAAAACGGTGCAGATCAAGCAATATTAAGCATCTCACGCTGTTCGGTGACAGGAGGATAAATATGCAATACACCGACAAAGAACAACAATTCGATGATAAAAAGAAAAATTTGAGTTTAGAATGAAATGTATCTCTGAATAACATTCATTAATCATGGCCTGGTCAACCAATGGACAGACTGGGCAGTTGTCCAGCTGGTCCCACTTTTTGTACAACGATGATGACGAGAAGATCTTTTTTATTTCTACTTCAAAACGGAGAGAATTTCTTCTTTTATCAAGGGGAGATCTTTATTTGGTATTTTATCAGTTAATGAGCTCCCCAGCTCACATTTCCCGGACCCCGCTAGTTCTTATCGGACCAATTAATGGTAGGGATGAATTGCTAATTCTTTTGTAAGGTTTTTAATTTCTTCTTTCTTGTTTCTCCCTTTGCTAAAGCCTCCACATTGACAAGCAGACAATGCGGTCAGGGAAACAATACGAGCTGAATTATAGGCAAAGTGAGCTTATTCACATTGGTAGATTTTTGAAGCATTAAGTTTTTTTCCTAGTAGCGCTCGCATCCATTTACTGTATAGTATTCTTAGATCTGCTGAGTTATTGTACACCGTTGCGTTTAAAATATTGTACTTTTATTTTATCTATTCAAGTTAAATCCCGCTTTGCTAAGAATTTTAAGTGGTGAATAGCTTATTAGTCCCCATTTTGGTCCCCAAACTATTAAGTCAAGGCACTTGTCTTTAAATCAAAGCAAAACAAACTCCAAATTAAAGTCATATCAAGCGTTTTATTGACTTGGCAGGGTACACTTTTAATGTTTCTTTTAACTTTTTAACTTTATGACGTACCATATTGCAGTGAATCGGATACAAGTTCCAGAGAGAGCGAAGAATGTGACATAGCACCTTGCCCAGGTAGGAACTAATAAATCGTGGGTTTGAATTAAGAAAATCAAAAATCAATTACACAGAATTCATAGCCATTGTTTTTTGACTTAATAACTACGCTGGAAAAAACTTGATTAGCAAGTTATGTGATTAATTTGCAGATAAATCAATTGTAATGCAATCTCTGAAATTATGGTAATGAATAAGCTTATACCGTTTTGTAAAATTGTGTACGTACAGTGGTGTCATAAACACTATCATATATTGGTCAATTTCAGCAAATTTACGTGATGGCTTAACCAAGAAGCGTTTGCAATTTATTATTTTATTCACAAGCCTGCATTTGGTTAGCAAGTTAGTAATTTAATGCAATTAACAGTAAAAAATTTTATTGTTTTTGTGATGGAATTCTTGCTGGATTTTATTTATGAAGTACAGTGAACCCTCGTTTATCGCGGGGGATACGTTCCAAAAATAACGTGCAATAGGTGAAATCCGCGAAGTAGTCAGCTTTATTTTTTACTGTTATTTTACAATGCAATACTGTACTGCAGAATGAAACAAAAACCTCTTTTCAGGCCCAAAATGTGTTTAAGAAATAGAAATAATAACGTTTTCTCACAAATAACTATAATAGTTTAAAAAACGGTGTTGTAAAAGCAGTATTTTTTATTATAATGAACTTCTAGACTACGGTAACGCCCCTGCGCGGTCAAAATTCACTGTAAAAAAAAGCACTGCAAAAGATTCCGCGAAACCGCGATAGGTGAAGCGCGATGTAGCGAGGGATCCCTGTATAAAGATTTTATTCAAATAGAATCGAGTAAAAATAATAAAATAAGTTCCAATTTTTTTTTAATGGTCAAGATAATGAAGCACTATTTCAGGCAGAAAATAGTTGTAATAATACAGTAATTGCTAATCACATTAGCTTGCATGGTTATTGGTTAATTTCAGCAGCATTTTTTAATTATCACTAAAATGCATAATAGTTCTTTTTCTTTGTTTTTTTTTTAGTTTTTGTCAAAGGGTCCAATGTTCCTCTGGACGCCACTTGTCACTTTCCGTTTACCTACCTCAATAGGAGCTACAGTGAGTGCGTACCAAAAGGAAAGGACCTGTTGTGTCCTTACACAAATGAATATAAGGACATAACTGAAGTATTGGGAAAATGCTCGAAAGGTAAGCAAATATCAAAAGGTAAGCAAATATTAAATAACCTATAGCGTCACTTCTTGCTTGACTGAACCGGATGAGAACCGAACTTTCGTACTCTAGAATTGATGTTGGTATACTTTAAGATTGGATCATCTTAATTAGTTCCATTCCCGAACTAGCAAGAGCCGTGGCGTCTATTGGAAAAACACCTAACGCTTATTTCCCATTGGGGCGAGGTAGGTTACCCGTTGCATTGGCCCAGTCTGATGAAAGACTTGCAAATAGAATCAAAAAAGGTGCTAAGCGTTTGTTGGATTAGACAGTCCCTGGGTGCTGTGACATGAATGAATGACTCTCAATCATTGTCGTTTAATTCCGATTGTGAATAGAAATGCCTAATATTATTTACTTGCAATGATAAAAAACATTTGCTAAAATAAATCTGTAAAACATGATGACCACTTCATAGTGGTTCATGCATTTGCATTCGTCTGATGGTTTTATTCAAGTAAAAAAATATCTTCTGACAAATTCAAAGCAAAAACTTAAAAGTACGCAGTTGGATTTACATGGTATATCAGTAAACGCGTTTTAGAAGTATGATTCACAGTTCCTTTGGCGTGATAAAAATTTGAGAAGAAAATCCAAACATTTCAAAAAAATATCTGCTTTGAAACATTCTATTTTAAATATTTTTTGCAGAAAGCAGCTTATGCGACATTGATCCAGAATACCAAAGTCCATGCGGTTCGTTGGGAATAGACAGGTTTAACTGCGAAGCGCAAGGCTGTTGTTTTGCTGAAAGTGACGAAGATGGGCACACGGCTGGGTACAACTGTTTTCAAAAGCGAGACCCATGCAGTGATCGAACAATCGAATGCAACTTGCACAAACAAAATGGCCTGTGCAAAACTGAAGAGCGAAAAATGAAGGTTGACTGTCCTTTAACGTGTGGTTTTTGTGAGGAGCATAACGGTAAGAAAAAAGATTTGACCGAATTTTAACCTTGAAAAAGGCCAAAGGGGGCAGAGTGGAACTTGCTCAGATTGAAATAGGCAACAGTCTGAAAAGTTTGAAAAATTGTTTCAACTTGACAAATAAAGGCGATTCTTGTAAGTTAGTTTACAGTAATCACAAAATTTACACCCCAAAAGTTTTTACGTTTATTTTTATACTTTCTATTGGTTGCCTCACAATAAAAGCTGATCAAACTTTTTTTACGTTACTTTCCATGAACTATTTGTGCAACGTATTTCACACGGGTTGGGGGCAACCTAACCAACTGGAGGTTTTGGGAGCACCAAATGTGGCCTGTGGGTTACACTGTTGTGTTCACCAAACGGCATTAGAAAATTTGATTTTGAGTTTGGGCCAAAATGACATTGTAGGCGGTATAAATTTTGCACATAATTTTTTATGTTTTTGAATCATAAATACTTATTACAAAGGACTTGTACCACAAAAACGTTTGATATGCGTTTTTTACGTTAAATGGGCCAAAAAATGTCTAAATTTTGATAAACCATAGTTTTGTTAAATTTCAAATTTGAGAAATTTCCTCTTACTTTCGCAACTTTAAATATTCAGAGGTAATTAGTGGACAAAATTGACTCAAAGTCAAATTAATTTAAAGCAGAAAAAAATTTCAAAAGGATTTATGAAAAAAGGAGAAGCATTTTGTCTCCTCCCAAAGATTTAACATCAGCAGTGAATACAATTTAAAAAACCTGACTTGACGTGAATCAAACTCAAGTTTATTGATTCACTAAAAGACCTTTCTTAATTCATTAGTTAGGCCAACTAATTAGCAATATTGCAGAAACGGAAGATGAGCCGCATCATGACGATGAGGATGGGGATCATTCTTTTCTTCATTTGATGTCCAACTACCCTCCTAACACCTTTGAGTATGAGTGGAGGGAGAGATGTTTTTACGTTGTAGAAGGGGCAGATCGAAAATGGGGGGATGGATGCCATTACAAGCAAAATTGGGAAGACCCCATTCGTGTTGCCCTTATCATTTTTTCCTGCGTTAATTTTTTACTCTTGGTAAGCAACTCAAATTAAATATGTTTGTTACGCTCTCTTATACGCTGAAACGTGTAACGTGTTTCTTGGATCCATCTCCGCATAATCTATCCTGAACAGCGCAAACTTAAAAGGATGCCTAATTTTCTGCACCAGGAACTGTACCCGTACCACTGTATCATGTATTTCAGATGTGTAATTGTGTATATCCTCAGAATTTTGACCGATTTGCTTTGGCAATTGCTACGATAAAACTCATGACAAATGACTTATGTTTTACTGTGCAATTGAAAACTTATAACTTACTGTAATCCAATTTTCTTCACTTTTCTTATTTTCCTTGCTATTTGCAGTTTCGTCTCTGGAAAGTTAACTTTAGGCTTATATAACTTTAAATATATCTCTAAAAATTGAATTTAGAAAAAAGCGGAAAACAGAGTTTATACTATTTACTTGCAACAGTATTTTTTTATGTTTTTGTTTCAGGTTGCTCAAGTTTGGAACTACAAGTTAGATGCTTTACGCCCCATCATTTTCTTGGAAGCCGTCCTTTTTATGTTGACTTTGCTGTTAGCCCTGAATTTTAACGAGTTTGACATTGCTTTGCCTCGGCAAATTGTCTTAGAAAAAGACCTGTACCATTCTTTCATCGAAAATTTCCAATCAGAAACTGGTATCAGACAAGTGAGCAGCCTTAGATCTAAGATTTTTGGGACCGTGGCAGACAATCAAATGGGGACTCTGTGAAGACCAAAACATTTTGCTTTCCATGCTAATATGAAGTGAAGCCCCCCAAAATCTTCTCGTTTTGTCTGGAGTCCAAGGAAACTATCTAGTTTGCCTTCCGCTAAATCAACTACTGATGTAGTACAGCAAGGAGCCTAATGTTTCATTTACAAAAAAAAACGCTCTTATTGCAAACAATATATAATGACGTTTTAAACTTCAAAATTATTTTCTGCTAACAGAAGCAGATATTAAAGTAAAAGCTTCAATAAAAACAGCATCAAAAGAGGCAGAATGGAGTCTTGTGTCGTAGGCAAGTTAATTGGCCAGATGACATGGAGATCGCTAAGTTGCTTGCTCTCTCCTGGCTAAAATAATTTGGTAGAATTAGGCGGCTTTTACCAATCACGCGTATTTGGGCTCCAGAAAATGTTTATCATTTGGCTGCATGCATTTTGCCTTTTTTCTTTTTTTGGATTTACATTGAGAAAGATATCATGCGTATTTCCGCTTAAAAATACGCGTGATCGGTGAAAGTCGCTTCAGATGTAATTTCATCGTTCAGTTGGTTGAGCTGTAACGCATTCGTCTCTGGAGCAAGAGGTCTAAGATTCAAATCTCGGGCGGGTGAAATCGGACACAGTGTTGCCAACGGCTCGCCACCGCTGTAACATTTCTTCGAAAGGAGCTGTGTTGCTCGAGTGCAATGACGCGAATTTGGGCCCCGCAAACATGTTACACGCTTCGAGGTTATACTGTACAGCTAGTATAATGAAAGATTTGATTAAAAACGTAATTACTGGTATAAAAATGCTAAATGAAAAAAAAAGCAATTGCTGAAGTCACGCCAAATAAACTTCTACCCTTCTGTGTGTTCAATTTTGTGGCACTTTTAGATAATTTTTAAACCGAAAAAGCACCTAAAAAAGAAGTACAAGAAAACAAAATCTATATATAGACTAAACCTAAATTGGGAAATTGGACTGGGCAAAAAGGCAAAATTGGTTGTATTATACTGCGCGAGATGATCAAGAATATAAACAATAAAAAATAAATAAATTAACAATCACACTGCTCATTATATTTTGTTGAAACTGCTGAAGTTTGATTAAATTTTTGTTTTAGCATTGGCAGTGGGAATGCGGTGCAATAGCTTTGTTTTTATCCTGGATGGATTTATTGTTGTATATTCGAAAAATTCCATATTTGGGCATTTACGTGGTGATGTTCAATGATGTCTTCCGGACTTTTGTCAAGTTCTCAGTTGTTTTCTTGCTCTTTATTCTTTCCTTCGCTTTGACTTTCCACACATTACTACAAAATGGGGTAAGTGTGAAGCATATATCAACTTATGCAATATACGCACAGTTGCTTTTGCATTATTGCTTTTGAGTAATGGCAACTGGACCGGTACTGGCAATTGCAATTATGCAGCATTCAATATCTTAAGTTTGTGCCACTCAATTAATATTGAAAAGGGATGCGACTATATCATGAGTTGGATTTCAAATTGGGGCCAAGAAATCTATCCATCTTTGCAACATAGCCTAACGAAAGACTTGCAAACAAGGTTAGAGAAACGCAGCATAACTTGTTCTCAAGCGTAAAAATCAATGAGCAATGTGAGTGCCCGTATTTCATCGGATTTATGTAGTAGTTAAAAATCCTGTTACAAACATTTCAGCTAATATTTTGAATGGTTGTGTTTTCATTTTTATTTGCACCATTAAGTCGCTAATTTGTCTTGTTTTAAAGTACCAGTTTAACTAAAATTAACCAGCTCTGCAACCAACATCAACAGGTTCAATTCGAAGACCCGTTTAAGTCCATCCTGAAGACCACAGTAATGATGGTGGGAGAGATTGACTTCAGGGAGACGTTTTACAGCAAGTTCACCGACTATCATCATCTGCTCTACTATGAGTCGGTTACTTTCATCATCTTTTCATTATTTATCATTGTCATGATGATTATTATCATGAATCTGCTCGTGAGTTTGTGATATTTTCTAAGCGTTTGCTTTATGGTGTTAGCTATTTTGAGGATTTCATGGTTTAAGGACGGATCGAATACGGAGGGAAGCGGAGTTTTAAATCTGTTTCACTTACATTTTGGCTGATAGATTATTTCAATTTCAGCTTATGTTTTACATTGGATTCCCTTTTTGGTGATCTCAACACAGCTACTCTATCACGAGCTGAGTTTTGAACGGAGATTTGTAACTCAGTTCGTGATACAGTAGTTGTGTTTACAGTGGAACAGAGATTGGATATTTTTAGTTGAACTACACAACCACATTGCCCGCTAGACTTCTTTTTCTTAGCTTTTAACCTCCATTGAGCACCTTTAGTGATAGTCTCAGATGCTTAGACGTAAGTAAAAAGATTTTGCAAACCTTTGCAAGAACTAAATTAGAATTGAACAAAAAACATAGGCGAACATTTTTAGTAGCTATTCAATTACAGCAAAAGCATATCATTTAGAACCATAATTACCGACATTCCAGAAATTCTAGAAGATAACCGATCAATAGTCGAGTAGATACTTAATAGATTAAACCTTTATTTAGCAAGCTGCCTTGGCCTGGAGACAGCGACGGTATCTTTCGGTCTTCTACTCAAGCTGCCATCTGCATACCTGCTGTCTACCACACACGGTAGAGGCTTTCACTGTCCCTTTTATTGCTGAACGTCAAGCAAAGAAGCAGTGATGACCAATTTTTATTTTATCGTCTTTGGTTTGATCCAACCGGGGATTGAACCCAGGTCTACCGCTTCAGTAGCAGACGCTCTATCCACTCGACTACTGATCGCTTAAACCACTGATAAAGCGTCTGCTACCAAAATGTTTGACAAGGCTCGTAGCCCAGTTTGGTCATATCACTTCTATAAAAAATTCTGAAATTTGCAGCATCCCTGCTTGACTCTTAACCCTCAAACGAACAGTGTGTTGCATCGTCTGGATAGTCAGGTGGCAGCTTGACTTGACGATCTTGGCCAAGACAATTTGGGTGAATAAAGAAGTCAGTTACAATTAATTGTATGACCCAGTTTACTCAGCGTTGTAACCAGTACTTAAATTGCAGTGGGAACGCCTCCCCCCATCGAGATTTCAGCGTCCTTCCTATCAAGATTTCGGTGCTTTCTCCATTGAGATTAAGCGTCTGGTTGATTAAACAAAAAAGTGGCTGTCAGCACAAATAAATTCTAAATTCCGGCCGAATATAGTACCAAATTGCGGAGAAGACCTTTTGTTTTGTCTTCAGTCGAATTCCGGGACAGCATTTCAACTTGAAGCATTCTTCCACTAAATTTTATCCGTATTCCAAATGCGTTTGGTCAAGGCTGCGAAAGCGTCCCCTTATGCAAAATGTTACAGTTTGTAAGTATTGCTGGTTGTAACTATGTTTGTCTTTTATCCAGGTTGGTCTTGCTGTTGGAGATATTATCGAAGTGAAAGAAAATGCAACCTTGGAAAGACTCAAAATGCAAGTCGATCTAGCCTTGGAAGTGGAGTTCAGGTATCAGACGATATTTAACCATATAAATTCTATTTTACATGAACCATTTGACCAGTGCATTTTACCCGAAGGGAAAAAATGTTTCCCCTATTTAACTCTTAATCGAAGATCACCGAAGTACGAAATTTTTTAGAATGATGGCTTTGAATTGATGATGTCATTATCGTTGCATCATGATCACGGCCAATCTTTGGTAAAAATGACGTCATAGACGAGTCTTATTTTGCAAATGAGTACGTTTTGTAAATCTGATTCATTAATGCAAAATGATTACGCAAGGGCCTAAAAACCTAAATTTTGGTGAAGAAGCTTCCGCATTCCTTAAAATTGAAAAACTTCCATAACGCCCAGCTACTTTAAATTTTCAGAGGTTATTTGTAACTAACTTTGACTCAATGTTAAATTAGTTCGAAGTAAAAAGCTTTAACCTGACGGTATTTATCACAAAAAAAGTAAGGAGGCAGTTTTGCCCTCATTCCTCATCAAAATTGGGACTGCCTAACAGGCCCGTCCCCAAGGGGGGGCATTCGGGGCAAAGCCCCCCCAAAATTTTTGTTTGCCCCCCCAAATTTTTCTGGCTTAAAGTTTCAATGGCTTGTGATTTAAAAATATGATGGAAAAGAATATCAAACTTCACCTTTTGCAATTAATTGTTTTCGTAAATTATTGCGATAATATTAATGACATAGCTTTACTGGTAAGAAGTAATAAAAGAGCATTCTATGGATACTTTTTCAGGTCAATTGTATCGTAAACTATGTGACCCTTTAATCTTTTGTTTAATTATTGTGGATTTAATCCAAGACTTTAGTGGAGATACTGACAAAGTTATTTGATTGCTCTAATTAACTGTCTTCATTGTGGGCGCAGACAATCACATTTCTTTTGTGTTAAAATTGAAATATTTGCTTGTTAATAAAGTTTGCTCTAAATTTGTGTCAAGTGGATAGGAAGCTCGAAATTCGGCTCTTTGTTTGGAAATTGCCATATTATGCAGTAGCAATTATGTTTCTTTAGTTCTTTTTAACTAGACAAAGATTTCATGTGACTTGGTCTACAATGTTTAAGAAAGGCTGTGAAGCGCTGCGTTGTTGCAAAATGCACAGCGTTATTGTTGCTTTTCAGTGTTGAGTTGTGGAAGCTTAGAACGAAATTTTGCTACTGGGGGTAAGTAGCATCCTTTTTAGAAATCAGCATGGGACTAGGGTAAATCTAAATGTCATTAACTGATCACGATATCCTAGCACTGGCTCGAGAATCTGATTTGTCAACGAGTCAACCAGTTGTTCTACGCCAAAGCAAAGCTAAGAGGCATATGAGTTGAGTTAAATGCAGAATTAATTTGTTTGCTGCTTTTAAGCATTTACAACAGATATAAGAAAATGAGGAGTCAAGAATCTTTGTTCAAAGAGTGTCTCGAACAATCGTACGGTACTGTATATACAGTAGCTAGTTTTTAGCGTGATCTGTCCCATAGTGCATGAGCCATTAACACCCAAAAGTGTGGGCTCTGAACCATGCATTTGTGAAATTGACAACTCATCCTTTCTAATAATTCCATATTTTATTCTGTCGGTAGGCTAGGCTATGTCTTTAGATAGGTATTTTTTGCCGGTTTCAAGGCAGTCAGCTGAAACTGAATCAAGACAGTTACAACCATCGTGCTCCCCTACTGAACAGAATGATAGTTCTTTTTCTGCTGAACCTGACAACTCTGGATGTAGTGTTTCTGTATAGGAGCAGCCCGAAGATCTTGGAACGATTGACAGCAAACCTGCTTAACCAAGTTTAGGGATATATGCACCCAAACAATTTGGGTCAATTACACGTGATTTCAAAAAGACTTGGTTTTTCAACAGAGAATGGCTCGAGTTTTCAATATCCAGAAAAGCTGCTTTTTGTTATTGTTGTCGAAATTTTGCAGGAAATGCGTACGATCCACATTTTACAACATTGGGATATTCCAACTGGAAGCATGCACTGGAAAAGAATAAAGGATTTGATAAGCATGTTCATTCCAATAAACATGTATGGGCAATGACAGCTTGGAAAGAAAATGAAAAAAGAAAAAGCAGAAATGAAGAAGTTTCGACATTAGTCAGTCAAATTCGTTTAGAAAAAAACCGGTACTATATGGCAAGCATAATTGCTGTGGTCCAGTTTCTATGTTTAAATGAGCTTGCTTTTCGAGGTGATGGAAAATCAGGATTAAACACACTGTATGATGATGACGAAAATGAACCTTCAGGCCTTTTTTTGAGATTGTTTGAATACACATTGAAGAAGGATGAAAAGCTACGCACTATCTACAAATCGATTCCTAAAAACGCATCCTACACATCTGCAAGGTTTCAAAATGAGCTAATCGAGATATTGAAAAGTGTTATGGTGAAAACCATGCTGGATGATGTAAAATCAGCTGATATTCCATTGTTTACAATTAAAGTCGATGGAACACGTGACAAAACTAACATCGAGAACATATCAGTTGTGATTAGATATGTGAAAAACGGCAAAGTTAGTGAAATATTGTTGGACTTACCCAAGACAAGTAAATTCGATGCTGCTTCTATCTTAAAAGTTATGTTAAAGAGCTTACAAGATTGCGGATTAGAAGCCAAACATATATTCTCACAATGTTACGACGGGGCCTCCGTTATGGCTGGTAAATATGGTGGAGTACAGAAATTACTACAAGAAAAATTAGAAAAAGATATCCCGTACATACACTGTTTAAATCATCAACTTCACCTGGTGGTAATCCATGCCATTGGTGAAAATGATGAGGTGAGAAAAGCTTTAAATGTATGCAAAACGCTCTATAAATTTCTGCAGCGTCCAATTTTATCGCAGTTTTAAGAAGGAACAAGGTTAAAACGTTTGCTGGAACAACGATGGAGCGGCCACTTGACAACAATCACCGCAGTGATAAATAATCACCAGCATTTGATTGAATTAATGGACTCGTGTGATGAACGGGTACCTGATTCAGACACTTGTGTTGAAGCTGCTGGATTATTGAAAATAATTCGGCAAAAGAAATTTATGTTCATTTTGCATGCAGTGCAGCGAATATTGCTCATATTGAAACCTGCAGATCAGCAATTACAAGAACGTGAAACAGACATTTTGACTGGGATACAGTTGGTGACAAGCATTATTCAAGTGTTGAAACGTATGAGGGAGGACGGTGAGAATACATTTAAGAACATCAATGATGCAACACTTCTGCTTGATTTAGAAGATTCAACGACACGTCGACGCTGCGTTGCACCCATGCTGTTGGAAGTTTATGTCACACAATCCTCCACTGGTCATCGTGATTTGTCGCCTCAATCAAAGTTAAAAGGCATAATGTATGAAATTATTGACAGCTGTGTGGCAGAACTGCAAACGCGATTTAGCGAAAGAAACATAACGTATGTGAAGTCGATGCTGAGCTTATGGCCACTAAATGAGAATTTTCTTGCTTTTGAAAGCATTTCGCCTTTAGCTAACCTAATGCAATTTTCTGCGAATGATATGGAAGCGCTACAAAACGAAAGTTTAGTAGCGAAACCATTTTTGTTGGAACATTTCAACAGAGAAACCCACAAGTGCCTGGGTGACATTTGTACCTTTATGCACGCATATAAAACTGCATTTCCAAAAGTTTACACGCTACTAGTAGGTGGAGCTACATTTGGCGCAAGCACTGCGATCTGTGAGGCATCATTCTCGACGTTGTCGAGAATATTGACACCATTTCGACAGTCAATGACGCATCAGCGTAAAGCAAACCTAGTAATAATGTTTTTCATGCATGATTACACAAGAGGTGTTGACAAGGACGAGGTTTTGCGAGAAATTGCAAAAAAGAACCGTAGATTGCAATTATTTTAATTTGCAATTTCAACATGAGCAACTGAATGCTTTTGTAGGCTCTTTTAGTGTTTTTGTCAAGTTGCAATTACTGTATTTTAAACATATAGGCAACTGAGTGCAATTTTTAGGTTTGTTTGGTAATGTTGGTGCAGGGATATCTAGAAACAGTGTTGGTGTACAGTATTCGTGTTCTGTATTAACCTCGATTTGCATGCCTATACCTTGCTCTTGTTGCATTCTTCTTTTTGACTGTTAGCTAAGTGCTGTAGACCACGATGCGTATTGAGTTTAATCCACGAAACCATCAACTTTAATCATAAAAAATCTTGCCCCGAAATGCCCCCCCCAACTATATTGTTCTGCGGACGGGCCTGCTGCCTAACCAAATGGGCAATCGAGTATAATCGATCTATTTAGAGTAATGTTAAAAAAAGCAATTTGTTTGTGCGCAAGATAATTGGACGGGAGAGCAGTGTTTCATATGTTTAATTATACACAGGGATATAAATTCACTGTTCGAACACTTTTGCTTTGTTTGTAGTGTTCCGAATTTTTTGAGGAAGCGATTTGTTCGGAAAAGCGAAGCAGTTCTACCAAATAGATACAGAAAGAGCAACGTGTTTGTGAAGGCAGTTTTCCAAAACCAGAGTTTGTCTTCAAAGAATATCGTCAGTGCAATGAATCCAAACAAAGTGAGTTTTCAAAATTATTTACCTCTATAGTGCTGGTCGTGGGAACGTTACAACAGTGGTCGCGCAGATAGAGCGTTTGCTACTGAAACAGTAGACTTGGGTTTGATTCTAGATCGCGGCAAACCAAAAACTTGGAAAAGCGGCATTTTTAGCTTCCCTGATTGACGTTAGTACTAAAAAGGGAGAAAGTGAAACCTCTGCCGTATGTGGTAGACTGGTGGGCAGGTGGTAGCTTGATTCGAAGACCGAAAGAACCCTTCGCTGCCTCCTGGCAAAGACAAACTTGGTGAAAAAGTTACAATTACTGTCATAATAAAAAAAGTCGGCCAAAAACCTATTGTTTATTTTTACAGTCGGAAACCGAGGAAATCCGTGAAAACGTTTCGTTTCTCAACCATGTCATCATCGGTCTTTGCAACAAAACGAACGATGTCGATTTGATGGTGCGGGACATGATGCTTGAAGTTCGAGACCTCAAAAACAAAATGGAGTCGACTTCTCTTACACCAACCTCGTCCAGCTCTTCGAGCAGTCGCAATCGGGCCAGTTCTTCCTCACTTAAAAGTTCCTCCTCAGTGGAGGAGGACATGGAAAAGAACAACTTCTTTGCCACATGCGAAGAAGTTAAATATGCTGCCACTTCATTGCTAGCTAACAAATAAACACTTCAAATTGCCTTTTTTCGAGCAAATCTAGGAATGGTGGAGCATTGTAAGGTCATGACGCAGATGTTGGGCTGTGGTGGGGTACTAGGATGGTGGGTGATATTTTGTAGGAGGATTAGAAATGTGAGGCCAGAATAAATTGTGCACTGTTTTGTACAAAAAGTGACTTGTTTTTGTTGCTCATAGAACCTTGTGAAACTTACTTGTTACCAAACATATTGCTCTTTTGGTAAAAACAAACTTTGCTGTATATTCTTCATTCAAAATAGTTTTAGTTCTTTCAATTTTTCTTACCGACTGTAGTAAATTTATTCCATTTTCTAAAAGATTAAAGCCATAAATTATAATTTATGTTGCTGCCTCTTCGCTAGGGCAACTTGGTAAACATAGATGTTCAGTCATTGCAATTATTTTGTGCGATCCCAATGAAAATTTGTTGGAAACGTCTTTGCGTTCCACTTGTTTAGAGTTGAATTTGATTTTATGCAACGTTTCTTGAGCATTTTAGCATTCAAATTCGAGTTTTTATGTAGTGTTTTAACATTAGCCTGTTCGACGGGGTGGACTGGCTTTATTTTATTTCACTTAATGGAACTGGCTCTCTTCATTACTGCATTGACTTAATTTTCTGAAAATATTGTTCCTAGGGCACACCTTTTGATTTAAGGATGGGGGGAGGTCTTATTGTGAGGTTTTTGATTACTCGCTTAAATATCTTTCGCTACAAGTAACAAATAGTGTCTGAGTTCATAGCATAACTGCATAATTGTATAAAGTTTCTTGTCACAGAATTGCAATTGTAAGCCGATTGAGATTTTGTCTTTTATAAATTTTTCATATTTTATCGCGTATCACAATCGTCATGTTTGATTTGTCATTCCAATAATTGTAATAAACAAATTGAACACTTAGTGAATTTTGATGAACTGTCTGTGTTATGTTACCTACATACTTCACCCAGGAGCATTCTAACAAAATGTACTCTTATATATACGATCTACTGTCATTAATATAGTTAATTAAATACGAGACACTTGGGCGATTCAAAAGCGTTGTCTTTGTGATGTAGTGGTTACGGCGCGCGTCTGACTAGTTTCGAGTTCAATTCGCGTTGCGTTCTTTTTTTTCTTCAGAACCTTGTATTCAAGTTAGACCCCGAACTGGGTTAACGCTATTTTAAGACGGATAGCTCTGAGCCGAAGTTCTCAGCAAGAAAAATTTAACACTTTCAGCCCCCAAAAAATATTTGTCATCAGTTGGAAACTGGCTAGCTCAACGTTACGATTTTACAACTTATATAAAAATCATTTTGAGAAGAGGGAAGTTTTATTGTGCTGCAGGCAGCTTTTTTTTACGAAGTAACTGAGATACGACTAGAACAAAAATGATTTTTTAAAAATTTTACGTACGATTCTTTACACCCTTTAGTCGTACCCAACCTCAAATAATTATCACCAAGCATAAAAATCGCTATGATTAATTATTATCTATTTATGCATTTATTGATTGATTAAACCAACAAACACCTTGGCATTACAAAATAGTTCAGGTACATTATAATAGCTAAATTTATGTAGGAATTTTAACGTATATTACATGATAGTATAAAAAGGAAAATATTTTATATCTCTATGCTAAGAATTTTAGAGTCAAAACACGAATAAAAATTTACAGATATAACAACGTTAAAACATAGAGATCGTACTGCATAATGACGACACAATTAAAAACTGCAATGCGTCACATAGAAAAGCAACCAAAGCAATGCAAAATTTTCTACAAAAATTAGAGTGTGCAATTGTGCATGAAACACACATAAGCAGCCTTCTTGATTGATAATTTCTCAGCAAAAAATACGAAAACCACAAAAATTACAATACCTGCACAGTACAAATAATTACACACGCAGCGTAATATACTTTAAATGTTAACACAAAATTATAAGCGTACAGTTGTTGTACATACAATCACAGTTAAACTACAATTTAAAATTTAGAGTCCAAGGTCAAAGACTTAAGCAAATGACATTGGATATGGACTAATTACAGTATTTACAGATCGAAAATACAATTTGAAACTAGAACTGACCTTGATTTAACCCTATTTTACAGGGGCTATGTGACCAACGCATTCTACACGGAGAGGAAGGGGGCAAAAACGCCCTCCTCCCATTATCTAATTCCTAAACCAAAAGTGGTGCGGACACCAAATTTGGCATGTGGGTTGGTGTTCACCAAATCATTTTTGGAAAAATTGTTTTCGCTTGATGACATCATCACACTGACACCAGGGCCATAGGTGGCTCAAATTTTGCACATAGGTATGTTTTTCGATACCGAATCAATAAAATTCCAAAGTAGATACCTCGCAAAAACGTTTTGGGACGTTAGTTAAGTTAAAAATATTGGCCAAAAATCCTTAAATTTCGGAAAGTGACTTCGGGAAATCTCATAACTAGTAAGCTTCCCCTTGCCTTAGAAACTTAAAATTTTCAGGAGTTATTTGTGAATAAAGTTAAATTGGTTTGAAGAAAAAAAAACTTTCTTCCCCACCGAAAGGGGGGGGGGGGAAATGCCCCTTTCCGTGTAAAACAGGGCTAACAAAAACAGCACCTTCAAAAGCAGCAAATTTCATTACAGCATCATTCTAACGAACACACACAAAAAAAGTTGCATATATGAATTAACTTAGTTTGACTAAGGTGTTTTCAGCAACTGAATTTTAAAAAACTATCTATTTATTCTGGAATCTCCAGCTGAAGAACGTTCAATAATTATCAGAAATCACACCAAATTATAACATTCATTTATTATTTCGACACCTTCAACAGTCTGTTTTACAGAAGAAAATTTCTTTCTTAAATAGAAACATTTTTTATGCAACTCAACTCGTACGTCTGAATTAAGATATTCAAAGGTGGAAAAGTTAAAGGAGTCGTAAATTGACAGTTAATGAATTATAGCGTTCGCAGCATCACTATTCAAAAAACGTCCAATACGATACAACAATTCAAAATTATTTTACCCAATAACTAGTCTATTCACAAAAATTTAATGGTTGTAAAAATGATCTTCAACAATGTAATTCTTGCTCTTTTTTCCTGGAGCCTAAAAATTAAGAGAAAAACTTGTTCAAGCAATACTGATCACAATTAATCCATCTCTTACATTAAACGATGGTAGAGTGGATAGAGCTTCTGCTACTGAAACAGTTGATTCTTCGTCGGCTTAAACCAAAGACAATAAAAATTGGTATTCACAGCTTCCTTGTATGACGTTCAGCATTAAAAGGGATAGTGTGGAGCACCCAACGAGTGTGGTAGACAGACAGGTGGCAGCTGGACTCAAAGACCGCAAGGCCCCTTCGCTGTCTCCTGGCCAAAGCAATTTGGTGAACCAAGCTGTAATTACAACACAAAAAATAACAAGATAATAAGCCATGCACAACTATTATCAGTGTTCTTAACAAAAACTACGGTAAACTTTCCAAGGAGTTAGGTATGTAATGGTATCTAGAAATCGTATTTACTTTACATGACCTGGCCAAGTTGGCTCGGTCAGGAGACAGTGAAAGAAACCTTTCGGTGTTCGAGTCAAGCTGTCACCTGCCCACCTGTCTACCGCACACGGCTCAGACTTTACATTGACCCTCTTTAGTCTTTATTGCTGAACGTCAAGCAGTGAAGCTGTAAATAACAATTTTTGTCTTTGGTTCGGCCAGACCGAGAAACGAATCAAAGTTTACCGTTTCTGTTCGCTGACCACGACCTGGTTGGTCATCTTGTGAAATTAAAATACAAAATTATATGAGTTAAGCTACTTTGTAAAAAGAATTCCACCAGCTAATTTACTGGTGTGGCCTCCGAAGTTCCTACATGATCCTCAAAACCAACTAACTCAATAGCTTACGAAAAAAAAGACCTACGTTTAGTCTCGACGTCTTTTAATAGGTGGTTCTTGCAAGTCCTTGATTTCGTCATCATTATCACGTGATTCTTCATCATCAGAGCTAATCACGATAGGGGAATTATCGCTATGGATATCTAAAATAAAGTGTTTTAAAAAATAATGCATGCCACTGCAAAAAATGTTCATCTTCAAGCTTATAAATAAATAAACTGCTTGTAAACAATATTGCGTGAACCCTAAACTCATAATTTTTAAGTTTATGCCAGTTACACATACCCAAGTGACTTGACGCTTCATAAGCTACACGATAATTTTGATTATAACTTTAATACTGAGATATCGAAGAACACGAGGCTCATTTTTGCTCAAAATTTAAAAGCAAACTTATAACAATACCAGCTTCAGCAACAAAAAATAATTTTTAGAACCAAAAAAGAATAAATTTGAAATCAAAAATGAAACTAATTAAAAACAATGAAATTTGAGAGATTTTTTGGCGTTTATAAGCAAAATTGCAACAAGTTTGAGCCTACAGAATGCTATTAAGCACTTGCAGGCAAGTACAAATTTTTCTGGCTCTCGTTCAAACAAAAATATTCGCTTTTTCGCTTTCGCAAATTTACGATGTCGCAAAGACAGCAAAAAAAAAAAAGCATTTACTCAAGCAGACAAAGCATTGGGATAAACCAGTTTTACAGATATGGATGGTCGCCATAATTGACATTGAAGCTCTCAAAACATAAGAACAAATGAGGCTAAAAATTGGCTAAACATTACGAACAGCCAGCCTCAACTCAAAATTTACTGGTTCTTACTAAAAAAGTTATATTCATAATTCTGAGTCTTTAAAATATTGATTGGTTTAAACTTAATTTTCACTTAATAAGCTTAAAAAACCCATGTTAGACATCCCACCCTTCATCACTAATGCGCCAATAGTTTTGCAGCATCACTAAAGCTACTTTCAAAAAAGTATATTGTAAAGCCCGTATCCTCGGCAACAGTTAAAAATATAATACTTATACCAAACCTTTAAAGACTTCACGCTTTACTATAAACTCACTAAAGTCACCGAAGTGTTTTTTGGAGTCACTGCTTGAGGAAGACTCGGCAGTATATATCGAACTCGGAAGGGAGGAAGTTGATTTACGAACTCTGAAATTGAAAGAGTGGGTAGTTTGTAACGAACTGTGGTTGTTATGAAGGTCGATTTTATTGGTTGAATTGTAGTAATTGCATAGGTGGGCACAAGTCCGTTAATCGTTAATCCGTTAATAACGAAGCTAACTTTTTCTTAAACTCGTTAATCCGTTAAAAAGTTTTTTCACATTAACGAACAAAATTAACTTCCGTTAAGTTCTGTTAACTTCCGTTAGGGTTTTTATCGTTAATATCTTGCACCGTTCATTTATCGGACCGGTACAAACCAGTTTGCTCTGGTAACACTTGTTGTTATCAGCACAAGTTTCATAGAAGAAAGAGAAGAATGGAGCTCTTTTTTGTGGCAAATAACAAGCTACAGCCTCATAGGTCTACTAATTATTGCTGTTTGCTATTTCCAAAGATTATCGCAGCTTCGTTTGTGCATTTGAACTTATTTTTATCTTGAAATTAGATTAGACTGTAAAATGTAACTTCCAAAACATAAAAAGACCGCTATAGCAATAAATATCCTCTTACAATCAGCTCAACAGCGTCAATACGTGTTCTAGAAATGAGTGAATAAAAACAAATGTAAATCACACGCAAAATATTAACGAATTAACGGACTTCATTAACTTCCGTAAATTAAGGCTGAAAATAACGGATTAACGTTAACGGAGGTGTGAAGTTTGTTAACGGACTAGTGGTTAACGAAGCTAACGTTTTGCATTAACTTGCCCACCTATGAATAATTGCAATAACACCTTTATCCATCAAGTTGCCTTGGCGGATAGACAGCGAAGAAAACTTTCGGTCTTCGAGTCAAGCTGCCACCTGTCTACCCACACGGTGGAGGCTTCACATTGTCCCTTCTAATACTGATCGTTCAGCAGAGAAGCTGCTAATACCAATTTTTCTGGTGTTAAACTTGACACGGTCAGGAATCGAACCTGAGTCTACAGGTATTTTGTACTAAGATTCGCCAAAAATGTTGACATAAGCTGAAAAAGTTGAGAATGAATACTTTATTATCTACCCTGTCCGGAATTTACAATGTAAAACCAATTTAACAGTACGTTGATTTAATTTTACAAATGTCGAAGATGTTTGCCAGTACGAGCCAAAAAAAAAAAAAGTATAGACCTGACAAAATGTATCTTTACCTGAGCACTACCTAGAGTTGCATTACTCGGATGGTAAAGCGCTTGTTAGAATTGGAAAGAGCGCTCGCTCGCTGTTCGGTTCTCGAACTGGCAATGCTTCTATCTTTTGTAAAGACTAGGAACGGTCATTTCAAACTGAGTTTAATAAGTAGGCAACCCACCGTAGGGGCATATTTCCCAAATGTACGCTTTCTTTCACCACATCGATTTACCATGTCTCAGGCTGGCAGAGCTGACCGAACCTTAACTCTAATGCAAGGTTCAGCCGAAGATAAAAGAACGCAGCGCGAATTGAACCGGAAACTTTTCAATACGCGCGCCTTTGTCATTACACCACAAAAGCGACGCAGTCGAATCGTCTAAGTATCCTACTCAATTAAAAAAACAACAACAACAACAAAACAGAAGATAATAAATAACTGTTCTTTTTGGTATCTCCATTCTCCAATTTGCACTTCGTAAAATGCGATACGGTCGGATAAAAAACTTGCAAACTGAACCAAAATGCTGCCAAATCGATACCGTTAAAAGAATACAGAATGGCTTATTTCTTTAATGT
Source organism: Trididemnum nubilum (assembly GCA_963965965.1). Lineage (NCBI taxonomy): Eukaryota > Metazoa > Chordata > Ascidiacea > Aplousobranchia > Didemnidae > Trididemnum > Trididemnum nubilum. Next base: position 26,726,895 of record OZ014475.1, on the reverse strand, counting down.
TCAATTGTTCATATGTTGCAGTAGTTTTAAAAACAAAATTAAGGATCGTACTTTCCCCATTGACGTCCCATTCTAGAAAAAATTTCAGTTTGGCTTGTGCTCGGCATCACTGGCGAAAACGGACGCGGAGTACTGAAACATATTAGCAATTGACTAATTACTACCACTGCACTACACAGTAACTTGTGTTTTCTATGGGTATCAGTAGACAAAGAATTTGAATATGACTTTCAATGAAGTCGATTTTATTTTGCTATATTGAAAATCATATTCAAATTCTGCACCACCTCAAAATTGTTTATAACAGAGAATATTTCTTTGTCTATCACGATCAGAGTTTTAACTGGGTGTTAATAGAATTTCGGCTTGACGTTCAGCAACAAAAACAACAGCGTGAAGTCTCCATACCCCTTTGCTGTCGCCAAGCAAATTGTAATCACATTTTGTTCAGCGAATTGTCTTGGCAAGGAAACAGCGAAGGAAACTTTCGGTCTTCGAGTCAAGCTGCCACCTGCCCACCAGTCTACCACACACAGTGGAGTCGCTGAACGTCAAGCAAGGAAGCTGTGAATATTAATTTCTAGTCTTTGGTTTGACCCGACCGGGAATCCAACCCCGATCTGTCGTTTCAGTGCCAAACGCTATATCCACTCGACCACTAATCGGTACCAAAAACAAAATCAAGGATCGTACTTTCTCCACTGATGTCCAATTCTCGAAAAAAATTTAGCTTGGCTTGTACTTGGTATTACTGATGACAACGTAGACGGAGTACTGAAAAATATTAGCAATTGATCAATTACTATCACTGCACTACTCAGTAGTCCAACTAGTGTTTTGTATGGATGTTCGAAGACAAAAAACATTTCTTTGTCGATCATGACCAGACTTTTAAATTGGTGTTGACAAAATTTCTGCTTGTCGCTCAGCAATAAACAGGATGGAGTGAAGTCTCCATACCTCTTCGTTGTCTCCAAGCAAATTGTAATCACATTTTATTCACCAAGTTGTCTTGGCCAGGAGATAGCAAAAGGACTTTTTGGTCTTAAAAGAGTCAAGCTGCCACCTGTCTACCACACACGGAGGAGACTTTACACTGTTCCTTTAACTGCGAAACGTCAAACAACGAAGCAGTGAATACCAAATTTAATAGTGTTTGGTTTGACCCAACCGGGAATCGAACCCGAGTATACCGATTCAGTAGCAGACGTTCAATCCACTCGATCACTGATCGCAAAAGCAATAAGCTTGGGAAATAGAAACAATAACTACTTACTCCACTCACCAAACTTAGTTCAGGTGGCACAAAGCAATGCAAAAGGGTCAAAAGATAATTATTGGAAAAATAATGTCGCTCACCTTGTACTTACAGAGGGTCCGCCGAAGGGCCACTGCAGTTTATTCGGTAGTTTTTGGTTTCTTTTTGTGGACGAATTTGGTTGAGATATTGGTTGATCTGTCATATCAATGTGTGGAACTCCGTTAATGCGACATATCTCCTTTACTATTTCACTTCGATTCAACTCCAAATTCTGCAATACAAACGAAAGTTGATTCGTGAAAACTGCAACATAAAACTTGAAGTGGATGTGTTTGCAGTTAACTACGGGCTAAAAATGGAAATGAAATTGTTTACATCAAATCTTTATTATACTGGCAGTATTACGCCGAAGCGTGTAACGAGTTGGCGGGCAACACAGCTTTTTTCGAAATGTCGAAGTGGTGGCGAGCCATTGGCAACACTGTGTCCGATTTGACCGGCCTAAGATTTGAACCTTAGACCTCCAGCTCCAGGCACGAACGCGTTACCGTTCGACCAACTAGCTGATACATAGAGATTCTAGCACTCCACAAATCCTTTGTCAACCCACCCAACTTGGTTCTACTTTTCTAAAATTAACTGGCAATATTAAGCTTCTGAAATTTACAGTTTCGAGAAAAAACGCAACAAAAACTGCCGAAGTTGTAGTGAAGTAACACTACAAGAGCTTGTATTGTGTAATAAATTTCGGCAAGAACAAACCCCTGTAACCAAAAAGCTTTTGTGGCTACTTATGGAATATTTCAGCTATTCAAAAGATATTCTTGCCTGCATTTTGTTTAATTTCTTCACAACTTCAGTTTTCTGATCTTCAATAGCTTTGAAAATAGCTTGCTGCGATTCTTGTTGGTTTACAAAGAGGTCAACTGCTGCATACATATCATTAATTTGGAGCAGTTGCATATTCTTTTCCTATAAATTTTTAAAAAAGCGATAAAATCAAAGAGTTGCAGCCCTGCATTTCGATTTCAATGTAGCTGAAATTCAACTGTATCATCGGCAGCGTGGCCGTCCGAAGGGGAAAGGGCATCGTTTTTTCGAAGACCCTGATAGCACAAATTGGGTTTAACCCGCACCCTGGTCAAGTTGTTGCGTTCTTGGATAAGGCGCTTTACGATAATTATCTCTGCTTGGTAGCTTCCAAAAAGCACCAAATTCTGTGGACAAGATTTTGAAGAAAACTGAAACATTAGATCGCTGAAAATTCCTAGCAGATGCGGATTACCCCGAGCACGAAGTAGTTATTGAAATAAAAATTGTGCAGATCATCCAATGGTTGCGTCTGACGCTGCCCAGTTACAAGAAGATAAATACGCAACAACGACAAAATGCTTAGGCCAACCTGTTCTTCGAAATAGTTGCGGATTAGGTCGCTCATGGACGTTAATTCGAAATCTTTGCCAGACTCACTACTCGCTCCGCCTTTAAAACAATAGCATTCTGTTAGATAACGAAATATTGCTCGGTTTCGGTCCGTATTTCCAAAGTGTACTTTTGTTTTTACCACATCAATTTATCATTTTTCATGTTGTCAATGCTGCCGAACTTCAAACCTAACACTAAGTTCTTTAAAAAAAATCGCAGCGCGAATCGGACTCAAGACTTGTCAGACGCGCCGTAACCACTAACCGGGTATTATCCTATCCAATCAGCGGTCGAGTGGATAGAGCGTTTGCTACTGAAGCGGTAAACCCAGGTGCAATTCCGATCGGGTCAAACTAATGACGATAAAAATTGGTATTCACAGCTTCCCTGCTTGATGTTGAGTAATAAAAGGGACAGTGCGAAGCCTCCACCGTGTGTGGTAGACCGGTGGCAGCTTGACTCAAAGACCGAAAGGTCCCTTCGCTGTCTTCTGGCCCAGGCAACTTGGTAAATCAAGACGTAATTGCAATTAGTACTCCACAGAAATAACGCTGATGAAACGTCAAAGTGTTGTACCAAAGTCGAATTAACAAAAAAATTTTAGAATAAAAATAGCAAGGGTACGCTTCACCAAAATACGTCCCAGTTTGATTCTTGCATTGGTAATGTGGCATTATGTTCTCGGGAAGACAAATAATACGTACCAAAGCACTATAGCCGTAGCGGTGGCCTAGTCTGGCTAAAACCTTTCAATCAAAGTCCCCCAAAAACTGTTTCGGTACGAAGTAACTGGATCTGATCAAGAAGCTTGGTCGACACGATTTGAAATCTTTATCAGCGACGAAAAGAACTCATTTAAAAGCTTGTATATTGAAGATATATGATCAAATATATTATTTCAGAAACTTTACCTTTGTCCTGATCCGCAGACGTTTTTTTCTTTTGAAAAAGTACGACGCTATCAGGATTTGCCAAGCGATCTCTGAATTTATCACCAAACTGATGGCGATTAAAAATATCGAAACCACCTCTGTAATCGATCTATACCCGAAGGAAGTTAAAAAAAAAAAACAACTTTGCAGTATTAAATTAAAGCATTATAGGCCATAGCACCTAAGAATAATAACCACAAAAAATTAGTGCAAAATATAGGCCAACATTTCTTTACATTCTCCTTTTTTTATTTAATTTTATAAATATGTGTAATCAACCCAATACATATTCAATTATTCATACGCCATTACACCTGCCTCCAGTTAATAAGAAATTTTACTGATTAGTATCTTCTTATAATATTAAGCGTAGTTAAGATTGTTTTCACGGACATTTACATTAGCTAAAGTCCCATTCTTTACAAGAACCAGTTATCTATCGTAAACGAAACCTATAAAACTATAGAACCAGCAGCAGACTGATGAGTGATTTTCGGGCAAATTGTCTGTCAAAATCGATATGTAATTTTAAGGGCTACAGTAGACTTACCAACGTACGATTAATTTTGTTGCATTGCTGTCCAATAATTACTTCAGTTTTTTATCTATTGTCGCATTTGACAAAACCTATGAATGTTTTAATCCTGTTATCCATTTACTGTCAATTACAAGCTCACCTTTAACTGAATTATAGGCTTCTCCGGTTGCACTTGATCCTCGTTCGCTTTTTCCAGAAGATCTTGTCTCGGAAATTGATCTTCTCTTACCTTCTCTAACAGTGATTGTCTCAGACGCTGATTTTGATTCATTTGTTCCCACCACCTCTGTCGCTCTTCTCGTTTATTGTTGGTTTTTTCGAAAATAACTTGTCTCAAAATACGATCTTCGGTTGCTCTTTTTAAAAGCGAATTGACCAGCTCGGTGCAATAGTTTTTAACCTTTTGCTCCGTGTCTTTCGCCGACGGTTGCTTTTCGACTTCATCGGACAAAACCACTTTCTCAATGTACATTTGCCGGACTGATTCGAGTAAAATTTTCTCAGTTTCGTAATTTTTTCCGTCGTTTAATTGGAGCACAGCGACATATCTAAAATTCAAACAAAAATTCAACTCGTATCCAAAATTGAAAAAATAAGAAGCTGTACAACTAGCGCAATTGAAAAAGACACCCATCGGCCACCATATTTACAACCTGCTAGGTGGGTAGCTTCAATTTGTAAGACCGAAAATCACGAAACAAGATTAAGTCGTAAAAGAAGCTATTAACTTCAACCCAACTCACTTAGGCTTCGCTTCTGTTTCGCGGATTTGAGTGGCCACTGAACTCCCAGGCTGCATTATCTTGAACTTTTTTACTTTGCTTTGTTCAGGTGTTATTCGGCACTCGTGCTCGTGGCCCCATATAACCAAGTCAATAAAATCAGGAATAAACCTCTCTTCGACGTACGCTTTTTCGTTATATTGCGCTCTAAAACATAAACACAATGTATTGATTTAGTGCTTTTACTCGCGGAAAATGCGTGTTATTTGATCCCATGCATTTTGCCTTTACACTGAAAACGTATTTCCACGCGTAAATAAACGTGATCGGTAAAAGCCGCTTGAAATGAACCAGCGCTAACCTCGAATTGGTGAACTTCTTACTCTAGCAGATTCAAATTTTTAGAGGTTGCATGAGAATCAATTTGGCTAAAAGTCAACTTATGTTGAAGAAAATTTTTTTTGAAGGGATTTGCCATAAAACCAAAGAGGGATACATGCTCTATTGCTCTCCCATTCCCCCGCGTAAAATAGGGTTTTATTAGAGCACAAAAACAGAACCTGTTTTGATGAAGAACGAACACATTAAACCAATCTTGCTGGTCCGGCAATTCTTCAAAAACGACTTTTTTGTCTTCAAAAAGCTTATGGAGTTGATAATCCCTGACGAAACCTACGAAGAATATAATAGAACTACTTAGGCTAGTAAGTTAAATATTTAAAATAATTATTACATATCTGTTTTCCTTTCAGTTGACCCAAATAAGCTATACGGTTTCAGAATAAAATTGAAAAGCATCAGCACACGAAGCTGAATTAGTCACTTGAAAATACCTTCAATGTATTCGCTCAATTATGCCGAAACGGTAACAAGTTGGCGCGGTACATCTCCGTGCTATTGCCCAGGGCAGCAAACCTTCTTTCGAAGAAAAATTGTAGCGGCGATAGATTGCTGACACGGCTGACAAATTGATCGGTCCAGAAATTGAACAAGACTTCCATTGTTCTAGAAGGGACCACGCACCCGCTCGAGCAAGTGTTCGGTTGTGCAATAAGCTCTGTACCACGGGTATGCGTAGTTCGGCCGGCGAAGAAATTTTGTCGGGATAGCAACCCGTTTTCAATCTTGGTCCGCCACCAAAACTGCCGCAGCAATCGCAAACGAACGATTCCAACAACGGGAGTGGGCTGAAGGTCTTACTTCTGACCAAAATGTGGTAGGAAAATTTTTGAAAATTGTCCCAGATTACGCTAGCTTGGTGGTTGGCCCGGGCGCACCCTCCTTGCGCCTCATTTGCGACTCCGACGAAAAAGTTTGGAAACCCATACTCTAATATATTTGATTAAAACAAAACCTTATTTAAAATAGTAAAATTTCCAAACGTTCCGGACCTAGCTATGTCCATCATCAGTACGAACATAGCCGGCTTACTGATAATGGACACAGCTGAAATCGCAACATTTAGAAACCCTGCTCTTTTATAGTTTACTATACTTTTAAGTGAAGACCTATCCAAAAAATTTAGTCATGAATGATATACCTAATCCATACAAGGCGAGTTTTGAAGTCCCTTTCTTCAGCAGAACAGGTGAAATTTTAATTTCTTTTCCATTTTGTTTTCCAAAATGATTTAACAGCCCGGTAACACTGAGAAGGTCGACAGCACTGAAATTACTGATCTGAAAATTGCAAATTGATAATGTAAGCTGTTTACGAGAATCTAAATTTAGCAATCGATTAGTCTTTCACGTGGCAAAAAACAAATCGGCTAAAAATGAAAAATTTGAGCTAGTCTTAAGCTTAAGTCCAGTTATACCTGGTCCTACTGTTCTTCAAACGCACTTTTTCAAAATAATCAGTCTGAAACAGTCATAATAATCATCGTTATTCATCAAATTCTTGGGCCAAAAGACAGCGAAGAGGCCTTTCGATCTTTGAGTCAAGTTGCCAGCTATCTACCACTCACGGTTCCTTCAATGCTAATCGTCAAGAAGAGTAGTTGAGAATGTGTACACTAATTTTTAAATTCTTTTAACTGACACGACCAGTATACCATTTCACTAGTGGATCTCTATTCACTCGACCACTGATCGGTTTTGAATACATGCACTAATCTGTTTTTAGCTTACCCCAGTCGGGTTATCGTGGTTTCCATGAATTGAAAACACTGGCATTGTGATGTTGATATTCGGATTTTCATAATTTGCTGATATTATTCTACAAAATAACAAGATTACTAAATCCTCCAAAACTCATTTCGAGATAATGACACAGACTGTACATTTATGCTCCACAACAGAACACAAGTTTTGTTTTTACAGGCAAACCGATGCGTCGTTGTGCCCTTGGGAAAGTCACTTGACGTTTATTCCCATGGGGGCAAGCAAAGCAGTACACCCGCAGTGGTGGCCCAGCCTGACGAAAAACTTGCAAATAAAACCAAAAAAAGTGCTCTGCGTAGGTGTGGTTAGACAGACGCACAGTGGGTGGTTTGTACGCATGAATGACCTGGCAAACAGGTTAGTACTGCTTGTCCACTCAAGGCCACTTATGGCAAAAGTAGCTTGGACCATAAAGCCTCCGAATACGAGGCCCGAAATGGTAGTGCCAGTCTCCGTGCCAGGGATTCCTTGCTTGTCCCAACTTCACAGCAACAAAAGGCCAACTATAAGACCTGGAAACAACTGTCATTAGTGTCAAACGCAAAGATTGAACCGACTTTTCCGAGATGCCCCAGGAAAGACTTAGGAGTCACCCATTTAGAGGGACTATCAAAGAGACATTAAAGCAGTAGTCATCTTGTACGATGATGGAACGTCCAGGGGCCTACCCATTGAACGACAGCGTGGAAATGGTCTTAACCTTTTTCTCGGACACATGGTGTATTATTGTTATGTACAACGCTCTCAATCACCGAAAACAACCAGTTTCAACCCAAACTTTCATACCAAACTAGTAAAAAACAGGTGAACAATTCGCGACTTCAAAACTAAGAGGAAAGAAGAGCACAATACTCACGTTTCGGACGCAAGTCTTTTGCCGAAATTTAAGGCATTGTCGCTTACAACTTCAACTTTGCACCGACGATCGCCGAGGCAATAGTGCTGAAGCAAATCCAAGGTCGTGTGAAGGGTATGCTTCGATGGCCGATTTATATGAAATAAATCGCCGCCCAAAAGAATAAAGTCGACTTTCCTGAATCAAAAATTGAGTTCAATCCAACTCAGGCGGCAAATTGCAACATTACAAGCAATTAATAAGCATTGCATGCATTACTTTTTCATGATTAAGTGACAAATGTTGTGGCCAAAATCTTCCACCGAAACTTAAAGGCCAGGTTCAGATCCAGACTAAGGCACAAAATTGATGGTCTATTCCTTAAAACAGCCGTTAAAATTTTAAACAGCTGCCCAACAACAGCAATATAGATGCCAAATCATGGTTACAAAGAAATTTAAGCACAGAAAACTTAAATTTACTTCTATTTAGTATAGCAGCTTTTTTTAAGGAAATTGAGATTGGGTTTAAAAAATCACAAATTAGCGAGAAAATTCAAAAAGCGGCATGATTTTAACGTACTTGTCCGTTGCTATTTCAAGGATTTCTTTTAGAGTGTTGAAGGAATCATTTCTTCTCTCAGGGTGTTTCTCTTCAAAGCCAAGATGAAGATCACTGGCTGTGACAAACCAAAAATTAACAATTTTTCATCATAAATTTGACAGAAAACTAACGTTTCCAGCTAAGTGGAAAATAATGCAATAAACATGATATAGCCGTTATTTGGATGTAATAAAAATCAGTTGCAGTGTACAAGATTCCGTTTTATACAGAGAACGGTAGTATGGATGTAAGGAAGTTTTAGGCTAGTCTAGAAAATACGAACAATTCTTGTAACTTGAGTGGAAAACCTAAGTCCAGATCTGCTGCATATCAGAGTAAATTTAATACATGTTTAAATAAAATTTAAAAGCACTACTTGCCTATTAGAATGTCCATTGCGTTGTCATCGAACTTACAGATGTGGGAAAGCCAGACAAAATCAAATTGGTCAGAGCAAAGTGCAAGCTATCAATAGTTCACCAATACCTAATCTTAGTATACCTACAATAATTAATTACGGGTATCTTACAGCCCCATTTCTAAAAAAATTAATAAAGCTTAGCGTGAAGAATTGAAAATGACTTCAGGAAAGCAGAATTGAAAACAACCTAATCAAAACCAGTGTGAGAATTTAAAGACTAGCTCTTTACTAATAGATTAGCAAACTAATGCCCGACCATAAATTAGTAGTCTTGCAAAGTAAATCAAAAGCGAGCACTACATGTATTACAAATATATTAGCCACGTGTCACTTTCAGAAAAGATCAACACAGAACACAAGCACGTTGTGCAACAACAGTAAATTTCTTCGCTTCTTTTTATTACTCCGTCAGTTACTAATTAAACATTTTATTGTTTTTTTTAGACTTTGCAGCAGATAATTACTGATGTAAAGTGGTAAGTTACAACTACGCATGTGAACAAAAAAAAGCATTTTGCTAAAAAATGCAAAAGCACTGTTTCATTTATAGTCAAGGCAGGACTGCAAAAAATAATGGCAGAAATAACTTAAAAATAGCACCAATACAATCAACTTTAAAAACCACACCTTAGTATTCCGAAATTATCTCAATTTAAATTGTTAGCAGGATACTGCTAGTGGCTATTCCAATCAAATCTACCAATCAAAAGAGGCCGCTGCGAGAACAGAATGTTTTGTTGAATTTTAAACAAAATATCTCCTTGTATTGAGAAAGAGCGATTCACAAATCTGTACTGTGGGGACTTGGTAAGGTCAAAACAGTTCGGGAAATTGTCCACCAAACTTCAACCACTGAATGAACTTGCCAGACCCGAGCATTAGATGCGACAGCTAGCTGATATTGTATAAACTGCAGCCACAAAAGCAGGAAAAAAAACTGCTTTGAGGAAATGTACAGGTATTTCGATAACGATTTATGCCTTTGTAAGACAATCTCTTTCAGAATGGATTTTCTTCATCCTAAAATAATCGGAAAAAAGTTATTTCGGCATTTAACGTTTACGATAACTTTATTTGCTAGGTGGCTTCTACCAATCAGCAAATTTAACCGCAAAAAATCTAACTACCAAACAGTTAAAAAGTCAAAATTTCCAAGCAAACAAGAACTTGTGCTACAGAATAGAGCTATTGTCGCTTCTCTTGAGTGAAGAGTAAGGATCAACTAAATCAAGAAAAAGCCTCCTAGTTTAAAACTCTTCAAGTAAAGAAACATAAACTAAAAACAATGTAACATATATTAATAGTACAGTGAAAAGATGTTTTTAATGTTAGCTTTCGCATGTTGCAAAGTCAACACTAAAAAGGATAACAGACGATCAAAATATCTTTTACCAGGAGTTTCTTCGCAGGCCATCAAATTGTAAACCATTTGATAACGACAAACAACAGAAAAACCAATACTTACACTTGAAATTGCATAGGTTACACCTTTAGACCTTGTGGAACGTGATCGTGTGCTTCTAGAAGTGTTTTTAGACCACAATGAACCACTCGGTGCAGGCCCATTGCCGTCGGCAGTCAAATCAACAACGGCACTTGACTGTGATGTCGGCCGAGTAAAAGCTGTTGAGAAGATAGTGGCTTTAGTTTGAATAAAAATTACTACTTTTTTAAAGACCTATATCGATTACTGTTTGGTTGTAAAGTTTGTAAAGTTTTAGTAAACAAGGCTTAAAAATTTTGAAGATTCTGAAAGACAATTATATAATCGATCAAAGACCCCAAGAAATAATCCTGAAAGCTTACAAAGAAGATGCAATAAATATGAGTAGTAGTCACCTAAAATACTACCAGTTTCTTTCGAAGTACTTCCCGTCTTTCGTCCCCTTGAACCACCTCGTGATCCACGACTTCCGCGACCTCTGCTAGACGACTGGATCCTGAAAACAACAAATTTAAGCAAAGAGAAAAACAATTTTAAAACTACCTGCAGGTTTCAAAACATGCTAAAATAGAACCACTAATACCGAGGATCAGTTTTATGTAATCACTAATCGCTGGCGGTTTAGTGAAATTCAAACTCGGGAGATCGAACCAGTCACAGCAATCCATTTCCGAAACCTTCTATTTTGTAGGTCGATTGGTGGCATTCAATTCGTATCAACTATTCTGATGTTGACCAGAAAAGCTACTTGAAAGTCTTGAAATATACCTCAAAACCTGCTGAGCGCAGAGTTAAACTTGGCGAATTTATTGCGAAGCAAAAAATAAACGCTAAGTATTCGATATTAAAAAACCTTAATGTTTAATGTCTGCCTTTTTTGTTAGATATCAGCTAAAATCGAAAAACTATTGCGGATTTTTACCTGCCTCCTCTTTTTCTGGATCCTGCAGTCTCATCAGGAACAACATCCATGGATTCATCATCATCATTGGTGGAATCAATGCGACTCACATACGAAGTGTACCGCCTAAAAATTGATGAAAATGAGACCAATCACCGAACTTGTCTTTCCAAGTTACCTTGGCCAGGACAGGGTTTATCACAGGTGTCACGGAGCGGTTTGGGGGGGTCACACCCATGAGGAAAGACAAGCTGAAGCTTGAATAGCATAATGGAACCCTAGTTGCTCGGTAACTGGTTTCAAAAACCACTGAAGACCTTGTTACTTCTATTAGCCTGGAATTTCGCTCATGAAACAACAAGACTATATTTTGTTCTTCAACCTTTTAAATGGTACAGTACTTAGTACAAAGTGTTCTGGCATCCTATATTTTCAATAGAGCGACTAGCGTTGAAAATCTTCGCAAAAGAGCCCAAGTTCATCTAAGGTTGAGAACCACTGAGCTTGGAGATACCGAAAGATTAGGCTGTACTCGAGTCAAGCTGCCACCTCAGTATCTACCACCAATGCTGAGCACTGTGAATTTAATTTTAATAGTCTCTAATTTGACCAGACCAGGCATCGAACTCGAGTCTACGGTTTCAGAAGCAGACCTTCTATCTACTAGGCCATTGATCGGCTAATAAGTTAGCGCTGAGAGACCTTAAATATTACTCACTGTCTAGCTCTTTCCAGAGTCTGAGCTGCATCGATAGCCGATTGGTCAGCAGATGCATTCTGTCGTGTTCGCAATTCTTTTTCTCTCTCTTCGCGGTACAGACACACATCGTCTATAATATCACTACGTTCCCATGATGTGCGTTCCTAAAAAAATAGAAGTTTTCCCCAATTCCATCATTTGAATTGAAGGTAAAACTCGCTGAGGTTTAGCAACCACGTAAGAAAATTAGCGTCATAATGACCAAAAGAAGCGTCATAATCACATACAAATCTAGCTAAACTATAGCCTGTTTACATGTGCACTTTTGGGAACCAGTTCTTAGTTCTAGTGCCTGAATTTTGCTGAGTCACACACAAAAAAGGTTTGCTGAGTCACACACAAAACCTTTGCTGAGTCACACACAAAAAAGGTTTGCTGAGTCACACACAAAACCTTTGCTGAGTCACACACAAAACCTTTGCTGAGTCACACACAAATTTTAAACGACGCTGTACCAGTTTGCTACTTCCAAATACACTGTTCAAACAAATTGTGACGTATAAAACGATCTTACTTTTGCTAAATCGTGTTTTTTTTTGTTGTTTTGTTCAAACATCCCATTTCGTCCAAAATACCACTGAAGCCAAAGCAACATTGAAATATTGACAGTTAAGATTATTTTCTAGACTTTTAACTTACTTGACTCAAAATATGCTCAGTGGTTTTTTCCATTTGGCTTAGGCATTCCGTCGAAATGGCATCTCTTTCTTGCTTATCTACAAAAGTACCAACCGCTTCGCTGATTTCTTGAGCAGTTAAAAGCAGTAATTGGTCTTTCTAAAATAGATCAAAAATCTGCATAGCCAAAGTCAAATAATCAAATTTTCATTATACACGCTATATCAGGCCGAAGCGTGTAATGAGTTTGCGGGGCCCATTTCCACGTCATTGCGCCCGGGCAACACAGCTCCTTTCTAAGAAATACTGCAGCGGTGGCGAGCCATTGGCAACACTGTGTCCGATTTGACCGGCCCGAGATTTGAACCTCAGATCTCCCGCTCCGGGGGCCAATGCGTTTCCATTCGATCAACCGACCAGTCAAAGTTAATTACGAAAAACGTAATTTAATGGTGGGGAAAAAGTGTAAATTGTGGGGCCAAGTTTGATTCTACCACTGCATAATATATTGTCAAGTAAAACTAAAAGTAACAAATTTGCTAGAAATCATATTTTAATACTTTTTGGTGCTATCTAACGTGAAAAAACGTCTCTTTTATCTACAATAGTCTGCAAAACTAACCAATTTAGAAAGCTGTTAAGTAAAGCGATACAAAATTTAAATTCGTGTTTTCAGGAATTAATAGGAAAAAAAGTGGCGAAAAAATTTTGCTTCAAGTTTGGCGCCAGCTTGCTGACTTGAAATCAGTTAAACGAAAGAGATGACGTAAAGAAGGAAGGGTAGAAACTCATCGAAAAACAGCACGAATCTAGTCCAGTGGTGATAAAAACATCCACCTTCTACTTACTTTGTCTTTGCTGTTCAAGTATTCTCGCACTAAATCTTCCATTTTAACTTTCTCAACTTCATCTGCGCCAATCATAGCGTCAATGTCGCGGACATCAACACCTGAAAATAACCAAAACTTTTCGTAAATGAAACAACGTTTTTGTAATGCACAATAAAGTGACGACTAAAAATATAAATAAAACGAGTTCTAAACCTTAAAACCTAAAATTAAAAAGTTTAAACTAAACAACAATAGTATATGGCATAAAGTTCTGTCACGAAATAATAATTTTGAATGCCTGAGATATGATTATTTTCTGTATTTTAATGCGTACGTGACTGATTTACTACTTTTGCCGCTTTTTGTGATTTAGAATATTCTAGATATTTCCTTTCTAGTATTTTCTACTGTCTTCTATTAGTGACCGGAATAATTAGTTATTTACTTGTCTTAATTGCTATATTTAGACTTGAAGCTTGTCACGTCATAATCATGTTGAAATCTTATCGTAAGCTCGTGTATTTTTTTCTATTGTGACGTATCAGGGATTGTTCTGGGATATTCGATAGCTTTTACCTTAATCTAAATGGGCGGGTCGTTTTTGATTCGGGATTCTAATATTCTGAAAGTGGATGATTTTTAGGTATTAGTTTCGTGGGCATTTTTGCCGAATATATGTATCTGTGGTTGGCTTGTGTAGCCGTATAATTTGGCAATCGCGAGAGTGTGTAAGGTGCGACCTGAACTTGGTCGGTCGCGGTTAAGTCTTTTACGATCTGAACCTGGTCGATCGTAAGAAGTGTTAGTGGAGCGATTTTGCTCAGTAAGAGTGTTTTAATTTAAGATTGTGTGCTGCTTTCTGAGATTCAAAAAGCTAAAGGTACTGTCAACTGCCATTTTCGATTCGTCAATTAACATCTCAGTCGTTCTCTAGTTTCAGCCGACGTGGGCAATTCTAGGGATTAAAGGTTGTACTCTAGCCAAGTATCAACGATCGCGACAAGTTCTTTCTAATTGAACAAGCCACCCCTGATAAGGGTCCACGACAACTGACCGCGAACCAAATGACGCCGATTAGCTGAGAAGAGCGATCATAAGCATACTTTACTATTCCCAGAGCCATCTTGCCCAAATAATCACTTTGTGAGGAAATCAGTGACCAAATCACTGCGACGAAACCGTTAGTTCGCGGTCAGTTGACTTGGCTCGCCTGATAACCTTAACTAAGTGTGAAACATTTTGTAACGATTTAAATTTTCAACAGTAACTGTGACGTTTACTGTCTCTCACAAAAACTTAAGGGTCCATGTTTTTTTATTCAATTTTCTACACGTTTAATGTTTGTTAAATTTAAAAAATTAATCAAATACAGTAAAGCAATGAAGATTCTCACCATCGTTGTCTTTTCGAATAGATCTTTTCAGGAAATGAACAATATTGTCAGGATTCGCAACGCGGTCAGAGAATTCGGCGCCGAATTTGTACGAATTAAAAATATCAAAACCACCGCTATAATCAATCTGCAAAATGAAGAGGAATTTTTTTTTTCGTTTTATTTGTTAAATCTAAACTAAAGCGGACAAAGACTAACCAACAAAAGCAGACTACTACACTACAATGAAAAAAAAAAACAGCAAAAATACCAATTGGAGAACCGGACTTTAGCCAATAATGTAGGATTTAATAAAAAAAAGGGTTTGCTTAAATACAAGAGTTTGCTTCGCGCCAGCAGAAACACAATTTGGGATTCTTCATTATTAAAAAACTCAGCGATCCATGCCCGGCAATTAATTCGTCTTTGTAAGAGGCATCATTTTCACACAGTTATTTTCGCTACCATCAAAAGTTATGAGACGCATATGTTATGCAAATACACATAATTTAGCCACTAAATCCTTCGCGATTAAAGAAAATCTGCAGAGGAGTTTAGTGATTATATTGTTTTACCCTAAGTCGTATAAGTGGCTTCACTGGTTGGTCTCTATGTCCAGAGCGATTTTGGGACGCTTCTTTCAGTAGTGCTTCCACTCGCTTCTTGCAATATTTTTGGACTGCTTTCTCAGTGGCTTCAACTGAAGGGAGTTTCTTGACAACTTCAGATAAGACGATGGTCTCAACATACATCTGGCGCACGGATAGCAAAGGAATCTTCTCAATTTTCATCTCACGGCCTACGAGTTTCAAAACAGCAACATGTCTAAAAATAAAATTAATTCTTTTCGCATATTTCCCGTAACTTCCAGCAATATCTGCGCAGTGCCACTGGAACAGCACGGCTATAGAAATTGCAACAACAATGAGTCAGTGGCAGCAATACAAACGATAACACAGTTGATAGAGCGTCGGGCTAGGGATCGAAAGGTTGGTGACTTCCCATTCGATTTCCGAACTGGAATGCATAGTTGTGTCCTTGCGAAATCTTGACTTTTTACGCTTATTTCCTACTGGAGCCGAGCAGACTACCCGTTGCGGTAGCCTAGCCTGACGAAAGACTTGCAAACAGAACCCAAGAAAGTGCTCTGCGTTGTATGGTTTAACAGACCCAGCGTGCCTCGTTCATACAAACAAACGAACATTGGCAGGCATTCTTTTTGTAAAATATACTTTTTTTATGATTAACGTAAATATAAAAACAAAATTGTGAAGAGAGGAGCTTTGAATCGTTCAGTTAGTCTATGAATAGTATACAATGCATACTTTGGTTTGGCTTCCGCTTCACATAATGACGTGGCTACAGGACTTCCAGGTTGCATTACCATAAAATTTTTAATCGGGTTGTGCTCGGGGTCTATTTTGCATTCGTGTTCGTGACCCCAGACAACCAAGTCGAAAAACTCGTCAATGAATTGCTCTGGAATGTAATTCTTCATACTGTGCTTTATTCTGAAACAATGGAAAAATTGAAATGTTGATTTCATTCAGTTTTGTAAACCAGAATACACTTTGCATTGAAAAATTCGTTACATATGACATTTTTGGCATTCGCTGGTGATTTTTTTTCACCGTATTCTTTTTTTTTTGCACTACAAATATTACCAATTAAAATAATATTTCTTTTATTAGATTACCTATGTTTAAAGTTATACTGTAGTATTGAAACAAGTTTCACGATTTACGAGAAACTAACAAACTAAAAAATTAAGCATTAACTCTCTTTTTATTTTAATGTATTTTTTTATTACAACTAGCTAATTAATTTGATTTAGCCGAAACCGTACTTTCACAAATATTTTAGCTCAAGTTTGACAATAAGCCGACAATACAAAATCGAGTTTACAGAGCAGCGCAAATGCAAAACAACAAACGAGTAATACTTTTGCTAATTGTATGTACTATACGAGAAATTCACGACTGATTTTTAAAATCTTGCAGCATACGAATGCATACCGGTAGCGGACATGCTACACTGATCTTTTGACGTGACTTGCGTATTAAATTATGCCGAAACAAACTATCAAATATCACCAATTAAAATTAAAATCTTAACCTGTTTTGATGAAGAACAAATATATTAAACCAGTGGTCAATATCCTCTTGGGGTCGTAAGTATGTAATTTTGCCATTTTCAAAGAGTCGGTGGAGGCGTTCGTCTCGAATGGAACCTATAAAATAGTTCAGTTCTCCAGCACGTCAGTCTGTTAATCTTTTCATTGCCTGTTTTTTGATGCGGTTTGCAAGCCAAGTAGCTCGAGATTTAGCAGCCATATTTTGTGGTCTCCCATTACGTTCTTAATTTACTGCTGTGAAATTCTACGCTGTTAAAGCCCAGATTGTCAATTACTCGGTTCATCAAATTCGTGGTCGTCTTACAGACCTGTAATTCTAGCATCTCCTGGCCCGAAATACAAAATAAATTACAGTAGGTGCAGCACATGCATTACCTTTGAAACTTTACATAACGCTATTTTTCGGTAAGCTAGACTTTACAATTTGTTCAAAATTAGGTGTTTACTTTTTCTTGGTTTTTGTGTAATATCAGCAAGAGATAGCCTCATGCCAACATAATCTTATACCAATGAAGTAAGTAAATAGGACTTAGGAGTTCTTTGAAAAAAAAAGGTTCCACACAGAACACGGTTTCAAACTGTAAAACCACGCTTTCGATATAGTACAGGTTCGCGAAATCATACCTAATCCGTATAATGCAAGCTTTGTTGTTCCTTTTTGAAGCAAGACCGGCGAAATGTCAATGTTGTCCAGCTGGGTATGTTTTCCAAAATGGTTTAATAATCCAGCAACGCTTAGCAGATCAATGGCACTTAACTCACTGGTCTGAAAACAAAGTAAGTAAATTTGTGATTGATAAAAGAAAATTTTCTTTTGATATAAATAAAGCAACAATTCCTTGACCTAAAAATCAAAGTTGATAGTCATCACACGCAGAGTAATCACGAGCGCAAAGGTGCCGCCTTTATGAGAACTCACATAATCTGGGTACAACATGCACCCTGGCTCAGAGATGGAAACCGGTCGGGTCGACCGGCCGGTCGGGTCGAGATTCTTCGATCGGCCGGTCAAGCCGGTTAAAAAACCGGTCAAATTCTCCTTTTTTGGAACCAAAAAACATCTAAACGCCAACCAAAATATACTTATATATTTTATCATAAATAAAACTTTTTATAAAAAATCAGTATTAACAAACCACACCTTTCGAAAACGTTTGTTAAATGGTTTCAAGCTGTGACCATTAAGACATGCACATCCAGAGACGTATTTAGGGTGGGAGTATTGTGCCAAGCCCCCCACTTTGGGCCACGGCACAAACCAAAAAAGTACAAAATATACTTAAAAATCGCGTAATCATATTCTAATAAAGCATGCATGTAAAAGAGGCTTTCGCTACCTGGCATTTTAGCATCACTTTAATCAGCTTAAGGAGTAGAAGTGGCGCTGATTACAGATTTTTTAGTACATCTTGCCGCTTTGAAAAGCTTTTCTCAACTTAAATTTACCACACTCTACACAGGGCAAGTAAGACATAGATCTTATTTTTTTTATATCTTACTAGACAGGGCTTGTTCTGAAGTAGCAGCATTTCTACAAACTGCTGGGGCACATCATATTTCGAATGTTTTCTAGCTAATGTCATAACAGTTTAGTGTTTTCAATGAAAATAACGGACGCATTGCGTTTATCGGGATAGTTATTCATAACCACTTCGTACTATCGATGAGTTTATTTATTGGTTTGACGTTTCGTCTCCCAAACCGGGAAGCTTCTTCAGAACAACTTGCAGTGCTGCCTTTGCAGTTACAAAAAGATATGAAAAAACAACAGCATAAGATAGGTAACAGTAAAAACATACGAACATCACAATACTTGTACTATTATACCCAAAAACATTAAAATAATGAAGCAACAACATTACATAATATTAAAAATTATGTCACTAACAGCGTGAAATAAAGGAATGTTGAAAAATTATGTCACTAACAACGTGAAAAATAGAATATTCAAAAATTATGTCACTAACAGCTTGAAAAAAATTAACAATATTCATAACAACTAGGCTGCTTTACTAACAGTTTGAGAAAGTCAGAAAAGGATCTATTGCAAAACATTATGTACTGGAAAAGGTTTTTAGCTGCACAGAGATGTATATTAATTGTTCCGTCCGTATATAAATCTCGGTGGAGCTAAAAACCTTTTCCAGTACATAATGTTTTGCAATAGATCCTTTTCATACTTACTCAAACTATTAGTGACGCAGCCTAGTTGTTATGAATATTATTAATTTTTTTCACGCCGTTAATGACATAATTTTTCAGTATTCCTTTTTTCACGTTGTTAGTGACATAATTTTTCAATATTATATAATGTTATTGCTGCATCATTTTAATGTTTTTGGGTATTATACTACAATTATTGTGATGTTCGTATGTTTTTACTGTTACCTATCTTCTGCTGTTGTTTTTTTCTCATTTATCTTTTTGTAACTGCAAAAGCAGCACTGCCGAAAAAAAAGTTTAGTGTTTGCTGCTCGGCAAGTTGCAAATAATCTGTCACAAATAGCTAAAAAATTGTAACTTCATTTTTTGGCCTTCGCATAATATGAAAGAACGATAATACTTCGCATAATACGACCATTAGAAAGAACGTCTAATAATTTAGCTAGTGCCCTCCAGTGGTTTTTATGCTTATTTTCTGCACGTTTTGCGCTGCTCAAAACAGGTCTTTCAAAACGAAACTTAAATAAAAAAGGTCTTAAAATTGAGTCATTTTTGCAAAAACACAAAACTTTTTTTGCGTTTTTTTCCGAGACCCCCGTCCAAAGTCACAAATTTTAACACCTCACCCATGCCCCCCCCGCTTTTGAAAATTTTTCATTTGATACATTGAACAGTGAACAAAAACCTTCGGTAAAAAAACCGGTCGACCGGGCCCGTCAGAAACCGGTCAACCGGCCGGTCGACCAGCCGGTCAACCGGCGATGATTTTGAAATTTACCGGTCGGGTCGGGTCGAGAAAATCCTGACCGGTTCCATCTCTGCCCTGGCTATGTTGTTGCGTTCTGGTATAAAATACTTTACGATATTTATCTCTCCTTAATGGCTTTAAGCAAGAAACAAATTTACGTGGGAACACTGGGAAGAAGTCGAATGCAAAATTTGGAAAAGTTCCACTCCAAAGCGGGTGCGGATTCGTCTAAAGGACAGCGCCACCATCCCTTTCTCACAACAAAAGATTAAAAGATGCTTCAATCAATAAATATGAAGAACACTTTTACCGGTAAATTGCAAATAACTCACTCCAGTTGGGTCGTCATGATTTCCATGAATCGAAAACACTGGCATGCTTACGTTGATATTCGGATTTTCATAATTTACTGAAGTAATTCTGGAAGTAATTTCATGTCAATTACAGCTTACAAAAAAATTAGCATTGATACAGAGAAGCAATGAGTTGAATGTTACAGTTGAATCTGTTCTTTAATTTACTTAAATTAATGCAAGCCAGTGCCTGTCAGCAATTTATTATTAAAATATGACATGTAACTTTACTCCCATTACAAGTGAAAAACCAAAATAAAACATTCAATCGTTTATTAATCGTTTGTTAGAATACACCATGCAGCTAGCATTGGCATGAGCTACACTACATTTCAAACACATGATATCCTTGGCACAAAAATTAACACAAATAACACTTTGAGAAAGATACAGCACTTATAGTTGGTAGCAGCCAAAATACTGTGCTACGGACTGGGCTGTCAGTTCCGAAAATGAAACTCATGCTTCTCCAATAATGCCCACAGACAAATTGCTGTTCTCCATGGTACGTCTGCACTTGTCTGAACAATGGCAAAAAGAAGCAAAAAATTGGACATACTAGATTTTAAAACACGAAGTTCCCATACTGCACTTACGAACGAGATGTGTGGCCAAAATTGACAGCTTGATCACTGACAACTTCCACCTCACATGGACGATCACCGAAGCAGAATTTTTGAAATAACTCCATTGTGGAGTGCAAAGTTTTTCTCGATGGCTTGTTTTCATGAAACAAATCTCCACCCAAAAGGATAAAGTCAACATTCCTGTAACAAAGTAGAGACAAAAACCTCAGTGTAACATAGTAATACCAAAAAATTGCATGTTATGATGAGTTAGTTAACAGTAGTTTCATATTTCAAGTGAGTAAGCAGAAATGAATCATTAAGTGCTCAGAGTAAAAGCCATCGACTGGTTACAGTGAAGCATGTGGATTGGGTGAAAATAGAATGATCAATTTCTCACATTTACAGCAATTACATCACTTACTGGTATTTGAAATTTACCTCAAAACTTGATATTTCATGCATAACATCTTCTAGTTCATATATTTCTGCAATATCATGCTGTATCTAACAAGTGTATAAGCAGTTGCAAGCAACAGCAGGTACATTACAAGTTTTTGAGACTGGGAATATGAGATAGGCTAGTATGTTCATTGAAGCACGACATGGCCAAGAGGCATTGTTTTTATGACAACCGTGACATAATGGACCAACTTGCAGCTTACAGCCGGGTTGCATCATCGTGTCATTGGATAAGATATTTCAATATGATTACATCTGCTTGGAGGTTTCAAACAATCAGCAAATTTATGCAGCAATTAGTCAAAATGTTAATGGGACATCTAGGAAAAATGGATAACTCCTAAGTGGATGTAGAACTGCAGATTTGTTCAAAGGCTAACGCCATTGTTCCTTTCGCTTTACAAGAGGATAAAGATGCATCAATCAATAATCAATAAAAATGCTTGGCCAATTAAATCATCAGCTAAACCAATTTATTTATAAGCAAACATTTATACATAATAATTGGCATAGTGTTAAATATATCACATAGATTACTTTTCTTTGGCAATCAGAAATATCTCTTTAAGTGTGTTAAATGAATCTTTTCCTCTCTCTGGGTCTTTTTCTTTATATCCAACATGGACATCACTAGCTGAAAACAAGTCATTGCAACATGTAAGCAAACACAGCTTTTACTGTTTGTAGTACCACAAAAATTTGAATGCTTGCAAATCTGAATGGTGCAATCCATAAGCACTCGATCCTGGTTGACAAGATGACATTAAACTTGGAAAAACAAATATCAAAACTGGAACATGTAGACATAATGCTACCTGTCCAAATCTTCAACTGCAAAATTTCTTAACTCCAGCGACATGAGGTTAAATGATTTCATGAATGGTTTTTCACAAGATCTCTAAACAGATGGTTGTTGGTTTGATTTTAAGCAAATGCAGCAACTACTGCACCAAGCAAAGAGTTGATTCTTAGCAATTGCAGTTTCAATTTATGATACTGATACTCTTTTTGAAGCCAACAACCACTGTTCTTTTTAACCTATAAGTTAACCTGCAAGTGCCCTAACTTTTTTAAAATTTAGTGCCCAAAGCTGTAAAAACCTGTTATAATTTTGTTCCACTCAAGCATTACAGCACAATAAAAATCACATTTAACAAATTTGTTGACTTTTCTAAAAAATATCTATCTTATTGCCACACATTATTTGCCTGTGAACAGGCAAACCGCCAATTCACTGACTAAAATTGGCTTAGCGCAGTAGTGGAAACATTGCCGACAATCCTTAGCATAATTCAAATGAATTCAATATCAAAAAGTCTGAAGTGAATTTAAAGCTATTTTTATTTTCACGTTTTGGTGAGTGGCCTTAATTTGCAATGAAAAGTTGTCTGATGCACCAGAGAAACCCAAAGCACATCATCACGAAATCTTGTGCCAAATTGGCACAGAAAATGCAAAATTGCTTTGGTGCGGTGTAATAGCATCTCAATAATGTAAACTACTGCGTGGATGGTGAAAAACCCTTAAAATTTGGCGATCCCCTAGAAGTGGACACCTTTTTTAGAGGTGAAGTCGCAGAGGTAGGAAAACACGAAAATTCTTGAAGCAGATTTTATTCATCTGGATTGGTGCACATTTTGCATTTTTCTTGGCATGGCACAAAATGTGTGCATGGGTTTTAGGTTGGGGCAAAAATTCGGTGCAGTGTAACTGAACTTTCCAACCTGGGTGAGTGAGCTAGTGCTAAAAAGTCAACGATTTTTCTAGAGCAAAAAATAAAAATTGATTATTGCTTGCACACTCTAAGGGTTGCATGCACCCACATGGATTACCTTTGAACTGCAGATTAAAAACTTTTTAAGGGAAAAATGTGGGACAAATGGACTAGCAAATTTTAATAAACTATTATGTTGTTTAAGAATAAATATTTTAAACTTCCAAATTCAGTTTATTTTACTCTAATAAGTCCAATGATTTAAAAGATAGAATATTAAATTGATAATTTGTGTTTGCTAGGGTGGCCCTTTGTTTTTAAAAGTCTGAAAAGTTGTGCTCTCCGCCTCCAAAATGGATCCATATATCAAAAAACACACCATGTAAAATTTCAGACTATTTGATTAATGTTTAGTGGTGGTACAAGCATGTTCAAATACTCTCATTCTGTATCATTATAAGCAATAGGGTTACAGCTGGTGGAAGGGCATTATTATGATTCCAATGCATAAATTACCACTATGCATCAAAGTAGGTGGCCAAACTTATTTCCCAACATCCTCTTTTTCAATAGTAAATGTATAATTGCGCATACTTATTCTCAAATATCAGCGCTCAGCTGCTTTCAAAGTATGGATCGCGAAGAATCCAAAGACCAATCCTGCTGATACTCTGCCAAATATGATGGAAGATGTTCCACCATAGCGACCAACTCCAAAACATTAAAAATAAGTTTCATGCCAATGAACGACTAAGAGCTCACTGAAATGGTAAGCTTTTGGAAGACTAGACAACCAAAAAAAGCTGTAGATCACCTTTCAGTTCTTGTCTATGGGTTGAGTATTAATCGATAATTAGCTTCTGGAACTGGTGAAGCTCAGGCTTAAGCTGTTCTCAATGCATTAGAAGAATGGGGCATTTTTGAGGAAGTGGTAGCACGATCATTTGATACAACAACAACCACAGACATCGATTTCTTGTTGATTACGCAAAATCCAAGGTGGCAAAATGTTTTTGCGAAGTTTGGTTAAACTTCATAATTCTATTTCAGTCCGAAGTTTTGCCCCCAAATTCAGGTAAAGACCAAAAAGTTTGTCACGTTCTGGTTCTATCTCAGTCCAGAATTTCGGATTTCTTGTTGCCAAGTGGGTATTACTTGCCAAAAACCGAGGGGGCCAGACATATTTTGCCCCCTTCAGTGTCAGATGCAAGGGGGCAGCACCCCCTACCCCCCCAAATCAACCCCTATGATGACCACTAGTAATGCAATTGGCATCGAAACTGGACTTGCGTTTTGCTAGAACAAAAACTTGCTTTTATGCAGTCACACAATAAGCTCTAAATCAAAGATGAAGAACAGCTACAATTTCTATGCTGCAAGTAATTTCTAATCATCAAAGTGCCTACCCAGCCGCTAAAAAAATAACTCTACCCCAACAAAACAAACGAGAATTTGATTATCTCATTCTTCTGAACTACAGCAGATTTTACTCCACAAGCTGCTCGTAAAAGCAAAATAAAACAATTGTAACATGAACCTAAATGTAAGATTATTGTACACTCAGCACTCATTTCTCATTCTATACCTTTACACCAACTATCAATGCCAGTTGATAGCATATAAGCATATTTATGGAATTTATTGAAAATTTTGAAACTTTTGCAAAAAATTACCCATTTGTACCACCACTAAACAATAATCAAAATGCACTAAACTTCACCAGGAGTGTTTTTTGGTGAAACGGATCCAATTTGTGACAGTAGAGCTAAAGAAAATACAACTTTTATTTTTACCCTTAAATAAGCACCACCCTAGTGTACGCCTACTGTATAGTATCAAGGTTAATCCATATTGGTGCAATGACATTAAGAATCAAAGTAACAAATAACAAAGGTTGTTGAAGAAACTTATCTAACCATCATACACCAACTAGTCTGACAAGATATAAATAGGCCTACTGCACAATAAATACGTACACAATAATTTTTTTCCTTACCAATTAAAATGTTCATAATGTTATCAGTACCATTTTGCTGCATAGTTGGCATATTTTTTTCATCAAATTAAGCCCCGAGCCAGGGCTAAAGGGTACTAAACCAGCTGACCAATCTCCCCAACAGTAACAGCCTGATGCCAACAAGCAGACACGTGGCCCTATGAGAAAAGGTATCGCTGCAGTGACAAATAGCACAAGTGAGCGTTAATTACGGGAAGTGTCTAGAGCACCGGGTCAGTTTCCAACATGAAAACGCTGCTGCACTGCCAGCAATGATCGTTTCTTTTTGCAATTGGATTTGCTATCTGTCAAGCTGGCATGGCCACCTGAACCCTAACTCCAATGCAAGATTCAGAAGGAAAAGAAAAAATTATGCAACAGGCACAAATCTACCTAATCGCGAGACTTGCAAAGCGTATTCAGCACGAATACAATCCAAACGCATGATTCGAAAGACGAGTGCACTTACTACTCTGTACTACACCAACAAGCCTATGTATGCATTCAATCACTCAAGGTGCCGTATCTAGTGGTAACTCGAATGAACAAGAAAAAAGCAATACTACCGTATAGATCGTAAATGACCGGTGCAGCAGTTTTTTTATGTTGGAAACCACACAGGTGCACTAAACACTATACCTTAATTAAAACGAAGTGATGAGTGTCGTTGACTTAAGTATAGACCGTCAGCTTTATTTTGGAATCCCTGCTACTCGTGGATGAGCGTGTGTGCGTTTTTGCTCCTCTCATGCGTGCACTCATTAGGGTTAGGGCTAGATCGGGGAAATAGCTTAGATTGGAGAGAAGAAGTGAACGCACGCGCACTCATACACGAATCGCAGAGCTGCCAAAAATAAAGCGACGGCTCATACTTAATGACACCCAAAGTGACTTGGCGAATGGAACACGCGCAGTTAAATAAACAAAGATTCCAGTGACGTCGCTCGTTTTCGGAAATTTTTATTTTGATTATGACAATAACACTTACTGACTTATAGGTTTGGGTTAGGGTTTAGGTTAAGCATTGGGTTAGGGCTAGGATTAGGGTCAAGGTTAGGGTTTAGGGTTAGTTTTTTTAGGCTTTATTTCAAAATTTCTGTACGAATGGAACATTTGCCAAGCCTCTTCCTAATTAAAATTTAGCTATTGTTTACTATGCAGTACAAAGTAGGCCTATGACAGTCTTCTGTTTCAATCTCTGATCTCAATCTGTACTACAGACTGGAATAATACTGTATACAGTACACCGCTATTAAAGTTAATACCTGATACTGTAGGCCTATAGAATAAAAGTGCAAATATTGACTGGAATTTCAATTTGAAATTGATGCTACACCTTACACAGGATACCGGTAGTAGGCTTAATGTAAACTGTGCTAGTAGCCTATTCAGTACCGGTAGCCAACTGAAAAACTCATGCGAACAGTGAGCTGATGCAAAAAGTTGAGGATTTACTGTCACTGTTTATACCGTACCATCATACTGTCATAATTCAGGGTCAAATGAAAAGACATGTTCCAAAATAGGTTAACCAGCTTATTTGAACAATCATAAAGTAAAAAAAACGTAGCCCCTCTACTCCTGCACACTGCAGACTGTACAAGTAGCCTACAACTGGCAGTAACAACAAACTTGCAGTGGGCATTCAGCAAAACTATGGTCTGACGGTACTATCAGAGAAATTGGTAGGCCTAACCAACCCGCTTACAGTAGTGCCTACACTCAATGGTAGGGTAGTCTAGTTCTAGTAAGCCAATCCTACGAGTACATAGTTTGATAAAGCCATAAGGTCAAAGCCATAACCAAAAGCACAGTGTGTGAGTTTGGGGAGTAGCCTAGCTATGGACAATTGCAAGCGACTTAATTGTTAGTGGAGGCGGGGTTGTGACCAAAATTGGCGCCAATTTCGATTGGCAGTTTCAACTGCCAATGAAAGTTGGCGTTTTAACAACTGCCAACAAAATTGGCGTTTCAACAACTGCCAATTTTGTTGGCAGTTGTCATTGGCAGTTGGCAGTTGAGCATTGGCAGTTAAGCATTGGCAGTTACCACTTGGCAACTGCCATCGAAAACGTGGCGATTGTTAAAACCAATAATTAGATGGCTGTTCAATTGACAGGTGATCCTGTTAATTGGTAATATTTAACGTTGCAAGGACATTTTATTTGCTTTTGAGAAAATATTATAGTAAATGCATAAAAAGAAGATATTTTGTAGACCCCTAAAAAATTTAAGTGAATGTTTTAATTAACTTAATTTAACACAAAATTGTTTAAGTCAGATAAGTTTTGAAACTGCAGAAATTGTTGTTTTTATCACCTGCAACCTTTTTGGTGGTAGGTGTGAATTGTTGTTCTCATCACTGATCATGCATATTAATATCAGTTATCACATCCAAAATGCGCCACATTTGGTAAAGTACACCCAGTAAAATAGCTTATTAAGTTTTAGACGGTACTGTACCAATTGTGAATAGAATGCTTTTGCAGCTGTAACCAGACGCAATCCGGAATGAACATGTTTCTCAGGGCAAAAAACAAAAATATTCTAATTAAACAATTGCAGATTCGCGATTGTACCAGTAGATGATCAGAAAATGACCAAAAATAGAAGGTTTATTCATCCAATTTACACACCTTTTGTTCAAAATCTAGGATGGAGGTAAAGCCCCGTCAAAGAAAAAAAACAACTGCAATGTTTTTTTTTGTCTGAGAATGCTAAATTTCCACGAAAAATGCTTTTCCCCACAGTCTGCAATGATAGCGAATAGATTAAAATGAATGTTAATTTATATTCAATGAATGCTTTAAACATGTTAAGTTCAATGTTATTATAAAGTCAAGTATACCAGTAATAAAGTACAATATAAATCAAAGGGAAACAGAAATGGTAAGTTGTCTGCAGAAATCTCAATTTGCATTTAGAAGCGGAAATTCGTTTTGACTAAAACCTCTTGAAAAAAAATAAAAAATAATTTTACGCTTGAATAATTGCACGGAGAAAATTATGGAAAATAACAACTGCCACTTTCAAGTTGGCAGTTTGCTTACTGCTGATTGTAGTTGGCAGTTAGCACTGCCAATGTTAATTGGCGCCGATTGTGGTCACAACCCCTATAGTAATTGTAGGATCCATGGTTGGAGAAACACTTCGCGCCGAATTGGACTTCTGAGTTTCGCGCCAAATGAATAAGCAGCTAAGCACTTTCGTAAAATGTGCACATAATGTGCACAAAATTAACCTTACGTTTTCCTCAGTGTTGGGCTGGCGGTAACAAAATCTGTCAAGCGTTTTCATTATTCATTCAATTATTTTGCACTAAGCCTATATTATTTGCAATAATAGTTTCCAAATACAAACATGTTATGTTTAGAAGATCTCAAAAACAGAGGTGGAGTCGAGGATACAAGGCTCGAGGCCAAGGCCAAGGACACAAAAAAATCCAAGGCCAAGGCCAAGGACAGCCTTTCCGAGGACAGACACTCTCGAGGCCAAGGACAGGAATGCTCGAGGCCAAGGCCAAGGACCAAGGACACAAGCGCAAGTGCTCTCCAAAAAAAAAAGGTCTTCACAAAAATTTTTCTGGCGATCTCCAAAAAAAAAAAGGTCTTCACAAAAATTTTTCAAGCGATCTCCACAAAAAAACGTTTTCCAAAAAATTTTTCAAGCCCTTCACAAAATTTTAACAATTCAAAAAATAGTGCTGTCCTCGAGCCGAGGACAGGCCAATTTTCGAGGACTTGAGGCCTCGAGGCCAAGGACCTTCGAGGCCAAGGCCAAGGACTTCAAAATGTGTCCTCGAGGCCAAGGACGTCCTCGAGGACTCCACCTCTGCTCAAAAAAAAAAAAGTTGTCTAACCAAAGACTCACTATTTAGTTTAGAAACAGGCGCACCGAGAAAAATAGAAGAGCATTTTAAGAAAAAAGTTTAATCTTGTTGCCAAGGTTTTTTGCGGTCACATATATTCGATGCATTTGATTGGACATATTCACAGAACAAGTGAACCGTGAAGAAAAAAGTTGCGCTGGTTGAACGAATGGACATATTTTAGAACAAATGAATTGTAAAGAAAAAAGACAAAACTGTAAGTTTCCAATTTACTAATGAAAAATGTATGATCTAACCATAGTCACTGAATGTTAGAATTTTTTTGAAATATTTAGTGATTATGATCTAGCCAAGGCTTCCGCTTGAAAAAAATCCAATCGAAAACTTGTCTACCAGAGGTGGAAACCTCGAGGACGTCCTTGGCCTCGAGGACACATTTTCAAGTCCTTGGCCTTGGCCTCGAAGCCTCAAGTCCTCGAAAACTTCCCTGTACTCGGCTCGAGGACTGCACTATTTTTTAAATGGTTAAAATTTAGTAGATTGGCTGAAAATTGTTTTTCTTGACCGTTTTTTTGGAGATCGACGGAAAATTTTTTTAAGACCTTTTTTCTTCGGAAAACACTTGCATTTGTGTCCCTGGTCCTTGACCTTGGCCTCGGATTTTTTTGTGTCCTTGGCCTTGGCCTCGAGCCTTGTGTCCTCGACTCCATCTCTGTTGTCTACACTAAACACAAACGTGAATAAACTTGCCAAAAGTATTTAAAAATAATGAAAGTCTTTCTTGGCCGACGGTCCGGTTTTGTTATCTTCATAACAACAGTCACTGTGCAGATTTATGCACCGTAGGCATAAAGAAGCTAGAAAAAACACACAAAAGTAATAAAAAAACTGCCAATATTGCTGCTACAAATAAAATTCTAGCTTCCGTAACAAAATCGTGATTTCACAAACATGTGTGTGCAGATGAATTTTGAAGAGATGCTCGTTTCAGAAGATTTTTGTTGGCTGCTACTCTGTAGGTTCTTGCACAGTAGTTGTTATTAGTCAGCCATTGTCATTCTAGTGTGATAAGTTAATCACAGTCGATAAACCAAAAACAATTTCAGTTTAGACCTTGTAGATTTTTGAGTTCAATTGTGTTATTCGAAAAAGACTACTTATTCTACAACGTTTTCTTTTTTTAAATTTCCCTGGGAATGTGCACGCAAGTCTATCAAAGTAACAAATAAAACAAAAAAAAACTCGACAGTCCAATGCAACCTCTTAGCGAAATAAGTTAAAGGAGGTGAATCATCCAGCCAATTCCGGTGCTTTACAATAGCTAAAATTGAACTATAATTTTTGATGTTTTTTGTTTTAATTTTGGGACTGTGGTTGCAAAGTTATTCAACAAATACAAAAAGATATCCCTCGACAAAAAGTTTTTGGAAACTCTGAGTTTTGTTCTTCCCGCCGAAACTACAGTTCTCTAAACTATTAGGCTTACTGTGGTTTTGGCGGGAAGAACAAAACTCAGAGTTTCCAAAAAGTATTTTTTGGGGGATATCTTTTTGTATTTGTTAAATATCTTTGCAACTGCAGACCCAAAATTAAAACAGAAAAGATCAAAAATTATAGTTCAAATTTAGCTATTGTAAAGCACCGGAATTGGCTGGATGAGTCACCGCCTTTAAATTCCTCTAGCAATATGAAATTAGCCAATAGCAACAAATGACCTAAATGCAGTCCACAAAAATATTGATAATATTAGTAATGTAAACTGTCTTGTCTTACACAATGTTTGCAATGAGAAATTTGCGTTTTCCTGCTCTTACTACTGCCCAGTAATCAAGACAATCACAAATTAACATTTTTATTTGTTATTGTAAGTTGTAACGTTCGAGTCAAAAAGACGCGTTCAATGTAAATTTCTAAGTATCAAAAAACTCGCAATGATGCTGATCTGAAAACCTATAAATCTTTCAGAAATAAATTAACTCATCAAAAAGAAACTGCGAAAGCGATGTTTTTTCAAAAAAAAAATAAGTAAAAGTAAAAACATTTCCTCAACATGGAAAACAATTAACAAAATTCGAAGAAAAGGTAAACATAACTCCTCTTCATTACCTTCTAAATTGAATGTCAATGGAATCCCCTTAACAAATCCCTCAAGCATTTGTTCCAAGCTTAACAACTATTTTTGCAACATTGGCCACGGGATGGCCAAATCTATTGAGCGAGTCTCACATTCCATTTATTTTGAACCCACTAATGATGAAGAAATTGTGAATATTATAAAAGACCTAAATCCCAACAAAGCACCTGGATATAATGATATACTTACAAAACTTAATAAGGCAGCTACACACTCGCTATCTCCTTTTTTATCTAGTATTTTTGATTCATGTTTGGAGAGTAGTCATTATCCGGATGGACTTAAAATATCGTGGGTTACACCTTTGCATAAAGGGGGTTCCAAATCTGAAATGAAAAATTATCATCCTATATCAATCCTCTCCGTTTTTAACAAAATATTTGAAACAATAATCAAGCGAAGACTTTTAAATTTTTGGAAAAGTACAATGTTTTTGATCCCACGCAATTTGGATTTCGAGAAAATCATTCCACTACCCTTGCTATTGCTCATCTAAATGAACTAATCATCAACGATTTGGATAAAAATAATAGTGTTTGCGCTATATTCTTGGACTTAGCTAAAGCGTTTGACACTTGTAATCACAAAATACTACTATTTAAATTGGATCACTATGGAATAAGAGGAGTTGCCAATGATATTATTAGATCTTATCTCACAAACCCTAAACAATTTGTTAGTGGAAACGGCTATTCATCATCGCTCTTAGATATAAACATTGGAGTACCCCAAGGCAGTGTACTATGCCCAATTCTTTTCCTTTATTTATATCAATGACTTATCTAATTGTTCCAACTTTAAGACAACTTTGTACGCAGATGACAGTGTTTTGACGTTGTCCCATAAAAATGTAAATTGTTTGCAAACTATGTTGAATTTCGAATTACCAAAAATAAACGCATAGCTCAAATCAAATCAATTGTCACTAAATGTAAATAAAACCAATTTTTTATTCTTCACTAAAACTAAAGAAAAAATCTTTCCACAACTAAGTGATTCTAAAATAAAACAGGCCAATTGCGTAAAATATTTAGGAGTATTTCTTGATGACAAACTCACTTGGAAAAAACACATTAAACACATCGAAACTAAATTATCGGCTGCTTCTGGTGTCATCTACAAATTATGCAAGTATATACCTCAAAAAGCTTTAATGTATTCTACTATTCTCATTTCTACTATACCTCAAAAAGCTTTAATGTTTGCTGAATTAGTTTAGTGTATTCTACTATTCTCATTTCCAATATGCAATTATCTGCTGGGGAAATTCTTCCAAAACCATTAAGCACAAACTACAAGTCAAACAAAATTGTGTCATAAAAACATTATGCAACAAATTTGGTGCAAAAACTAGATTAAAACCATTGTATGAACAACTGCAAGTCCTAAATATCAATGAAATTTACAAATTAGAAGTTGCCGAATTTATGGCGAAAGTCAATTTAAATAAATTACCGATATTTAGTAGCAATCAATCAACGATTTTTAGAACTTTGTTCTCTATCCATACGTACTCGACCCGAAGTGTTTCAACCAAAAGTTTTTATGTGCAAAGAACATCGCTGGTTAAAACTAATCAATCGCTTAAAATTTCTGATGTTAAAATTTGGAATGGTTTACCCTGACATATAAAAGATAAAGTTTTAACTTCCAGTGACAAAACATCATCAAAGATACTAAAACTCTACTTTTTGAAATCTCGTACCTGTTTATAAGCGAAATTATTTTTTACGTGTGTGTAAATAGAAATGAACTTGTGTGTTTTACTCTTTTTTTTCCCTTTTCTTTTTTGTATCATTTTTTTTCCAATTACCTAAATCAGAACAAAACCTTCTTTTAGTGTCAAAATCCTACAGCCGAATTTTGTGCTATTTCGAAGAGGAGGAGCAGACTCGGCGACCGTGTTGCTTGATTAAGTGACGTTCTTATTTTGGTCTTTCGCTTCTTCTCGTCATGCTAATTCGTGTCGTCTAATGTTTGCTTAATTAACAATTTGTGTATTTGTTTTTGCTCGACAATAAAAGAATACTACTACTACAATGCGGTCAACCGGCTCGGTTGACCAACCTATCGAGCTACTCTCCGGGTTGAATTATTACAGTAATTGACAAATCCAATTTCGCTTCCACTTATGGCTTTGTTGGAGCTGATGTTACATCATCCCCCTCCCTTTATGCTGGTGACAGCACATCCATGTCTCTCGGCGAAGGGGATGATGTAGTGTCAGCTCCTACATAACCACAAGTGGAAGTTTAATTGAATATATGAATTAATAACTCAACCTGAAGAGTAGCACGATAGGTTGTTCAACCGAGCCGGTCGACTGCATTGGGACACATCCTTTTGACACATACGTTGCAATGGCGAGCACGCCAGGACGTTGAAGTGGTGGATGATCTCCCTTGCGCTGGTTGGAGACGTGGATGTGCCATCCCCAGCGTAAAGGGAGGGAGGATGATGTAACGCCAGATCCTATGTAGCCACAAGTGGAAGTGCAATTGGATATATCGATTAATAACTCAACCCGGAGACTAGCTCAATAGGTTGTTCAACCGAGCTGGTCGACCGCATTGAGATGCGTCCTTTTGACAGGAACGTTACATTATTTAGATGAGGATTATCATCCAATTTTTTTGAATCAGTTTTATTTGTTAGATTTTGATTACAAGATTACAATTTTTTCACTGATAACACAATTTGCAATTTGCACAAGGTAACAAGATTTCCTGCCTTGCGTTTGTAGTATTTAACAGCCAAAAGGCAAATCGTTCACAATATTGCAAAAGACAGAAACTGACTGACCCCATGTGCTTTCTGTGGTAATGACAAGGCGCGACTGTTGTTCGAAAAAGACGTTATCACATTGTAGAGCTAAATCGCAATTTTGAGTTTTGGCTTGGCTAATGGGTGGTAAGTTTATTGTGTATTGGTTTCTGGTTGTGATCTGTAATACTAAGTTGTGTTGTTGTTGTTGTTGTTGTTTTTTTCTTTTACGGTGAGGTATGTAAATTTTGTCTGTTTTAGTTTTTTTTTTCATTGTCTTTGGGTCGGGCTTTTGGTTGGTTGTGTTTGTTTCCTACTATTATAGTCGTTTACGCTACAACAATTTAGGTTAATGTGTTTCAAGACGGGCTTGTAGGAAATAGATGCAATCGATTCTTGGGCTTGACCTTAAAATTAACAGTGTTCGACGTTACGCCGTTGGTGATTTCTTCATGGGACCGCATTGCAGCTTGCCAGTACCTTTTCTTTTTTTTATATGTAAATACTTTTTTTTTTTAAGTAAATGTTGTTCAGTTAACAACATTGCTTGATATAGTTGTGGGCGGACGCTTGGGTGTAAATTTTTTCCCGCCTACAGCAACATCTGACTTCGCAGACCCGCCTCGAACTGGGCTGCTTTTGCTTGAGATTGTTGTAATTAGGATTGGGTGGGTAACTTTAACCTATTTTTTTGTTTTGTAGTTCGGCCTGTGGCGTCGGATGTGCCAGTGGGTGGGGAGATAGTGTTGTTCAAGTGCTTACCTACTTTGCCTTATTTTGTATTATGATTTATTGCCAAGTTTAAGTTTACGCCTATTACGGTTAAGTATTGCTATAGGTGCAGTTGACTAAGATAACCGAATGGTCTTTTCACTGATTCCTTCCTGCGTACTTTTAACGTTTGGTAAAATAAACTTGACTTGACTTAGCAACAATAAATTGCGAAATGTTATTGCTGAATAACTTTTTGTGGCGTCGCAATTAAAACCAAAGTAGCTAATTTATCTTGGCACATGATCTTTGCAGAGATATGTTTGAGCCTGACGAATTCGCTGTCAGGGACAAGTATAGTCATTTGAAATTTTAAAGCAACAGCAACAAGCTTTTTGATACATACGAATTCAGTCGTAATTCTTGAACACCATACTGCACCTGATCACTGCGCCTAATTGTTTTTTTGGGAATTAATACTCCGTTTAAGATTAAATTGAAATCTAATTACGGAGTTGGTTTATTTGTTTAAAGTTAATAAAAGGTGGGGACGGACTACGGACGAACGGCATAGGCCTACAGTAAATCAAGATAAAGGATTTCCGCAGGGCAAGTAGCCTACTGTAGGTTACGCAGTAGCCTAACAGGTAACACGTTGAATAATTGTATTGAATATGAATTCTTGGCGCTGACAGGTTGATAAGCTAATGCAGCATTACTTGCTTAGCACACAGTCTACAACCTGACAATATCACGTACCGTACGATATCAGCATTGTATCACAAAGCAAGAAAAATTTTAGGTAGGCCTTCTGTAGGCTATTGATTGATAGTCAACACTGGCCTACCAGTAAGCATCAAGTGGTGAAGCCGAAGAGAATCAGAAAGACCAGACTCGGGCTTGAGGCTAAAAGTTGAACTGGAAAGTAATGGGTACTGTCAGCTTTTGCAAGCCTAACGGCAGTAATGCTATTACAAAGTACTATCAGTAGCCTACCGTACTTAAGCAAAGGAAAGGGATGGGCTAAAAGTTAGAAGTAAAAGCTAACCTACTGCCCTACTGGTACTGGTAGTGGTGCCAGTCTAAATTCTGCCAGAGGCTACCGGTACTAGGCTACCGTACTCTGTTGGCTGGTAGGCCTAGGCTACTTAAGGCTGGGGTGACCTTAACAGATAACAACTAGGCATCTCTGATCTGGATTTTGCCCAGAAATTTGGGTCACATCTTTGAATTTGGGTATAGTAGGCTACCGGTAATTTTAACTAAAGTCATTTCAGGATTTATTTTGGACACTTTTATCCTCAGTTTTTCTTGCAAGCATGATTCTTAGTCATGAATGCAAGATCTTATTCATGGTTTTGGTCATTTTGACTGAATTCCCTAATTTATTTTTGGTAAATCTGAAATGGTCATTCAGCAAAATTTTTTGGTCAATGACACATGGACAAAAAAACTTACCGTACCACTACCAGTAGCTAGGCATGATTATGATTTGTGATAATGACAGATAAGCAGGGTGAACCATGAACTGGTTAAGTTCAATCAGTAAACTGGTGTACGTTACTGCACATTGAAAAGGGTGTCGTGAAGTATAACTAAGCTGTCCGCTTTTTTTTTTGGGAAGCTCTGCGATCCATGTATGAGCATGCATGCGCTCTCTCCTTCTCGCCGATCTAAGCTATTCCCCAAATCTAGCCTGAACCCTAATGGGTGCACGCACGAGAGGAGCGAGAGCGTGTGTGCTCCTACATGGGTCACAGAGGTTCAAAAAAAGTGGACAGCTTTACTTAATGACATCCCATCAAAAACAAATTCAAAGGCTCACCGTATCAAGTATTTCAGGCTTGTACTGTGAGCTGGCACTGACTGCACCACAAACTGATGGAATTAGAAGTACTGGCAGACCATGTGGCTTGCAGTGTAAAACTTACAATACTATAACACTCAAACTTTAGGCTTCTGACTTGAAGAAAGCAAGATCATACCAAAAAATCCTATCGGTATCGTATTTTGTGTTCTGCTAAATGTTTTGATTTTATGCAGAGGCTGCTGTTACGTTACATATAAATCACTATCCTAAGCCCAACCCTAAACCTAAGCCAAACTCTAACCATAGCCGAAACCTTAACCTTAAATTTTAACCCCAACTCAAAATCTAACCCAAACCCAGATGATAATTTAAAAAATAAAAAAGAGTAAATGAGCAAATTAGCTCTCACTCTTTGCTCTCTTATTTTCTTCATAGGCATTACATAACGTACCATAGCATTAGCCACTTCCTTGATTTTGTAAGTCGTAGTCAACACTCATCTTATCTGATCCACATCTATTACTATCAGTCTTGAGTCTATTGCATTATGGAGTATGAGATATCGTATACCAACTCACCTACCAGTAGCTGGTATTTACCTGAATGTTTTATAGTGCAGTACAATTGCAATGCAGAATTAAAGGCGTCTAGCTTACTTAAAACAGTAAATGGGAAATACCATCAATCAATGGAAGGCTTTATTTCATCAAAAATTCTTATCTTATTGATTCTGAGTCTAATCTAACCCAAACTCAAATACTTACTCTAAAACTATCCCCAAATCAAACCCTAACCCAAACCCTAATTTAAACCGTAATCTTGAGCCCTAAGAAAGCAAATCAAAAAAGTGTGGATGAATATTTCTTGTTTTCGTTTTATTCTCTTTAACTTGAAAATTTTCAGTAAAATGGTCTCTACCTTAATCATTCAACGTAGTAATGCTTGTAATGGGTGTTACGAAAACATACAGAAGCAAATGGTCGCAACTATCTTTTGGTAACTCTTGAAATTTTTTTGGTTCTTGTTGCCTTGTGTGTGTTATTAGACTAGGGCTGCTACATAGGTTCTATTATACATACAGGATCACTAGGATCGAAAGGACCTGTGATTTAGTCAACATTAAGACTAATGTTTTTCTTGATCATTGTTTATTTTAAGTAGGCCTATTGCATTTTCAATTGCTCATCTTGACTAAATGACACCACTATGAATAGGATTATGTGTATTTTCTGAAAAAATAATTAGGTAAATGATAAAGCGGAAATGAAGCAAAAACAGAATTTTATTCACAACTGTTTATAGTTTCCACCATTGATGCTGAAACTAATTCAAACAGTGTGAGAAAAGTTCAGTGATTTACATTAATTTAAATGAATTTTCAATGTAAACATTTTCACAGACCCTAACTTTTGCGATCCTTGTGGTCCTGTGCATTTTGGAAGGCCTACTCTAACCAACTAACCACTAGAAATACTTTTCCCTTATACTTGAGTTTTATGCATGCAGGATTTTTTGCTATAATATGTAAGATCATGTCAAAAGAAAAGAAAAAGTTAGTTTTCAACATTGCTGTTATTGGTTTATCTGGAACTGAACAGGTATGTAATCAACTTAATGTTTTAGTAGATTTAAAATTAGTTTAGAATGTTACAAGGTTGGTTTTTTAAGGTGAATAGGACTGGAGCATGGTTCTTAGATTAATCCAAAAAGAAAACAAATGCAGTAGAGCAAAAGTATCGAAACACAACTATATTTCTAACACCAGTCCTAACTGCATACCACCCAATGTTTTCTCCAACTTTTTGGCTAATCGGCGGGGTCCCAAAGTTTTTTTCAAAACAAACATGCACAACGATACAAAAATAGGTTGTGCTCTAAATTTATACCAATCCAGTATTAAAGCCTACTGAAAGTTATATTTCCACAAATTTGTCGACTTTTTTAAAGCTATGTTTATCACATTGCCAAGAATTATTTGCTCTTGATCTAACATGTTGCTGACAAAAATTGGTTCAGTGGGAACATTGGTACAGTCCTTCTCTGTTCTAGTGGCTAGTTTTTAGTTTTCTAACTTTTTTTTTGAAAAAAGCTTGGCACATGTTCCATGCGGCATGTGCAACTGCGCACAAACACTTTGTAACAAAGCCTTTATGCCTGTTTGTTTCTAAGGTCAAAGGAGCCTGTGGAGTGGGAAAATCTTGTTTGTGCAATCGTTTTGTTCGCGAAGATGCTGATGACTATTATCCTGATCACACCTCGGTGCTCAGTCAATCTGATTTTGGTGGAAGAATTGTAAATAATGATCATTTTCTTTACTGGGGTGAAATAACAAAACAGGTACTAATGTTGTTTTATATTTGTTGATGCTTCTACTTAATTTTCACTTTTGCTTTGTATTCTCTTGTGTTTAGGCAAGTCTGCTTACAACCAAAATTTAATTTTGAAAGGAGAAAAGTCAGCGTCAAAAATGATTCCGGTTGCTCTTGTGCAATAAAACACTTCTTTGATGACAGTGTTCTCTCTTTGGTTTTGATGAGTTGACATGCGCCCAAAAAATCGGCAATTTTTCAATAGCAAACAATGAAAAATTCAAAATAAGTCTGCGTGGGCCCATTAAAAACGCTGATTCGCTGATGAAAATTGGCCTAATTGTTACATAGTTTGATGGTGAAGTCAGCATAATGGGTGATAGTTCTCAGATGTATTATCAAACTATTAGACTTGGAAAGATTGTAAGATTTATAACCAGTATCGTATGTTTTTATAACCCTTTTATCACCACATACTGGCAACAAATGGACTGATTTACGAAAAATTGTTACAGCTTTTTTGGTTTGCTTATTGTTATGCTCGTTATAAAAATTGCTACTGTACTGTTTGTAAATAACACTAAAGTTCTGACATTTTTGTTTAGGAATAACTGCTTAGCCTAGGAAAAAGAATAATTTTATTCTAAATTAGTAAGTTTGCATTTTGCAAGTGATTCAAGCCTGATTTGGAATCTTTCTGGCTACTTTACTACCATCATCTCATCAGAATATTGCTTGCTGTATCGAAATACTTGTAGTTTTAAGTTTTCACATAATTACTGACAGACAAAATTTTTCTTTACTTTGCATTCATAGAGGATGTGAAACTGAGAATGCATATTATCTAGTTTGCTTGGAATACTGTGTTCGTGGATTTCGATCTGTTTCTTGGGTTTAATTTGAAATGGGAATATTTGTTGAAACCACTCATGTCTGAAGCCTTTTCATTTATTACTCACTAGTACAATAAAATTAAAAGCAGCAATGTACTCATTGGAAGGGCCCAGCCAAATATTCCATCTCAATGTTAAAAATTCTTGTAACATTTGTCCAGGGTGCTATATCATGGGCGAAAATACCCTATGAGCACAACTGAATTTTATGGTTATATAAAACACATCTTTAGTCTGCAAAATGCATTATATAGAGTCATAACTTGGAATCAAAACCCCATCAATTTTTATGGTTGCTCACAACTGTGGATTAATGTATATTATTCTGTCAAGTCGGCAGTGTGGCCAAGAGGGTAAAGGTGTTGTTTTTATGCAACCCTGATGGCGTAATATGGGTTCAACCTGCACCCTGGCCATGTTTTTGCATCCTTGGATAAGATGCTGTATGATAATTATCTCTGCTTGGTGGCTTCAAACAAGCAAGCTAAGTTAACTGACCGTGACAAACTGACCGCGAAAAAACTGACCATGAACCGATGGTTACCAGTGATCTTGTCACAAAGTGATTTCGTCACTAAGTGAGGGTTTGGGCAAGATGGCTCTGGGGATAGTAAAATATTTTTATGGTCGCCTTTCTCAGCCAATCGGTGTCATCTGGTTCGCAGTCAGTTTGTTCACGGTCAGTTGTCGTGGACCCTCAAACAAGCAGCAAATTCATTGAACAAGACTTCGAAGAAATGTACATGAGTATTAAATCACTGGAAACTCCTAAGTAGGTGCGGATCGTCCAATACTTGGCGTCTGATGCTGTCTGGTGACAGGTAGATTAATATGCAGTATGCGCTACAACACCAACAACTGAAATGGGCATTGTTTGTATAATATTGTTGAAACACTCCAAAAACCTATCAACTACACTACTTGAAAATTATTATGTGTACTACCAGCAAATAAGTGTATGAATTATGAAGGCCAGTAATTGCATTCGAACAATTTGGTGTGAAAAATTACCATGACTGTTGCTAAAAATTGTTTTGTTGATAGGATGACAATGGACAAGAATACAAGTTTAATGTGATTGAGCAAACTGAATTCATTGACGACCAATCATACCAAGCTCATAGGTCTTCATCAAATCAGTCATATCTAAAGCGAAGTGCTCAGACCAAAGTAAGACTTGAATTGCTGTTTTATCTAGCACTTGAAATTAGGGACAGAATTTGTTGTATCTGGTAATTAAATTAGTTTTGATTGGTAAGAACTAAGGAGAGAAGGTTAATTGCTTACATGACACAAGTGCTAACTGGGCAGTATCGTAAGCAATGTATCTTGTTGGCAAAGCAATGAGCATTTTTGCAAGTCTAAATGCAGAAGAAATTGAATATCTTAAAAGAATTTATACTTAACAATGTGCTGTTTGTGAATTTTACAATTAATGATTTTTTATTGAAAGATAATTTTCTGTACTTCTTACTTAGTAATAATGGAATTGGATTTTTCAAAATGAGTATGTAAATATAGAATCTTACAGTCGTACAAATGGGATGGTCATTCAAGCATTTTTAATTCACTTATAAACAAATCTGATAACAGTCTTTTTTAAGGCTGCGTAAAATTTGGCAGTTACTGAAACTAACTACTGCATTTGGTGGAAAATTTAGTGTTTTTAATTTGGTCTGGCAATATAAGACAGAGGTTATTTTTCAATACCTCAAACACAAAATTATTTCAGGTAAATTCAGCAGAGAAACTCATGTACATATGCACTGATCAACTGGGCATCGAACAAGATTTTGTTGAAAAGCCAATGCCAGATGGCAAGCTAACTATTGACGGATACGTATTATGTTTTGACGTTAGTTCAGTTACTAATCGCAGCATTACTGACCAGGTACGATAGTTGGAAAGATTACAATACTGACTGATTCGTTTGTAATTGTGTACTATGTTGGTGTTCAGCTTGATCTTTTTTCTCCAAGCTCACGAGTTTTTTTATTCAGTCTTGTTTGATTGGTAATTGCATCAAAAATTATTAGATAGGTGAATTTGAAACTGATTTTGGCATCAACTCATTCTCCCAATATTTGTATATTTCTGTTTTATTGAGTCAATGCAATAAGAAGAATGATTGTTGTATGATTCCAACTTCCAAGGAAATTTAATATTTAAAACTAATGTTTGTGGTATATTTGAGGTCATCTGCACCAACGCGAATTAATTTTGATCAGCGGATCAATAAAACTTGAGGGGGAAACTTTGTACAAATGGGCGGGCAAATTGCTCTAACCACAAATTAATTCAAGGATGGTTTCTCTTCAACGTATGAATTCAATTTATTTTAGTCACATAAGTTTAAGATGTAGAAGATGAAAAATTAGTAATCTTCGAATTAGAGTTAATCCACGTTGGTACATACGACTATTAGTGTGTTTAATGGATTTGGTTTTACTTTGTGCTGTAGTAGTGACATTCTGTCTAATTTTCTAGTTTTTATGCCATAATCCAAGAAATTTTACCATATCTATAGCAGCAATGTGGCATGTGTCAGTTATGTCTCTCTAAAATCGAAAATCAAAAAAAAAATTATCGTGAATTGTTCCAGTGTAATAGTGAAAATTGACTGTTATTCCACTTTTCAAAACTTGTCGTTTGTGATTTTGCGTTTATGTTAGTAAATAGCTTAAAATAGGTTTAATCGCAATAAAATTATAAAATAAATTTTTGTAACGCTTTTTAGGTGCATTTTGTCCAACTGTGTTATCATAGCCTTGCAAAGACGAAGAAACCAGTGGTGCTAGCCTTAACGAAGTGTGATGAAGCTGTCCCAAGTTTTATAAAAGAGGCGCAAGCATTTGCCGCAAATGCCGGAGGAAAGAAAAGTAATTTCATTCCAATCATAGAAACATCCGCGTCGGAGAATATCAACGTAACTTTAACCTTTCTTATTCTCGCGCAACAGATTGACAAAACAAGATCGAAATCAAAAGTAAGTATCGGTAAATGCGTTGTAGCATCAATTGAATTACCGCCAATTGGGGAATGAAGTTAGATTATTTTCTTGTTTTTTATTGAAATGAATTTTGTTGTGCAAAAACTTTATAAACGTAATAGTTTGTAAACCATCGGTATAGTGATCTATTCACATTACCAAAACCCATTATGCCTTCGCTTTGGTTATTGAGAGACCATAGAATATGCTTATTTCAAGAAGGAGCAATATTTGCTTTTAAAAAAAATTGCCAGCAAAATTTTCACTTGTCACATGGATTTTCGTGTTTGTTTTTCTGCTAAAACTTAATGGCACAGTATAACAACAGAAATTTTGTGGTGTTAATAAATAAAGAGTTTGCCAAAGCCGTTCAACCTTTTGTCCAATGTAGGGCTTTGCCGGATTAGGTCAAGCGTTTCCTGATAATGGTAATCTGTGAAATTTTTTTCCCATCCTTCCCGAGTTTAGTTATACAGGGGCACTCTGCGTGTTGTTATAGGTAAAAAATTTCGTTTCTAAAACAGTTTCTTATACAGGCATCCCAGAATCCTTGTAGCTCAACTTTTTTTGTTTTGTTCGTGGGTTGACGGTTACTTAGTTAAACAATTTTTTTTTCGGACAGGACAAATATGAATTGATTGGCATTGCGATTATTTTTTTGGCACAATTTTAACAATTGCTTAAAGGCGAAAATGTATAGCTGATCAACAATTTTTGATTTGTGGTGCCTAAAACTTTTTTGTGTGTGTTAGGTGAGCAGTTTTGATGATGCTGCTCAAGCCCGCAAGGAGCTGCTGAAAGAAGCCAAAGAAAAACTTGAGAGTTTGTTAATCGAAATTGTGGATGATTACCACGCAGTTTGGCTTGTTGCGAGAAAGAACTTGGAAGGCAAACCAGAGTACTTGGAATACGTCAAGTTAGAAGGTAAGGTGTTTCCAGTTACGTCTAAAATTGTGCCAGTGTGGTATTACAGATTGTAAGCATAACCCTATCTTAATCACCATCTGTTACCACAGTAAAGAAGCGAGATGACATAACAGTGATAAAAATTGTTACCAATACTCAAAAAAGCTTAAATTGATAAAATGATAATTTTTTTTTTAATTACCATTTTATCGATTTAAATTAAAATACAAAAAATATACGCTGTTAAGTGTTAAACTACAAATGATTCACAATTCTAAATGAATTAAAATTGACTTATAGGCAACATATTTGAGTTATAGGCAACGTATTCAAATCAACGTGAAAAACTGACACGCCCAGCAGCTTGACATGACTAATTTTTGGTTGGCTGCTCGACTCGATGACCGAGAGGGTCCTTCGCCCCTCCCTGTTCTATTTATGTGTATCCATGAGATTTTTTTGCTTGGATGTAGCGAAAAAGCTCTTAGGAAAAAAAATTTTTTTTCATCTTTGCTTCTGGTTAGCTGCCTGGAAGCAAATCTAGCTGTTCTGTAATTAGTCTTTTGGTCTTGTCATGCATTTCTTTTATGGCGTGATTTAAAACTTTTCTTTTTTGTTGATTTGGCGTATGATTTTAATTATTGATAAGCTTAGTAGAACTAACTGCAATTGCACATAGGAATATCGATGAGTGGAGTATTCTATACATCTGTGTTTTATAACATATTGGACCACTTAGCTACATTACTAATGATTATTTCTTTGTCTTATTCGTATCGTTTTATGCTAGAAGAAATCTTTGTTTAGTATTTGAGTTTGTTAGCAGCAGTAAGGCAACCATGGATGAGGTTTGAGGGGCTGAAACCCCTTTCTTAACCAATTCACGAAAAGTTTAACCCGGTTATGAAATATCATAAACATTGGGCCTACTTTGGACGTTAACTTTTAAGACTAAGGATGAAGAGACTAACCTTTCTAAGCAATATAGCTTTAATGGCTGTAAAACGTTAAAAA
Organism: Trididemnum nubilum; assembly: GCA_963965965.1. Lineage (NCBI taxonomy): Eukaryota > Metazoa > Chordata > Ascidiacea > Aplousobranchia > Didemnidae > Trididemnum > Trididemnum nubilum. The sequence continues at coordinate 26,682,577 of OZ014475.1, read as the reverse complement.
TTTTCTTTTAAAAGGCTTTAGAATCGTCGTTTTTCCTAATAATCACAAAATTTCCCCGAGGCTGGTGGCGTAGCCCCCAGAGAGACTCCACTCTGTCATCTAGTTTTCGTAACAATTCTCCCTTTTTTTCAGGCAAAAACGCTGCTTCAAAAATCTTCCGTAAGCACGTGACCCTCTTACGCGACGAGTTCCGACTTAATTTACAGAACGATTACATGCGGTTTTTCTCGAAAGCTCTCAAAAAGATTTTGCCAGATCTATCTCAAGTCCGTTCCACCTGGCACGACACATTAAAAGAAATGGCGTCTTCTCCAGCTTTTCCAAAGTAAGAAAGGTTTTTTGGTCTTTCATAGCGACTTTTTCGACAAACTTGGCAGTTCTAGCGTTAGTTTTCTTTTAAAGCTATCATGTTGAACTTAAAAACTGGAACTTCAAATTTGAGGCTTTCAAGTCGGTTAGATGTTGTTTGGTTACAATTGAGACAATTTCTACTGCATTTTTTGGTAAATCACTGGAGGTTATCATGCGTTTTTTTGCAGTCGTTTAGACGTTTACTCATAACACAGAGACTAACTGGCTATGAGATAGAATTTTGTTGCTCAATTTCTTAGACATTTTAAGAAAAGGAAGTTTGCTGTTGTTGCCTACTTAATACAGTGCTTAGCTGTAAGCTATGTTCCAGACTTGCAAGTATATGGCAGACATATGAAAATAGTTGGAATGGCCCTACGGCCTACGCATTACACGGTTTTGGTTTTAATATTGTACGGACGGAAAAATAAATAGTTTTGTTGCTAGAATTAAGCCGGATGTTGTACAGCGTCATCATACGTCTCAAGACTCGGTCAAAAAGAACGCCAAAGCATTTTTGGTTGGATCATTTGGCGAAAAAAAACAAACAAACTAATTATAAAGATAAGCAGCTGCTTTAAAGTATTCTTACTTTGGCGGAGAAAAAGTCGAATTATTTGCGGCACATTTTGGGCTTACAATTGTATTTGTAATTACAGCATCATTCGCCAAGTTGCCTTGGCTAGGAGGCAGTGAAGGGACCTAGCGGTCTTCGAGTCAAGCTGCCACCTGCCCACCTATTTACCACACACTGTGGAAGAAACTGTCCCTTTTTATTGACTGAACACCGACCAAGAAAGCTATTTTAATAGTGTTTAAGAATTTAAGGTTAGGGTTGGATTTAGTTAGCATAAGGGTTACAGTTGAGGTTGGAAGGTAAAGAAACTTGAATTATTTTTCCACTAAGCGTTACTAACCTTCAAATTTCAGTTGGATTGTCAAGTTGGAGGACATAAGCGATGGAGTAAACGGCAAACCTTGGTATGAAAATCCTCATGTTAAGTCGCTCGAAGATCGCAGAATTCCTTATGAATTGCTGCTTACTGCCGAAGCTGAGCGTTATTTCCTGTTTCATAAACAAGACCTTGAAGCTCAGCAGAAGCGCTCAGAAATGAGAGAACATTTCCGAGAATTGCTTTCGCAGAATACTGAGGTATGTTGGCTTTAATATCGTTACTGTTTTACACTTATTTAGTCAGTCGCTGATGCCAAAGAAATGTTCAGTTTAAAAAAAATCCGACTGAAAAGTGAAGTTTTCACGAATTCCAGTTTTACTTGGGTTTTCAGAAATGACTCTTGTTGAATTAAAATTTTTCTGCTTTCTGAATTTTGTCGAGTTCATCTTTCTTTATTCAGACTTAGCCTCTCTTCAACTTTTTACCAGCACACAAAGTAACTAATATCCATTAGCTAACTTGGTTTTCATTAGAAACTTGGCATGAGCGTTGAACTTCGCTTTTGTATGTTATTGCATTCATATGAAGCATTACCAAAACTTGTTTTTAACTTCAAATGCTGTTTTATTGAAACATTTTCACCGCAAACGCATTTCTGCATGTGTCGTTCATAGCAAGAGTCATATCAAGAGTACGCAAGTCATTAAGTTGCGTGCATGCTGTAGTGTAAACAATATCCCACGTTAGTTACGTTTTTCTTCGTCGATGGTCTTGAAGTTGAGACGCTGCTTAGAGATTGTGCTTTGACCTGGAAAATTATAAGAGCTGAAAGACATCACTGCCGCAATTTACAATTTTTACCACCGTGCTACTTAAATGTCGTTCGCATGTAAATAAAAACACCTTCGTGCCAGGGAGAATGTCGTTACACTTTTTTTTTGAAATTATTGCGAAACTTATGCCAGTAATTCGATGCAGCAAGTATAATGAACCGCAAGTATTTTTTTCTTCCTTATGATCATTTCTCATCGTCAAAATTAAACTTTCAAAAACAATTGTTTATAAATTTATCCGTGGTGGCCGATGGTGATTGTTTACGTCGTTCTACTTTCTATCTGAGATCATAAAATTGGTCAAAACTGTAGCTAATAATTTTTTTGACGCGAAAAAACGTGGGTTGAACCATTGAATAAATTTATTATTGTTGAGTTTGAACCAGACACTCTACGTATGTATAATCACACCAACACAAAGCACTCCGTCAGGGGTTTTATTTGCAATTCCGGTTTGGCCTTTGCGAATGGCTATTACATGAAGTAGGGGTTAAGTGTCTTCCTAGGTACACATTGCCGGTTTTGGAGTAGAACCGAGGTACAGCAACTATTCGATTACCAACGCGAAGCTAGTAATGACAAAAATAATTATAACGACAAAATGTAAATCGACCAAATCAGCATGTTTAGAGCGGAAATTCGAGAACAAAACAAGCAAATGCATTTTTGCACTTACAGCATGTTTCATTTCTGCACTCTCCTTCGCATAGCTTGAAATGCTACGTAATGAACTGACAAAAATTAGCTGAATAATGAGTTACCACGTCCAATTTTGCATGTTTTGCCTACTAAAACTCATTAGCGATTGAGCATTTTGTGTCTGCACTTGCTTTCTTTATAGCAACTTATGCAAGCCTATTAGAAACATTTTGTCGCTTAAACCCAGCATGGTTTTTATTTAGGTTTACTCTTAAAGAGATGCCGCTCAAAATTGGTTTTATTGCAGAAATGAGAACTACTTGCCCCAACCTTTTTCCACAATTCACTTTATTCACGAAAATACGATTTAGTCCATTTGACTCTGCACCATTGACAACCCTGCATTTCGCAATTTTGTTACATCAAAAGAGGCATGATTTTGCAAAATTTCTCGCAGATTAAGAAACGCGATTACCAACTGGTAGCAGTGAGGAACGTAATCAAATCTGAAAACTTGGCTACTGCTACTGGTACCTATAGATCAAGATGCCAATATTGATCTAAAGTTCGAGTATAATCATTTTTGGCTTCAAATTTTATGTCATTCATAACCTAAAAACATCACCAAAACATGTCTAACTTTGATGCAGTAGATTATATCACTCGTATAATGTTGCTGATAAATTTGTTTGAATTAGAATTTCGGGCTAAAGCAAAATACTAGGCAATTTATTACCTTCCTTATGAACATCGCGGTTCTTCGTCTGTGAGAAATTTCACATAGGCATGACTTTTGTGATGTCACAAAATTGCCAAATGCAGGGTTGCCAATGGCTCGTAGTCAAACGGATTAAATTGCATTTTCGCGAATAAGGGAATTGTGGAAAAAGATTTGGAGCACCTCTTCATTACCGCAAGCAGTTCTCATTTCTTCAATAAAACCGATTTCGAGCAGTTTCTCTTGAAGCTGATTGTGCTTGCAGTTGCATAGTGCATAATGACGGACTACATGATAAGCCTCCATCAGTTGTGGTTGGCCAATATTGGTCATGATTTATGGTATTCCACTGTAAAGCGCAGGACGGTTAGGCGTAACTACATTTAAACGATTTGGACGTTTAGGCGCTAAGATACCTAACTTGCAGCGACTAAAAATCCGGTTTATAACTGACCACCCCTATTATATCTTGCGCGTACTTTGTTGCAAGTGTGCCGCAAGCCAGATTGCTCTTACGACTTAGATAATTAGAGTGTTCCAGTGCTCAGCCAATTTGTTCACATGCATATCTTTATTTATCTGGTATCTGCTATTTATTTCTTTACGTATCTAAAACTGCATATGGACTCGAGCGTTAGTGAACAGAAAAGTTCACATTTACTGACGGAAAGGACATTAACTGCCACTGCTCACAGGCGTTATGCTGGTTGAAGTTTCGTGAAAATTAACGAATTGTTTGTTCGTTAGTTTATGCTTGATGTCAATTGCAACTTTTCATGAAGCTTAGAAGTCCCGAACACTTATGACCTGCTTTTATCGTCTGTAAAAACTGTGTTTTTTTTAAGTATGTTTTAACCATATAAGCAAACTTTGGTCTATATAGTAATAAACGGATAAAAAAGGTGCAATTTTTGTATTGCTATATTCGCTATGATTTCTATAGCTTTATTTTGGCAATTGCTAATTATTTTGAAGTGATTCTGCGACTAACTTCAATAATGAGCTGCAAATGTTGCAGGCCATCATTGCAGTACTATCTAGCGTTCAAGGTATGTTATGAACTCAGTTTCTTTTGCAGCATGTTTTGCAGTCAAAATTTTTTTTGTTTTTATTTTTGAACAATGATTCGGCCAAATTTAAACATTTTTTCAAAGCATTTCAGGGCGATGGTAGCATGTTTTTTCGTTTTGAATTGTTTTTGTTCAAAATTATTTTCTCGACTCAACTGACTGAATTCAATTCCAGTCAAACTGCCCCTTGTTTTAGTGATTGACGGAGTGGCTTAGCATGGTTGGCTTATCGTATTGCAATTTCACGGTATGTCGTAAACTCCATGACGTCATCAATGATTGAAGCAAAGTTAAATCGTCTTCATAATGAATGAAATTTGAGACATAAAATGCCTGTTACCTTTCTGCTCATGTAACATTTTCCTCCCTTCATTTTATTTTAATTAAAAAAAAAAAGAACAGACACTTTCTTGTTTTTGTTTATTTATGTTGTTTGATTTTTGGGTGTTTTTATTTTTTTGTCACTGAACTATCTGTTTCGATGTTGCCCTGCACAATGGGTCACGCCATTCATAATGATTTTTTTGAGTATTATTTGTTAGTTGGTGAGCGATTTTTAAAATTGCAACATCCTTTTCGTTTTAGTACTCGTAAAAAGATTGATCTGTCAAACCATATCCTGTTGGCATTCGTTATATTTGCTTCTACACTGCTGCGGGCAGGTCCATGACAGCTGACCTCCACAAACTGACCGCCAACTAACCGTAGCGCTAATGTTGACGAACCGTGTGCGGCTATAAGTTGACTTGGTTCGGCTTGGGCCTAGGGTACACATTTTAACTGCTCTTACAAGCCTTCCGGTAGTCTTTTAATTTGAGTTTTTGAACTTGGACAGATCTGTTTCGAACTGTTGTTTTCATTATCTGCTGAAGAATGGTAGAAAAAAAGAAATTAAAATGGAGTATCTCTGCCACTTGTTACTGAGTAGCTGGTACAACTCTGGTTTTGAATTTATCGAATTTAGTCATTGTGGTTGCTTTAGCTAACTACTGATGGAACTTGCCGGTTCTTAGGATCCACTATAGGACTTTGGACCCACCATTGTCCTACACCAACCTCTCTAAGCACGGAAAGACGCCAAGTGTGCCCTGTTTTGAAGCTTTATCAACCCACGAATCGCGTTTATTACGCCTTTTAATCCTTCTAACTTACAGTAACAGCCTAGAAATTAGAAGAAAAACTAAAATAGAGCTTGATTGTGACTTTTGGTAATTATCTCCTAACATATACGGCGTTATTGATTTTGTCTGGGCACACTTACTAAAAGTAAACTTAAAAACAGTTTAAATTTTGTTGCAATAGACATTTATATGTGTTTTTCGTACGAAGCTTATGTAAACAACGTGGTTGATGAATACTTTGGCCTGTTTCCTTTATTTGAAAAATATGATGCTATGCAAATGTTGAACGGTGTGTTTGCCTAGTTTAAACAGCCCTTTTTCGGGATTTTTTGCGCCCTTATACCAGTTAATAGTGTACAGGGTTATGAATTTTGTTCAAGTTTATCAGTTTAGGGTCTGGCTAGCAAATTTTGCGATTATAAAAGCTTAAAAATTTCATTTTAAATCTTACGAAAAATAGTTAAGGTGAATTTACACATTATCCGTTTTTGTCCGTTTTTTTACGGTTTTGCTTCTTGAAAAGTATGCGCTTTTTCATCCGCATTTCTTTAAGTCCATATCCGCACTAACCAGACAGTCACATACTGGACAAAAGCTTTCCGAAAAAATTATTTTGTGAAGGGGTACAGCTCTATTTTGAAATATCGCTTTTATCGTTCATAAACAAATTTTTGAAGAAAATTTTTATGTATATGCAACAGTCTACTAAGTGCGGATATGGACTTATAAAGATGCGGATGAAGAAGCGCATACTTTTTCAAGAAGAAGCAAAAACGAAAAAAAACGGACGAAAAACGGATAATGTGTAAATTCACCTTTAGTTTTGAGTATTATTTGAAAACAGTCCTAATGAGATTTGTGTTCAAAATTATATCAATGGGAGTTTACGAAACACTGTCTTCGACGCACTTTTGTCGGTGAAAATTAGCCTCAAGACCATTTCGATAAAATGTCTATTTGGGGAATTGTCTTTACCTTGGTAATACTAGAGTAATTAGACTAAAGTTGTAGCGTGCCACGTTAACCTTTTCATACCTCAAGATACATGCACTTGAAGCAATACTGATTACAGTATTTGATTACTATTACAGAACACTAAAGTTTGTATTTTCAGTATTGCCTGGAAATCAGCTCCCTCAAGCAGTTTGAGAAACAGATGTTAAACAGACTGTGTTGCACTTTTTTGTATGGGAACCAGTAAATTTTGTGTTGAGGCTGGCTATTCTTAAATTTTCACGAATTTTCCAGCTCATTTGTTCTTAACTCTATTGGAGAATAGACATAAATTTATTCTTACTTGGTTAAAATTTGTCTTTTGCTGTAGATTATGATTATTGTTAGAAAATTCAACATCTTGGCATTGCAGCAAAGGTCAAACAAAATTCTGATTACTTGCAAGTACGCTGCGTTAGGTCATATTGTTAATTATTTTTTTCATGGTGAGCCTTATTTTTTTGAGCAAAAATGAGCCTCGTGTTGTTATAAAATTATTATACAAAAGCGCAGTCAATTATCTATTGCTGTACCATTTTTTGAGTTGGCTGTATATGTTTTAGTTAACTATGGCCACTAAAATTATCAGCTAGCTACAATTGTGTACAGTTAGTTGTTGAATCTACGTGGTTTTAATTACGCTTGCTTACACGGATGGGCATTGTTTGGCTTCTTGTTTTCTTCCTTCTTGATTGTTTATTTTATTTTGAGCGTTTGCCGCCAAGAATTTTGTTGATTTGTTGCCTGATTCATTTTATATTTTATTATTTTTGCCGCATGTCCAGTTTATTTAATTGTGCGATTTTGTTTTTCTTTTAAATTTGATTATCATAAGTCTTAGCTAATTTAGCTATGGCTGCGAACGAATTATCATAACTTGATTTCGCATTGTACTCCTTATTTTAAAGGCTTTAACCACCTTATTACTGTCAGTATGAATCATTTTAAGAAACAAACAGCTGTTTTACAATTTCAACTCCAAAAAAAGCAAAATATTTTTTACCCTTTAACATTCCCACGGCTATCAATCATGCATTAAAAAAGCTTTCATTTGATGTCACCAATGAGTTCTTACCAGTAGTTTTTCTTTGCATTGGTTGATGCACCTTTTAAACCTTAATTTTGAAGTTATTTTTGTCATTTGTAAGTTTAAAAATCTTACGTACATCAAAAAAGCAACATAGTGTTAGCTAACTACTTCAATGCAGTAGTATTTTGTTGGTATTTTGTTACCGTAAGGCCCATATTTGTTAATGATACGTATGTGGCTTGTTTTTTTTTTTTGCTCAAAACTATTAGTCAAATGTTTAAATTCGGAAGTAATTTTTGGTGATTCATTGTAAGCACAACTGTAAGACTTGCAAGTAAAAACATGCAAAATTCTGTTAATTTTTTTTTTCAGTTTTACTAAAATTTTGGGTTAGTAATTGAGAAAATAGTCCTTGATGCATATCGGACACTACTTTAGAATTTCAAAGCCCGCGTTTAGATTTTTGTCAGTTTTGACAAAATGAAAAATGTCATATTTTTGATATTTTTTATTTCTGCTATTGACATTAATAAAAAAATTAAAAAGGTTGCCGCAAGAACTTACGAGTAGGAAGCGGTAAATGTTAATTGTAAATCAGTCATAAACGGCCAACATTTAGCTAATAACGTTGCTAAAAGATAATTGCAATTTTCTTAGTTTATAGATGAAAACGTTTGCCATTTTCGTAGGCAAAACGGTCTCAATTACCAAACTTGTGTGACGTAAAAGTTAAATTTTACCGTCATTAAAACTACTACGGTAGCTGATGCGACATTAGATGATAATTTGGCATCCTTTGCAACAACAGTTTCTGTCTCTGTTCACAAACAGTAACAGGTCTGTTTCTTGCGTTCTAAATCCTAGCTTAATTGTTTTGACCTGTGTCTAATTGTACAGGTCATTCATGTCACAAAGGTCTTTGGCGTTTTAATAAGCTTGTTTAACGGTTATTTTTGTTGACTAATTGCTTCTTTTTTTAGGTCACTCCTGGCAGGGAATGGACCGATGTGGCCAAGTTTTTCAAATCGGATTCAATGACCGACTTGCCGGAAGCGGAGTTGTCAACGATGTATGAACAATACCAGGTAACTTGCGTTTAGACCGAGCTGCTTTAAATACAGCATTGCGATTAACATTACAATGGTAGAAATAGAAGCGTAAGTTTGAGAATTGGACTCCGCATAGCTTTACTAAGATAAAAAATATCTTTTGAAAGTTGGAATTACCCGTTTTTGCATTAATGAGACGAAACAGTGCAGCGGAGTGTCACATCATAAACCTTCGCGATGTGCTGGACAACCCAGGCGGAGAAAAGGCTTTTCACCCCACTCAACATTGAGTGGGCTCTCCAACTGCACTTATGCGAACACAGCAGTTGACGGACGCCCTTTGCCGCTTTTTACGACTGGGTACGAGGCTTACCGTATTCCACCCTTGAATGATGACTAAGCCCTCAAATGCACGGATAAATGACGGTTTTTATCGGATTTCGTGGCTTTTCAAGATAGAAATTTGAAATAAGCTTGTCTACAATTGGCAAATTGATCTATTTAATCACAGTAGACACCATTTCTGCGAAAAGAATGTGCGCTTTTTACTGATCTGTTCAGTGTTTTGACCCCTGATTCGTGAGGTGAGTCTGTTTGCTCCATACTGCCTACAATGAAAAGGTTTATTTTCTTAATACCCAGAAAACTCAGTCTATTTTCGTTTATTTTTAGTCTGACATCACTGAAAAGGCCAAAAAGGATTTCCAAGAACTCCTGCACGAGAAGTCAGAAATTTTTGTCATCAACAACCTGGACATCAATGATATCAATGATGCCCTGCAAAGCGACCTTAGGTAATCTACAGCTGGTGTGTTAGTTTCTTGACCGGTTGTTCTAAAGTGATATAGTAGGTTAAAGTAAGGGTTAGGGGTAGCGCTGGCGTACTCTGTTTTCTCCGCCGTACTATGTCTATTTACCGGGTTCTAAATAGAGATGGTATGGCATAGTAGAATTAGAGTTAAGGTTAGGGTTGGTGGTGACAGCTAATGCTACTATGTCCGTTTAGAGCAGTTTCACGTTATGAACGACCTATTTCTTATGCCTCTTGTTTTTTGGCTTTTGAAATCTTTAGCTTTATTAGAGTAATGCTAAAATTTTTTGACCATTATACTTATTTGATGATTAAAAAACTCAATTGGATTCCGGAGGTAGTTTTGTATGTTCTTGCCTGAAGTTTTACGAGACCTTAGGATGATAAATTCTATGCAGGTAATAATCCATGAAAATTAAAAATGCAAGCAAAAAGAAAAAAATAAAGCTTCATATGTTTGAAAATCGAACGAATTGGATTCGAAGTGATCAACATCGAGTACCGAGTTTGCGCCAGTCCTTCATTGTGTGACAAGTTTCAGACAACTCCACTATTCTAACTCAGTTGCGAACATATAACTATTTATTTTGGGGCAAAAATAACTTAACTTTTCTCAGATTTATTGCGATGGAGCATTTGCGACACGAAAAAAACGAGATTCTGACTCGGCATATATCGCAAACTCTCTCCCCTCCAAGTGACACTTGGGGGGCCCAAGCTGTCGCCTTTGCTCTCAAATCCCGAAGAACCCGTTTATCGAGCGAGCTCCCAAACGACCAAACGGAGTCTCCTTTCCGCTGGCGCCTGACTCCCGACTCCGAGAGTGTAAACGTTGTGCTGCTTGGTGCTGATGAACTATCCCGAGAATTAGCCAATGAAATTACGGTACGTGTTTGCTCCTTGTTGGACATCAGCGTATTTGATCCTGATTGGACAATAATTCCTTAGTTCCTATTTGCATTTTGGCGGATCACTGGTCAAGTGAATAGAGCGCCTGCTGGTAAAACGATAGGCTGGGGATCGATTCCCGGCCTGGTCAGACCAAATGCTACAGAAATGAAATGTACAGCTTTCCTGCTAGATGTTCAGCATTAAAAGGGACAGTGTGAATTCTCCACCATGTGTGATGGCCAGGTGGCAGCTTGACTCGAAGACCAAAAGGTTCTTCGCTGTCGCTTTGCAAAGGAAACTAGGCGAAAAAAAGATGTAATTTTAGTTTCGAGTTGCCGTCTAACTGCAAATCGTTTGACACATCTTCATCCTCTTATCACGACAAAGGGACGGTGTCCCTATCCTTTGGAGGTATGCGCACCCGCTTCGGAGTTGATCATTTTCCAAGTTTTCGGTTGACTTTTGACCTCTTTCCGCGTAAATTTGCGACTTTTTCAAAGCCACGAAGTGGAGATAATCATGGCAAAGCGTCTTATCCAAGGACGCAACAACTTGAGCAAGGTGCTGGTTGAACCCAAGATCATGCAATCAGGGTCATCGTAAAAACGACGCCCTATTTACCCTCTCGGTCATGCTGGCGACAAATCCCTGACTTGACGATTAAGACGAACTATACAAAAATAATATGATGAAACCGATGGTAAAGGCAAAAAAACCTAGATTTCGAGCCCACGACAAACTTTGTAAAGTAAAATTTTCAGGTTCACTCGTCGGAAGAATTCACTGTGAATGGTTGCGTATACCGGTTGAGGTTGCGCAGCGTCACCGGAGACTTGTCACTACCTGCTAATTCTTTTAAAACATCCTCTTTCTTTCCTCACGGATGCATAGCTGTCTATTCTTCAATGGATTCTCTAAAGTAAGTTGGCAATTAAATCTTTTTCAGCCTTTTGATTTTTCTTAACAGTTTTGCGCTCTCTTGTTGAATTTTTCAAAAAGTTTTCAGTTAAATCGGAAATTCCTGTTGTTAGAAATAGGCGTTGCACCTAAATTCGTTGTTTATGAGCAGCAGAGAAGCTGCTTTGTTTTCGTTTACTACTGCGCTGTGGCGCAAAATGTGAAAGTTTTAAGTTTAGGTGCGCTTAGCGCAGTCTCTACTAAAAACGACCAAAATATGGCCTCTGACATTGATTTTCAAACCTATTCTTACGATTCGCGGTATACCTTACTTTACGAGTTATCCTATTGCAGAAGTTATAATTTTAGGTTATGTTTAGTTTAATAACTCCATCAATAGTTTATATGATAGAGCCATTTTTCGTTTTTTTTGTTAAACTGGTGTATATGCTAAGGTATTTGATCGGGCATTGGTATTCGAGGTATTTGATCCGACATTGTTTACTGGAAATTAATCCTTAGAATCTTTTTCAGTTACATCGAGTCTGGCCTTGAAGTTACTGTTGGTACTTCGGGCGCCACCGATGAAGAAAACATGTCTCCTACATTTCAAGGACTGCCCGTCTCTGTTCTCTTGGCTAGCCCTTCCAGCTCAAAGAAAGAGGTAACACGGACTATCAATAGCTGTCGTTATGGTTAACGAAAGACTAACTATTGAGGCAAAGCACTGTGTAAATGTGTAGTTTACAACTGTCATAGTTGTTTAGTTTTTTTTGTAATTGCGTCTTGCTTCGCCTAGTTGACGGTTGGAAACAGCGTAAAAACCTAGCGGTCTTCGAGTCATGCTACCGTCTTTCCATACCCAGGTGTCAACAACAAATTTTCACATCTGTCTTTGTAATGCTGAACGTCAAGCAAAGAAGCTGTGGTGTTTATGGTCTGCTGTTTGACCCAATCGGGAATCAAACCCGAGTCTATGGTTCATTAGCTAACGTTCTTTCCACGTAACCTCTAATCAGTTCAGTTTTTGTTCATCTCAACCAAAACACAGCTTCAGTAGCCGAGATTCGAACAAAGATTTGATGCTACTAGTCTCACGGATGACTCACAGCGGTTTTCAAACATTGGCAGCATCTTATTTGGATCGTTTTTGCCCGATATATGATGCTTCGGCTAGAATTGACCCCGACAAGTAATCAAATTCGAAGTCAGCGATCACTTAGGCGCGTAACTTTGTGTTTTGACTAGGTTCATCTACTCCGAGATGCAGGAGAACGTCTTGCGAACCGAATCGGATGTCCTTTCATTGATGTCGTTCCTCCCGATTTCGCTCACAATCGCCGTTTTCACGAGACTCAGATCAGGATGGTGATGACGTCATTAATCGATGGGATCAAGAAAAAAGCGGGCACTCAATCGGCTTCTAATTCACACTCAGACAACGGCCAACAAACAGAACCCCCTGATCTGAGGATTCTAATGTGCTCGAGAAAAGGTACCTCGAATTTGTTTAATTTAGGGGTGTGCATTTTCGTGCATAGCAGGGCCAAATCAAAGTCAAATCTTTTATTATACTCGCTGTATTGCGCCGAAGCGTGTAACGAGTTTGCGGGGCCCATCTCCTCGGACCTTCCGCTCCAGAAACGAACGCGTTAACCCTTGAATCTCGACCATCTGGCCAAATTTGGGTAATGAGACTAGACCGCGGGCGGATTCTCACTTCTCAAATTGTGGCAGAAAAAAATACTCGTTTTCCGCCATTTGCGCGAAATTTCAGATATATCATTTGCAGAGTTCGGGGGAGATAAGCCCAATTGCGAAGCGATTTTCGTTAGAAATTTGCGCTATTATTGACTTTATTTTCAAAATCTCTGATGCTTTTTGTTGAATCAGCTTATCTTATATTAACATTTTTTTGCGCGCAACAGCTTTTCATTTCGCGGGTTTCATCGGGGCTTCTCATTCACGCCCCATTTAAATAGTTGGAATACAAATATCACCAAAATGTAGAAATACGATGCCTTTTGAAAGGTCCACTATCAATTAGTAGATTGCGAATAGCATTTTGTTTTGAGATTTGAATCTAAATTTATTGGTTCAAAGGGTTGCCCAAAGTGCGGCCCGCGCAACGATTTTGCGCGGGCCGCGAGTGGTCTGAGGAATTTAATAATTTAGGGGAAATTTTGCAAGGAAACAAACCATCAAACATATGTCTTCACCTAAAAGTGGAGCAAAAATTACATGAAAATGCGGCGAAAATCTGTTTTGGTCTTCACCTAAAATTCCGGCAAAAAAAGTTTGCTGCGGCCTGTTTCTCTATAAAATTAAGCCAATGCGGCCCGTTTTTCGAAGATTTTGCACCCCTGATTTAATTGAACAAGCTTCTTGCCTATTCATTGATTTCAAATAATGGCAGATGTCTAATTGGCTGTTATTTACAATGCACATATTTTACATGCGTGAATTTTAATGTTGAAATATCGGTGTATTTGGTTGATTTTAAGATCGATTTTGAAAAAAAGACTACGTAAAAACACGACAGAGAAACGGATTCATGTTGGGTTTGATTCTTTGTTGCAGCGAGTTTCAGAAGCTCTTATTATTACGTGGCAAAAATTGTCCTTTGTTCAAATTGACTTTGTCTAGCTCCCTTTTTTTTTAAGCAGCACATGAAACAAATATAAACTTAGCAGCATAAGTTCTGAACGAATTATTATTTTATTCATCAGGTTTGAAGGTTTCTTTTAGTAAAGAGCATCGCAAATCTATTTGAACAAATATGTCTGAAGAAGTACTTCATCAAGAGATTTTTAGTAAACGTGATTGTTCTGCAGTTGCCCTGCAGAGTCTTTAGTCAAAAAGAGGAAAGAGTAAACGAGTTCAGACGATAATTTGTGTTACCATATTTACTGCCAAATTATTTTGATGAAAAGTCGCCGAAGCGGTCTTGTAGTTTTTCGAACCAAGATGCTACTCAAGCTGGTAGCTCAAATTTCCTCATTGTCGTTTTTTCTGCTTAACCTCTGTCGGGGAAGCCGTGCACTCGAATCTTAATGTGACCCAACTCAGAATTGAACTCAAGTCCCTTTGCGCTTGAAGCTTCCTTTTCGTCCAAACCAGGTAACCAGTCAAACGTTTTCCATAAAAATACGACACTCGCATGAAGTATTTTCAGATGACTTCGCTGCTGCTGAAACCGCGCTTGCTCCTTTGCTCAACCACGCCTCTTTCCACGACCCTGGAGCCTTCGAGAAACAGGAGGAGGAGGAAGAAGAAACGGAAGATACAATCAAGGTTGAAACCTACCTTGGTACCCAAAGGCGACGCATCGCAGTCACCATCACATCATATCAAAACGCGAAAAACCATTTGAGCAAAGGAAGTCCCATTCACGGGTTCATTCTCGTCTACGATACGTTGCTAAAGAGTTCGTTTTCAATCATGAAGGTAAGTCGAAGTAGCTGCTAGGTGTCGCCAATGCTACATATTTCTTGGAGGTACAAAAACAGCATTGTCTCTTTTCATTCTCTCTTAATCCAAAATAATTTTGTTTACAATACTTTTAGGAGCAATCGAAAAAGTAAAGTAGCCACAGCAAACTCTGTTGTAGAAAGAATTCGGTTTCAGGGAAGGTTAAAAGGGCATTCAGGACGTTTTTTGTTTAAAAAATTTTTCTGCCAAACCATAGTGAAACAACTTTGGCAATTTTCTAGAATTTTTTCGCACCAATTTCGATTCTCTTCGGCCAAGAAATCGTAAGATATTCGCAATTATTTTTCCCCTTAGACTAAGGAGAAACGCTTTCCGAACATTACCAAACTGAAAGAACGTAGGTCAAAATCGTTCTGAATGACTGACTACATTAGCAGCTGTGGAGGAAGTGGCTTCGTAGATACCTACTGATACGAAAAATGCTAACTAAAATGCTTTGCACTGAAGTTTGCAATTTCATATTTACGTGAAAAAACTAACAGGCCTTATTTGATCTTTAGGCCTAAACTAATCGCACAATAATCGCATAAAACTTACTGGCTCACTAAGAACTGGAATCTTAGTCTAATATCTTGTCAGCTACGATGCTTTAGCTTTCAACAGGCAATTTTTTAGGATTGGCTATCTATTGTAAGCAACAGTCACAAAGTGCAATAGGCTATAGGCTACTTCGTCTAAAGCTCTAAAACCTTATCTTATTCCGACTACTTAGCTAGCACTTGGCGTACAAAGCAGACTAGGAAAGCATCTAACCTCTCTGAATTCAAACAGTAGTTATTCCACTAATTTATTTGCCTATACCTTCAGCACTCACCTAGTTCCAAAGAAGCCCAGTATTACTTAGCAAGACTCGGAAATAGAAGTTACAAACTGATTTATTGCGCAATGTACTTGAAACAAGATGGCCGAAATTTGGATTCTAAGAGGAAAACATGAAATATTTTCTCTTAGACTTTCTTAACCGGATGAGTTGTAAGAATCGCAATGGGTTCATGTTGATAAACATATTTTTTAAGATTTTTTCTCAGAATTTCAAAATCCTGGTTGAATACCCTTTTAAGTTGAATGACTAAACCCTGGATTACGTATATTTGTGATCAGAAATAAAATGATTGCTAGTTCTTCGTTTTGTGTAAACCAGGTAGTCAGACACTAGATTACACCATAAACTTTTAGCTTTCAATTGCTTGGTAGCCGCTTTTTCTCCATGTGGGTTTAAAAGGTATAAAATGACTGTTTGGTCCCTGAGTTCACCAGAAACAAATTAAATCTTTCATTATACTCTCGCTGTATTACGCCGAAGCGTGTAACGAGTTGACGGGGCCCTTCTACGCGTCATTGGGCCCTGGCAACACAGCTCCTTTTGAAGAAATGTCGCAGCGGTGGCGAGTCGTGGCAACACTGTGTCCGATTTGACCTGCGCGAGATTTGAACCTCAGACCTCCTCCATCATTGACGAACGCGTTACCCCTCGACCATCACCAGAAACAAGTTTTTTGTTTTCCTCGACTGCATAACAGCGTAATGCATTACACGGCGGCCGCTGTTTTCAGCTGTTAGCTCAAGCTATTACCCGATTAAAGTTAGGACTGTTTTAGGTGTTTGCTAAACACACGGTCAGTTCTTATCCGCTTCTGATTCTGTGCGTGAGTACTGACGATAAAAAGCCGGCCGCGTCTTTCTTTCAACAAGACCCTGCCTCCCGACAGTTGGTTATGGATGGCAACAACTTGGCTGACGAATTGCGGGCGAAATTTGTCAGCGCATCTGCTAGGCACCGGCGCCAGGGTGAAGTTTACGTCACTTTTTTTAAAGACGCATGGGAACATAAAGAAGAAACAGAATCAATCCACAAGTAAGCAACATTACTCTTTTCTCACTAACCTCGGTCAATGTACAGCTTTTTCTCGCTGCACCAGTTCGCGTAGAGAAATCGCCACGTAAATAAACATTGGTATAATTCGTCAAACCTGTCTTTTTGGGAGTTGATCATATCATTCAGTCTCTCCGTAGATTATCACAGAGGCAAAACTTTAAAAATTTAAATATTGTGAAACGTAGCAGTCTAATTCACCCGTAAATGAGATCAACTGGACCGCAACTATTAGGCACCGGGGCTTTTAAGCACCCGGACTTTAGGACGCAGATCCAAGTTTTAATTTTTTCAAAAGTTTTTGTCCTTTAGATTTTAACAAGTTTTTATATTTCAAAAAGTTTTCATCAATAGCATGGTTTCAAATTGGAACTAAATTTCCTCTCCAATCAAATGACAAGGTTTTGTTTACCAATGAGTTTGATTTTCCAGCATCAATCGAGCTGTGGTGGAGGATGATGCATCCCAGGAGGATTCGGTGGAGGAACAACCTCCAGAGCCTCCCGTTCCTGCCCCACGGACCAATTTGTACAGGCAAAAGGTAAACAATTTGTAAATAACTTGCTTAGTCCGTTCACTTTCCAGTACTTAAACGGCTTGTTTGTTGCACAAACCAACAGTGGTCAAGTGGATAGGCGTCTGACAATAGAACAGTAGACTCGGGCTCGGTTCCTGATCGGGTCGAAGAAAAAGCTATGCGGTACCACAACTTCCCTGCATGGCGTTCAGCATTAAAAGGTACAGTATGGAGCCTCAACCGTGTGTGATACAGGTGGCAGCTAGAGTCTTTAAGACGGAACGATCCGTTCGTTGTTTCTTGGCGCTGGCAGCTTGGTGACTCAAGAGTAATTACAGCAAAATAAGTTATCCCAGTTCTATTCTTCGGGCGCAGTCGCTCATTTGTCGTATCTCTATCACTTAATAGTGATAATTCATAGCTCTTTTTCTAGGCGAACAGCGCGGAACAAATCGCGTCGAAGCCCATACTCGACTATGGGATTAACGACACGTCAGTGACCCCACCGTCAACATTAAAGCTCAATTTTTCGTCGGGAAGCTACCAGCGAGATGTTTCAAGTCATGCAACGCCTGGCTCGGCCTGGTCCAGTAAGTGCTATGCTGAATCAGAATGATCATTACACTCGCTGTAGTACGCCGAAGCGTGTAATGAGTTGGCGAGGACCATTTCCGCGTCATTGCGCGCCTGGGCCGCTTTTTACGAAAAAATGTCACGATGGTGGCGAGCTGTTTGCAACACTGTGTCCAATTTGACCGGCCCCATTTAATGAACCCCAAACCTCTTTTTCCTGAGGCTACAAAACTCCGACCTAAAATAGAAAACGCTCGGTTTTCTACAGTTATTTTTATTATTTAGTTAAGTTTTTTTGTTTTCTGCTTTAAATTTGTCATGCTAAGCCACCTGTAGTAAATTCTTTTGAACATTTTAATGCAAACACCCAAATCTACGTATACATTTTTTTGGTTATTACTTTACTGTTGCAGTTCCCATGTTTCACCTCTAATTTTAGAGGTGTTCTTAAGTCACCAGTCAGGACTTTTCATGTGAACTGCGGTGGAGTACATTAACGTTGAGATTTATGCTATGCCGTATATTCTTCTATATTTTTGCATTTTGCTGAATAATAACCTTGGCTAAACCCAAATTTATGATATTGTTGCCTTAATTGTTAAAAAAATAACTGCAAAATATCGATATTCAGACTATCTAAAATTAACCCAGACTAATTCTACAGTTTCATAACTACAGCTAATCTTTTTTCTGAGTATTCTTACAATTAAAGAAGAAAAAACTTATTACGGGGAACTTTTTAGCGTTATGATGGCATACTTCTCAAAGCAGTGTTGCTTAGAGGAAATATAAAATACCATTTTAATTAATCTTTATGAGTTTTTATAATGCTCATTATTTTCATTAAAACGATCTTAGTATTAGAAAGAAAGCATTTCGTAACGCCGGAAACGTTACGAAAAAATGTGCGAAAAAATCGTTAAATGATTTGTTAAAACGTGCTGCGTCGAAGTACATTTTAAAGAGATTTGTGCTTTTGAATATTGTTATTATTAGAATGATCTATTTGAGTTTAATATGGCATAAGTTTATTAATTTAGTTATATTTGGGTATTTTTGTTGTTATGCAGTATATACAGTGCCGTGACTTTTCGGTTGCTAATTTTTTTTTGAAGGTATTTGATTTTTGCAAAAAGAAAAAGAGAACATCTGCAACCGAATTGTTTGCATATTGATTAGGGTAGGATGATCAAAATTAAAATGAAGGAGATCTTTTCGTACTCCCTCATAAGTTGAGATCTTTCGGGACTGCTCTTCTCGATAACCGAGGTGCTATCGCAGTTTCATGTCTCTTTAATATTTAGAAATCAAAAGAATCCGATTTTTTCAAAAACGTGTTATAGTATTTATATATACATTGCATTTTTTTTTTAATTTCTGGAAAAAACAAGCTTTAACTTTTACTCTGTATTAGTTTACGTTATTTTGCTCAAATTTGTGTACGATTAATTGAAAATAAGGAAGACCTCTTAGAAATATCACGGCTTTAAGACAAGATTGACTAAGTGTGTCGTTTTTTTCATAGAAAATAGCATTGATTAAGTTCAATTTATGTGTTTAGTTGGAAGTGATGAAACCCCAAATACAAGCCCAACTGCTGGTTTAATTGATAACGAAGTGAGTAGTCTTCAGTGAATATTTGCGGTGCTTAAACAATGGTGTACTTTTAGTTTTCTTAACCTTTTTTATTTCCATTTCATCTTTCATGTTACAAACTTCTTGTTACAGTTGCTTCTGAATTTTTTTCTTACGGACACTAGCAAAAATTTTGAGGCCTAAAAGTGGCAAAGAACTTATTCGTTTAATTAAGATTTTTGACGAACAAATGTTTTACAAAACGTATATGACTTTAAAGATTTCATGACTTTTTTGTAAGCTTTAGTATTATGCAACTTTTCTTGGAAGGTTTTTCGTCAAAATCTCCTGGCCCACCAAGCTTTATTCGTTATTGAATTTAGCAAATTTTAGCTGCAAAGACTTGTACAGTAACTCGAAACAATTTGTTACTTTTCTGCAGAAAAAACAAGGTTTTTGCTGCTATTTTGCATGTTTTATTTGCATGCCAGGTGACCCCAGACTATAGCGACTATCCGCTTGACGCTAACCGTTCCACTCCGCCCGTACAATCCAGTCATCTTTATCCGGGAATTGCGGCGAATCCAGGAAAGCTTAACCCAGATTTAATCAACAAAATCTCGGCTGGAATCCGAAAGCAATCTGTTAGTTACGTTTATGATATTTTTTGTCATTTTGTTGTACTAACACAAGAAGAATTTTTGGTTACTTTATTTCCTTTTTTTTCGAACTAACTAATTTTTTTGCGTACTAGTTCTTTTGCAACTTATCTTGGCGTGTGTGGAAGTTTCAGGATAGCGGCTAGGTGAAATTGTGTTCTCCGTATTTTTTGTTTTTGTTCTGCGTGCCAAGCAACGTTGGTACTAGGAAGAGCGTGAGGCGCCAACAATACTCAAGAACTAAAATTGCGAAGGTGCTTATTTTGTCGCATGTCAGAGCAACTTTCTCTGTGCTGGTTTCAGACAGAAAGTTTCGGACCAAAAAAACAAAACAATTTTCTGTTCATTATCGTTTATTAACGCTGCCAAATCAATATTTTTCTTGATGAGGCGTTTTTGGCTTTCAGACTTTTCATGTTCACGAAATTAGGTAAAACTTTTTGAACTTGCCGAAGTTAGATGAAAAATTTTGGCAGTTTTATGTCTTTAAAAATATATAGTCGATGTATGATGGATTGCGCTTGAAACCTCTAAATTACTTGACTACTAATCGAGGTTCTGCTTTCGTCCAAATTCTTCACCACACAATTGAAACTTTATGATGACAATTGGCGCGACTTTATTTGGATGTTGGCATCAATTTTAATTTGTAATTAAACATCGTAAATGTCATTTTTATAATTGAAAAATTACTAAGATCTGATTTTGGAGTCATAAATGCACTTTTGCTTGCTGCTAGGATTAAATTCCACTCGCAGATAAGCAACAAGCAGAACACAAAGACAATTCAAAAGTTATTTATTGCATTTTGTCTCTAGATAAAGCACAGTAAAAGTTCCTGATGCAATTAAGTAACTGCTGAACTGTAGGTTTTGTCAGAACTTAGCGAAAAAAATTGAAAACGAAATCGAAAAATATGCTGTGTTGCGATTCTAGGGTCGAAGTATAATAG
Source organism: Trididemnum nubilum (assembly GCA_963965965.1). Taxonomy (NCBI): domain Eukaryota; kingdom Metazoa; phylum Chordata; class Ascidiacea; order Aplousobranchia; family Didemnidae; genus Trididemnum; species Trididemnum nubilum. Next base: position 26,661,637 of record OZ014475.1, on the reverse strand, counting down.
AATGCTTTGCGAGCAGTTTTCGGTCTTTGCTGATCTCGGCTTACGGTTTCTTTTCGCGAAGTTTCCACCAAAGATAATAATATCCAACAATTTTGCTACTCTTCCCAACGTTACCAGTAGTTTTTCCCATATTCTCTCCAAGCAATAGCAGTTGTGCTTTTGGTTGAAATCGAATCCTCTCTTACATTTATTAGTACCACTGAAAGCCAATCTCTTAACTACGCTATGGCGTTCTATAAATTTTGGGGTTTTTATTACTTTCCATAGACAAGCATTTTATAAAAAAAAACAATATTTTAGCATTTTTGTTTTTCAGCCAAATTTCGTAGAAGCTTTGTCATATCGCGTTGCTCCTGATCCACCCTGTTTGGCTGTTTCTGATCACTCCAAAGCTGGTGCTATCAAAGTTTTGCCTTCTCCCGGCGAACAGCCTCCAAAGTCTGGTGCTAAATCAGAAGTCAAGAGCGATTCCAAGTAAGAAATATTTATGAAATAATTTCAACAATTTATTTGAATTTGGTTGTCTTCCTCCAGCCTTTGAAGCTTCCAGTCAATTCCTGTAGTTTACAACAGCTAGAATCGAAATTTAATTTTTGAAATTTTGTTCTTGTTTTGTGGCTGTGTTGCAAAGATATTCAACAAATATAAAGATATATCCCCCTTAAAAAGTTTTTGGAAACCCTGGAGTTTGTTCTCCCAGTCTGAATTTCCAGAAAAATGGAAAGGTTTACTAAAATCGGATTGGTCACGGGATGTTACTGGAAGGGTAAATGTAATTCCGTCTCTTTCCCTAAGTTCATGCTGAGAGAACAGATTCCGGGTTTCCAAAAGCTTTTTCGGGGTTTATCTCTTTCTTTGTATTTGCTGAATATCGTTGCAAACGCAGCCCCAAAATGAGAACAAAAAGTTTCAACAAGTATATTTTAATTTCAGCTATTGTAAACTACCGGAATGGGCTGGATGCTTCACCCCGTAAAAGGAGCTGTTTGTGCTCATAACAGTAGGAATGCAACCTTGAATTTGGTTGGATCTTAAATCACAGCTATATCTGTTTGTCTTAGCTTTCTTCTTTTATTTTAAAGCGGAATTTCTGGGGTTCGATTCTCAGTTTGATTGACTGGGTGGTTGGTGAAACTGCGGAATCTTTCCGTTCGATGAAAGCATGGTGCAACAGGGATGCTACACCATAGAACATCAGCTGGACTGGAGAATCCGGGAGAGAAAAGTACCCTTGGCGCACCACTCAAAAGAGTTGGTAACTGTTGCTCACCTCCAACAATCCTGTAGGTGGACGGCTACACTTACTCCTAATGAAGCACGAGGGAAAGTAATCGGGAGTTCGTCACCCTTATTGGAGATACGTGCTTTAGATTTTCTTTATTTTTGAGCTGCAATTCCAGCCTAAAAACCTATTTTTTAGGCTACCTCGACACACTGTAACAAATGGATATGACAACGACCATCAAAGGCGGGGTCTTCGCTTCGTTAAACGGGCTCCACTGAAAAGCGTGGACATGGATACCACGCCAACTAGTGCCAGGACCCCGCCCACAGCACGACAGACACGTCATTCCACTGCTGACCTTCTGTCCCATTCGTTTAGCACAAAACTAGAAATTGACGGCGGGGTAAGTTTGTGTGGTTGTCGGTAGAAAAGTGCTTTGAATGGTAATGGTTGTTTAGAAAACAGGAGAGTGCTTGAACTAATACTGACGTTTTTAAATATCCACTTCTTGGTTTCGGTGCCCGCATATTGCTAAGTCACGTCGAAAAAGTGCCAATTTACGAAAGAACAGTGTCAATCAAAGATTCATGTGCCACCGATACAACATCGTTACCTTATAAACTCTTTGATGGCACAGTTTTTTCATATTGTGACACTTTTTGGTGTGACTTAGCAATAAGCACGGGAAACAAAACCGAGCACGAAAAGTGCCACAACCGGGCATGTGAAAAGTTATTTGATGTTTTTTTGTTTTTTTTTTTGTGGTGGAGTTAAAGTCTTTACGGTTACACCTTTCTGAATTGCTTGTTGTGTTTACTCCAGCAAACTTCAAGAAATTGTTGGTGCGACGCTATTTCGGCAAAAATTTGATTTTCTAAGCAAAAAGACGCTATTTCGGCAAAAATTTACATCTTTCGAAAAAAAAATTTTTTTTCTTGCTCCATTTTTTCTTTTAGTTGATATTAACCACGATCTTAACATTCAATATTCGATTTTAACAAACAGTACCTCTGACAGATTTCAGAATTTTTTACAATAATACTAAAAGTACGAAAACAACCTCAAAAGCTTGGAAATCTAAATTGAAATATTCAGGGTATAAGCAAGAAAACTTTTGGCGGCAGCCACGAAGACCTTCTTCGCCTAAGCCCATCGGTTCCATACGGTCTCTCTGGCACAGGACTAGGAGATGGAAATGAAAGAATACCTCCAAAAGATCGACTTCCCTACAAAAAGAACAAAGAAGAGAAGAAAAAAGAAGAGAAAAAAAGCAAAGTAAGAATAAAATATTCCCTAGAAAGCCTCTGCCGCTCTGCAAGCCCTTAAGGTTTGTCCAGTTCGGCCAAGAGTCTTGTCCAGCTGGGGAATAACTTTGTTAGAGAAGCTGAGGGCTGCCGATGAGAGCTAAAAGCTCGAAACAGCGCTGTCCAGCTTTGTGATTAAAATATTATTAAGAGAAGTAAATTTTGAACGAAAAGCAATGTTTTTTATGGGATTCGGAAATTTTCGAAGTATCGGCGTCTTTACATCGAGGTATGGGTTGGAAGGGTTTTTCCCCTTGCAGTGCCCTGACAATAAACTGTATCCCTTCCAAGCGAAAATTCTACTTGGGCATTACGTATTTCTCAAAGACTTATTAATCAAGCAAGCTCGCATGCTCAAACACGGCATGATAAAGTGTGCGCTGTGAGGTCATTGCACTGCTCAAGTGCTCATCCAAAATCTTGCTGCTTACTCTTTTTTTTGTTTAATTCTGGAGCTTGTGGAGAGATCATGCTTTTGGAACGTGCTGCTTTTTGAAAAATTTCAAGTCGTCTGTAATTCACCTTTTGTGCAACATTTTCACTCCTATTTTTAACCATCAGTCTTATCTAATTTTGAAGTACTGTTGCACCTTTGTAAAATGCTAGGCACTGGGTGCACTTTTTCGATATTTTTTGTTGCTTATTGGATACTATTCATAAAATGTCAATTAATTGTTTCGGTACCGGTTTAAGCTTGATGAGTTGAAAAATTGCTCTTTTCCGAGGATTCGAACCTTTGTAACCGCGAACTATGCACCAATATTTTTTGAACGATTGTTAAACCGCGGAAAGCTTATCGGGGATTTTTTGTTGAGTTGAAGCGCATCTTCCGCAAAAAAATCACAAAACTCAACGCAAATTATGTATTTGTATATTTTTGGCAGGAAAGTGCAAATTTAGTGCTAAAAAATGTTGCAATGTGAAAATAGTCAGTAAATTAAAAGGTAGATAGAATTAAGAATATGAAATTGCGCTATTAGCCGAAAATGTATTTGAAAGCGTTGTGCGATTTATCCGCAACAATTTTAAAATACATTAGCCCAAAACAACGCAATAATAGAAAATAAAACAATAAGCGTAAATTCCGCAATTGCAGTAGTTTCGTTTTGTCCAGCTTTTGTTACAGCTAATGTATTTTCAGTTCATTGTTTTATTAAAATTGTGTCAACACTTACGAAAATAACAAAAGTCGTGAGTAAAAATATGTTTTGTTTGCCAATCTTTAAGATTTAATTTAAATTTTCTTCTAAAAGTCTCGAAATTTAAGACAAGCTTAATATTGAAAATCACGAAAGCCATCTTCTATTAAATTTCAACTCTTCGCCAATTTTCCTTTGTTTTTAGCAGTCAAAACATAAATTTGGAATAAAATGTGCAAAAATACCTGTAAAGATTTAAATCTTGACAGCAATCAATTTGTTTAATGACAACTTTAAAGGTGGAACGGAAATGTTAGAAATAATTAGTTCTCTCCTGTCAGTTTGCCACTTCAGATTTATTAAGGAGTAGTTTCATAGTTCAACGAAAAAAAATGTCTGAAATTGATTTGCATGTAATTACTTTGATTATGCAAGCACTTCGTGGGATCTTTCATCAACAAGAAAGCTCAATAACGTATTTTTGCTACCTTTAACTAAATCAATATATTAAAAACATTAAGAATTTCGTGATGGTTTACAAGATTGTTTACCTCTCTAAGAATAAAATCATTGCTGAGACGCATGACAACGCAATTTTTCGTTTTGTACAGCCATTGTTGAATGGTTTTCATACTGAGGTATTCAAACTATACAACGCCTGCGCTTTTATTTGGTGATGAAATTCCAACATTCTCAACATCTTTCAAGATTACTGAGCTTGTTTATTATTGCAAATAACATCTAAGTGCGTTACAGTTTGCTGGTACTGCTTGCCAAGTTCTTGAAGTATTGATAGTGGTACAAATTTTTGATTCACCCGAATCATTTGGACGTGGTTTTCATTTGGTACTTGGTGAAAAAGTGGTTGTGTAGTAGTTTTGACTTGGTTTTAGTAGTATTCAAACATTGATCGTTTGTTGAAGGCAATTTTCGAACCGTTAGATCCGCTGGCGTTTGTTTTTCAGTTATGACGTGGTTTATGTGGTAGGGAATTTTGGACGTGGCTGAAGTGGCAATCCTTTTTGCTGTTTTATAGCTTTCATTTTTCCCGCTCGAGCCTTGGGCCAAAACGTTTGTTTCCAACTGATGTCATAATTAGAGCAAGGATAATCAAATATTTTATTATACTGCCCGTATTACGCCGAAGCGTGTAACGAGTTTGCGGGGCCCATCTCCACGTCATTGCTCCCGGGCAACACAGCCTCTTTCGAAGAAATGTTGTGAGCCGCTGGCAACACTGTATACAATTTGACCGGCCCGAGATTTGAACCTCAGACCTCCCGCTCCATTGATGAACGCGTTGCCACTCGACCAAGTGGCCGGTAAGGATAACCAACTGGGTAGTAATTTTATAAACTAACGTTGGGATTTTATTTAACACGTGAAGTCATAGGACGCTAATTTTTTGTATTATTTTAGCTAATACTGCAGATACTTCATTTTTTATTTTTTAGGTGAAAAAGGTGTTTTCTGTCCGTTTATGTTCTAGTTGCTTACAAGAAAATCATGATGATGCATATTGTTTTACTAGAACAGACAAGAGTTACTGCACTTCAACGAGTTTTTCAATAGTTGAAAAGATTTTTTTTTAATTGCCTCTTTGTTGCTTACAAAGAAAAACCTCTCAAGTCATGCCCAGCTTGGTAGAAATTTTTTTAAATTTATGTTTATTTAAAAAAAGGCGTTGAACTGAGATGCAGTTTGGTAAAGGGCATAGACAATGGACATTTGCCTCACGGCACGTTCTTAGAGTTGTTGAATGCAGCTTGCATAAGTCCAAACCGGTGACATGTCTTTCCTAGAAATAACACCCTTTGCGTGAATTTTGTCATAAATTGTCTTTGATTTTTCAAGGTTGCATTTGAGTGATTTTGCAAAGTTAGGGTTATGGTTGTAAAGTGCAAAGAGATGTATTTGAGAGCTTGAGTAAATTATATTTAAACAACGTTCTACTGTAGTATATTATTGAAAAGATTTTCAGGAATTATATGGTTAATAAGGTAAACTGTATTTAGATTTGTCTTCAACTAGAAACATGAAAAAGTTATTTTTACCAATCGCAATGTTTTGATAACACATTATATGGCAAAAACGAAAATTAGCAAGAAGTACCGGTACATACCAAACCCTGAATTTTTTGTTGATTCTCAAATTAATGCGATACTAGTTGTAGTTGGGTTGGATTACGTATTATAGAGAGATCATATCGATCAGTGTTCGAGAGAATAGAAACGATAGCCTCGGGTTCGATTCTCGGTTGGGTCAAGCCTAAAAGACTTTTAAAAATTGGTATTCACAGCTTCCCTGCCTGAGTTCAATAATGAAAACGGACAGTAAGAAGCACCCTGTGTTTGTCGTAGACAGATGGGCAGGTGGCAGCTTTACTCGAAGACCGAAAGGTCCCTTCGCTGTACCCTGGCTGAAGTGGGCAACTTGGTGAATATAGCAGTATTTATAATCTTTTCCGGGAAGCCGTTTAAGTAAAAAAATATTCATTACCAATACAACTAATTTTCACTTTACGATTTAAAATAATTCTAAACGTCCCGCACAAAAAAAATCAAGTTTTACTAATTTCAAAAGCTCAGAGCAAAAAAATTGCCTTGGTGCTGAACAATGGTACCGTTTCTCTTTCTAGTTAAGTTACTTTACCACTGTGCTAAATACGGTGGAAGTATCATTAGCTGGAATGTAAGGTACAAAAAAAAATCCAACAATTCATTCTGTCATAAATTAAGTGCTTAGAGAATGAAAATTCAAGTATTGATAAACGTAATTTAATCGCACAATCAGAGAAATTAATTTTTTCAAATAGCTTCATTAATGTAAGGAAGCTCCGACGATTTGATGATTTTCAATCTACTCAAAAACGATTTAAACAATAAAAACGACAAGCAAGGCGCGCCACATACAATACTGCATATCAAAGGCCAACAAAGCGCGCATGCAGCATATTCAAGAAAAAATATGCTTGATGCTAATACGTCATCATCATCATGGTTTATAGTAATTTGCTCAAGGAAGTCGCACATCATTTCCTTACTTGAGTATCTGCCTCTGTTCTAGTATCATATGGAACTTTACTACGCTAATAATGCAAGGTTTAAGTCGGACTTTTAAAGAATTGTTTAGTTTTTAGCTATCTAGGAAGCAGTTGTGAGATTGCAAATGAATAATAATTCGTCGAAAAAGTCAGAAAATAAAAAGTAAACTTCCTAATTACGTCAATGGTGGACCGAAATACCGTTTTAAACGCAGACTAAAAAGTTTATAAACAGTGGGCTAAAAAACAACTATCCCGATCGGGCCAAACCAAAGACCATAAAAATTAGTATTCACAGCTTTCCTGTTCGGCGTTCAGCATTGAAAAGGACAAGGTGAAGCTTCCACCGTGTGTGGTAGACAGATGGGCCGGTGACAGCTTGACTCGAAGACCGAAAGGTTCCTTCGCTGTCCCCTGGCCGAGGCAACGTGGTGAATGAAGATGTAGTGTAATTTCAATTGTTTGATTTTAAATGAATTCTGATGAAGAGTTTTTTCAGTAATCTAATTTTTAGACTCACTGCTCAGTTTGTAGAAAAGTTTTTGCTTAAAAATGTTTGACATAAATGAAACGAAGCGATTTCAAATTTTAGTCAATTATTTAATTATACAGGTAAGTCGGCATTTGAATAATATTCTGTAAGCCTTATTCGGTAAAATACTATTATTTCAACAAGCGAAAGCAACATAATAAATACACTATGCGAATTTCACAATAATTCTGTTCTCCAAAATGCATTTTAAGTTGGTGTTTTATTTCGTGCTTGAATCGGTGACAGTGTGTTGGATTTGGTAGAGTAAGTTGTTCCTTCGATTCTTTGGGATGTCGCTGAACGGTATGGTAGACAGGTTGGCAGGTGGTGGTTTGACTCGAAAAGGTCCCTTCGCTTTCTCCTGACCAAGACAACTTGGTGAATAAAATGTAATTACAATTACAACACTACGATACGATCAGTTCAATAGATATATTGGCTATTGCCAGAAAGAATGCATGTAGTTTAAATATGCTAGTTATAAGAAGTGTTTTAGATGAACAACTAGTTTTTATCTTTTTTTTTAACATTTTATATATTTTCATCATTGTAGCTTTAAAGTGACTGTACGTAAGCTCGAGTAGAAATTCGTAAATCGAAATAAAATTTTTCCAAAAGACTTGTTTGTAAACCAAATTTTAACGCGGAGCGCATAATATGTAAACGTTTAGACTAAAGCATTACTTATTGCGCAATAAGCACATGTCAGATCTTATGAAGAAAAATCTACAGGTCAATTTTTCAACACTACTGGATTGGTGTTGATTATAATGACTCTGTCTAATTTTACGTACACTTCGACCAAAATACTCTTAGCAGCGAATTTATGTTCCCGAGTTAGGAAAAGAATCCATAAACAATGCAATACGCAACGAATATTACTGCATTGCGTAAGAGTGTTCTGAGTAATACATTGATGTCAGAGAGTTGGTACTTTTGCTGTCGTGTTAACGGTCATCATAGGTGCACACTAGAAAATTAAACACTCTCAAATTACTCTATGATTTGCTGCGTACGGTTTTCATAGACTAATAAAACACTGCGCAGGTAGGAGTGTGGGCGGCATCAGGCAGTTTGGAGTGCTTAATTGAAGTCACGCTAGTAAATTCTATTTAGGTAGCAGTAATGTTGATTAATTGAATTTATATCATCGCGGCATCAACACTTCCAAAAACACCCGTGCCAAGACCAACTGGCAATGAAATGAAATGAGTACGGTAATGAAAACATTCGCTCTGCATAACAAAAGTCATTTCAATCACGTCTAGAATGGTGCAAATTTACCCTGTTTATTGCTCACATTTTATAAAAATTGTTGGCCGATGCTTGTTTTTGTATGCTATTGTTTGCTTACTCAGAAGCTAAAAGGTTTATTGAATTTTGATTGCTTTTTTTTTTTTTGCTCGAAAATGAAATTTAAATGCTTCCCACTAGTTTTTAGTAGTGCTGCCCATTAAAATTAATTAATCAACTTTTGGTTTCAGTATATTGTAGAAAGTGAAAATTACACAAAAATGTAATATGTATTGATTTTTGATAGTTATGTTTTTGCGCGGAAGTTAAATTTTTGCGTTGCACACAAACTTTCCAGTGCGCTGCCATACTACTCGTATATTTGTAAGAATAGAAAATTGGCTTTTACCCAACGTCCGAAAATTAATTTCAAATTAACTTTGATGTAATTTGTCATTCCAGTACACTTGACACGTGATTTATTTTTCATTGAAATTTTCGAATTTTTTGATACTTAAACTTTTTTTTACTTCCTTCATGTACTGATTTTGTTGGGAAAGATTGTTGATTTGAGAAAATGCACTAATTCTGTTTACTGGTAATCAACTTTCGCCGCAACTTTACTTTTGGCAGTGTGTTGTGTAAGTCACTTGACATGCTTGCGTTCCATGAGTTCCAAAAACGAATCAAAACAACGTCGAACTAATCTGAGTAAATAGGTCAAAGCAAGGTGACAGACAGAAACCACAACAAGGAAATGTTTCCTATTCACTCCACTGTGATCACGTGATCTGCAGCGGTTTCTGTGATTGATTGATTGAACGGTAAATTTGAAAAACGAAAACATTTCCTTGCCAAACATAATTTCCCCCCTATGCTTTTGGCACAGCGCTAACCTCCTTGGTCTTGTGCCCTAACTATGTCACGGGATAACCCGGGAGGATTAGGCTTTCAATTCAAGCAGAAAAGGTCTTGGAATTGCAATGCAAAATACTTAGTTGCTTTCCTAAATGCAACAGTTCTCAAAACCTTTGTTAAAACCTTGAATTATTCGATCAAATATAAACTAAATTAGTCAAAACTATTCTAGTTGGCTCTCTCTACCGTAACAGGTATTTTTAGGGAGATGTGATTAAATCTTGTAAGTGCCGTACTGGAAGACTACCGTACATGAGGCTAAGTTGTCGTCTGATTACGAAGTCTTAAGAATTTATGGATTTTTTAGTTAACGAGCTTACAAAAATTGACTTTTTTTGCAGGAGAAAGAACAACGAATTCGTTACAAGGAAAACAAGAAACACGCCGCTCGAAATTTTCCTGCTGCTCCTGTTACCATTGGAAACAAGCACAACATTTCAGATTATTTCAACAAAGGACTCGATGATATCATACAAAGTTTAAATCACTTGGTCCCGCTCTTCGCGGAAAAATGTGTATCTTACATTGAATATTGCGGTACGATTGCTTCTCGTATTTTTTTTTTTGTTTTGTTTTGTTTCCAGTTCTATTTTGCAATTCGAAGTTTCAAAAGATTTCAATGAATATTGTTTACTAAGCCGGATGAAATTGTTGCCATTCAATTCTCGAAAAATGTTTATTCAGAATTAGTCGAAATGTGTAGATTTTTTTCACGCTTTCGGGGTAGGATCGTAACTTGACCATGTAGCGCCAGGCTATTTTTGGTCACGTTACGTCATTGCCCTAAGTTTTATATGAATAATCGAAAAAAAGTTGAGAAATTTCGGTCAAAAATGACGAAAAATATTAAACAAAATTTTATATTTTTGCATACATGCTCAGAAAATGTGCTGAAAATCATGAGAATAACCAAAAAATAATTTCAATTTAAACTTTTAACCTAAAATTTAAAAAAATACCCAGGTTGTTGAAAATGCAACTGTTGAAACAGAGGGGGTACATAGTACATAGTGCCCACTCTCTAAGTGGTGTGAAAAAGGCTATTCTTTTCCAGGTTCGCAATTGCATTGCTTAAGGTTCTGTGATGTGACATGTCGTCCATGCTTTCTCGTTTAGAAGAAAAGTTAAACCAAGCCATTTCATTTTCCGTTAATATTTTAATTTTTTTGCAGGGCTTCAAACAGAAGGTTTATACAGAGTACCAGCTAATCAGAGAGAAAGAGAAATGATAATCACCAAGTTTGATGAAGGTAAACAAAACTGTTTTAGCAAAACCAGACCTTATTATTAGTTCAATGCAAGCACAAAGAGAGTTGATAGTACATTTTTCAAAGAGCGCAACCAATTCAAAATCGAGGAAAAAGATTTTTAAATAAACGCCTCGAAACAAAAATCCTTCTAACCAGTCCCAAATTGTCATAAATTAATCTTATTTTCTCAATTTGTTAGTCATTGCAGCAAGCAGATAGAGCATATGCTGCTTTGTAGTTTTTTCATTTTTTCGTGAATAAGTGTGGGGCGCAGTCTTTATTGACTGACCTATCACATTAGCACGGTGCGTAATTTACGTTCAGCTAAACCCAAATATCATTTTCTAGTAGTTTTGTGGAACTTTTAAGTTATAAAATTTATTGTTCATTAAAAATGCCATTTAACAAACCTTTTAATTCTGATAATTACTTTCATGTTTTTGAAATACTGTTTCTAGATTTTCTGTTTCTCGAAGTTTTCTCTGCTACTTGGTATTAAAAAGGTTGTAGTGTAGCGTAATTTAAATCTTTGCTGTTGAGACGTTTTTGAAACCGCTGTCCATTGATAAGTTTCGACTTTTTCTGCAATGATGTTAGTCTCGATGTTAGTCTCGAGTGAGGTGTTGTATTAGTCAATTTTCAAAAAGTTTTTAACTGAAATTTTTTTATGCTTTTGCTATTCAAAAGTTTGAATACCTTTAAATTTCGAATTCACGAAAATTGTTCACATTTGCGAATTATTTCCTCGAGTGCCGGTTCAAACCAAAATCGTGTCGTTCTGCGTCATCATAAGACGTCAAAACGCAATTTTGCGTCGATTTTCGAACTTTTTTCCCAATAAGTACCGGTGGGTAGCGCTTGTCAATTAAATATCTACACCTTTTTGACACCACTTAACAAGTTTGAATTGGTACGAAATTGACCTAATTGGGTAGTGTGCTTTTGCGCAAGATTACAAAAGTTTATGACTACAAAATATCGTTGTTTACTACCTTGCATTGTAACCGTAGTCGAAAAAAATGTTTAAAAAACATCACTCAATTTACGCTCTCGAGTTTGTCTCTCTGTGGCTACTGAGCTAGGCACGACTGCACAGTGCACTCTCTCAGCCACATCTGGAGAACAGCTTTTATTCTCATATAAATAGTCAAGTTTCTTTAGCTTCTCTAGGGAAATCAGCCCTGTTTCCCCCTGGACGCTGGCAACTCTTCTGCCTTTCGCTGCTATGGCCACAACCTCTTAACTTTTTCCTGTCTATGCAGAATCAATCGATAGGATAACTATTTGTGTAGCGAGGGCTGGCACTCTCATTATACGAATCTTCTATTCATCTCCTTTTCGAGTGACAAAACGAGGCGAATTTTATTTTAGTCGCTCAGTAACAATATAATGGCGGTCATGAAGATTGATTAAAATTGTGCTGTTTTTAAGTCGCTACGCAGAGCTATTTTTGGCTTTTCCCCTGTATCTTTGTCCAAACCCTGGGGTGTGGCCCGATTTCTTGGTCCTCACGGAGTTTCTTCGCGTTTCCATCCCTCAGAAGGGGTCCCTTAACATCACCACCACATTTGCTTACATTTGAAACAATTTTCTTCGTGCAGATAACAACTACGATCTGAAGTTATCGGAGGCTTCAGTTCATACCGTCGCAGGCTGCCTGACATGGTTTTTCAGCCACAAAAACCTTCCTGAGCCACTCATTTCAACGCATTTGCACGACGAATTAGAAGAAGCCGTAGGTTCGTGGTATATATAGTTTTGTAATATCGAAATTGGCGTACTTAGCTATTTTGTTGTTTTGTTAAACTTCTAAAAGTTTTTATATGTAATTTTTAACAAATATTTAATATAACAGTTTTTAACTACGCGTGGCCAACGTGGTTTGCTGTTTAACCAACAAACAGAACTAACCCAGCGTTATGAAAAGTTTTTTTTAGTATGTAGCCTAATATTGTCGACTTTTTCACAAAGCTTCATTTTAGGGTACTCGTTATACTCCCCTGAAGCGTGTAACGAGTTAGTGGGGCCCATTTCCACGTTGTTGTTTCCGGACAACACAGCTCCTGTTGAAAAAAAACGTCGCAGCGGTGGCAAGTTGTTGGCAACACTGTGTTCGATTTAACCGGCCCGAGTTTTGAACCATCGACCTTCCGCCTTGAAGGCGCAGGCGTTACTGCTCAATCAACTGGCGGATTTTTTAATTCGAATGCAAACATGTTTTTGATTTACAGCAATGCCAAGCAATGTGCGAAACCTGGCAATTCGGGGCGTGATAAGAAAACTGCCTTATTCAAACTTCGCTACTTTCAAATTCATTTCAACCCATCTCAAAAAGTAAGTTTGGTTTCGAATTTTATACGTTACATTCCATTACAGAGCCTCGCAATTGCTGCCTCAATATATATATTATTAGTTTCGTAGTATCGGAGTGAGTGATTAAGTATTACTTTCCCAAAGTAACATTTCCTAGCGTAAACCTTGATAGACAGCTCACGTATCTCAACCATTTCCCAATGTTTCTGCAACAAGATTGAACCCCGAAACTGTTTGCTTCCGTATGAATTTAAGTTCTTCTTGGGAGTCGATATCATCACTCATATTTGGTGCCAATGGACTCCTTAGGAATGGGAGCGCGGATACCCAGCTGGCCAGCAGTCGGGCCCCAAGGAGTACGGGAACCTTAACTTTTTAGGGGAGCTTGGTACACCTTGCTTGTGGATAACATAGAGTCCATAGAGCAACTGGTTGTGTGTTTGATTCCCGGTCGGGTCAAACCAAAGACTGTTGAAATTGGTATTCACAGTTTCCGTGCTTTAATGTTCAGCAGCAATGGGTAGTGTAAAGCCTCCACCGTGGTGACAGACAGCTGGGTTGGTGGCAGCTTGACTTGAAGACTGCAAGGTCTCTTGGCTGTCTTCTAGCCGAGGCAATTTAGCGAATAACGATGAATTAACAGTTTTTTGTGCTCCCCATAATTCTTTCATATTATATAATTGATTGTTTATGACAGCGTCAGCGACCATTCAGATGTAAACAAAATGACAGTCGATAATCTTGCGATATGCTGGTGCAACACTTTATTTCGCCCCCTCATGGAAACAACTATCGCCTTACCGAAGTCGTTTTACAAGGACGTTTTAACTACTTGCGTTAACCAATGTGGGTTTATGTTTTACGACCAACCGGAGCAATGAGAAAATTTCAGGAAAACTGCAAGTTGTGAAAAATTGCGACCGCCGCTCGATACAGTATTGTTGTGTCGCCCGAATTTACGTCTCCATTTTTCACGCCTGTGTGGTGAAAGCTTTTGTTGTTTTTCTTTGGTGCTTGTGTTTTTTTGTTATTTTTTCATTACTTTTGAAAACCGAAAATCGTGTTAGCCGAAAACGTGTAATTGTCTTTTTTGCGCAAATAAAGTGATTATAAACTCTGTAAAAACACTTTTTCATATCAATTTATTAAACAATTCAATGTTAGTGTACAAACGCTCTGCAATAGTTCACTGTATTTACCGAGTAATTAATCTAGCTTTTTTTTCAAGTAAAAGAATGTGGTTGATATTGTTTAATTGTTGGTTTTGGTCAATCATTTCAGGTCTGCGTTTGCTGATAGATACTTTGCGACAATGCTTATGTTTTTAGGAATACTTGTAGCGAGTGGAATTTGATTAATAGTGTTTTTGTTTAGTGGATTTTGATGCGATACCTGACAATGATCTGTATTTTTTCTACTTCAATGCTTTCGAATGGGGCATCGGCGCTTATAATGCAAGAAACAGTTTTTTCTAATGAAAAATTACTGATTGTAGCAAAACAGCAATGAGAACTTTTCAATCCTAATTTGGGGTGTAGAAAATGACGTGTACTTGGTGTGGAAAAGCAGATACAATATCGTTTTTCTAGTTATTTGCGATATATATTTTTAGTTGTTTTGTGTGTTTTACGTGCCTTATTCTCGAAACGTTTATAACGTAACATTAGCTCCTAGTAACTGCATTAATTGAAATAACAATAACAAGTTTTGGTGCCCTTTTTTCATCTTAATCATTTAGCCAGGCTTAGAGCTAGGGTCCGATTGTTGGGTTTTTGCGGAGGTTCTCCATGCCCCAATCTCTCGAGGCTCAAGTCCTTTTTGGCAAATCCCTAGCACCATATAGTCGTTTCAAAACTTATTAAACATTTACGACTTAAATTGACGAAATCGCCAAAAGACCATTGTGGCTCTGCTAATGACTCTGAAAACAGGTGAAAGCGATAAAATGACAAAAAAAAACTTTGATTTTCGATAATATAATTCTAGACGAAATTAAAAAGAGTGTTCTTCACCGCTTTTACCTTTGCTAAGTGCTATAATTATAATATAATTGCTACTTTTTCAGTTTATCAATTGATTTTAACAGTAACGCTGCAGAATCTTCTTTTGTGTTTGGCTGTCTTTGGAGCTAAACTTCCGAGGGTGCATTTTTGTGCTACTGCTTTATCGTCAATGTTGTTGTTTAGTTCAATGAAATTTTAATGAGCAATTAAATGCAAATGTTGAATCAGTTAGTGATGGAATAACAGGCCACTGCTCACTAATTGAAAGTTGCTAAAAGCGACCAACGTTTCATATGTTCATACGAATGAATTCTGCGTACATGCCAGGCCATGTCTGAACCAGGAATTCTGCATAAGTTATTGCGTCACACCCCAACGTAGCTATTCGTAAAGTCAAAAGTAAGATTAGTCGAGTCAAGCCGAAGATTATCTCGTAAGTTCTTCAACCGAGCCGGTCGACTGCATTGAGAGACGCGTCCTTTTGACCCTGATGTTACACTATGTCTGACCACACCATTGCAGAGCACCCATTTGAGGTTTCGTTTGCATCTTATGGTTAGGCTTTTTGCAACAGATTCGCTGCTTCTAGTTGGTTCCAATCATAACATCAACCTTTTAAAGTGCTTTTCTCAAAGACGCAGCATCGCATCAGTTTCAGTTTGGAATTCAAGCGGGTCCAGCAACCTACAAGCGGGAATTGATCGCCTACCGGACGCTCTCCTCTAAGCCGTTCCACAACTTAAAATGCTAATAATATGCTGAAGAAAGAGATTGGCAACCAAATAAAACGCTGTTCCTACTATTTTCTTAGTTCGTACAGATATTCCGTCCTGACTGAAGAAAGTAATATTTACATTTTGTTAGGGAAGTCGCTCGGCCACAGGGATGCAACGCAGCCGAGGGGATAAAAGCGTCGTTTTTACCGACGATCCTGATCGCAAGATCTGGGTTCAATCCGCATCCTGGTCACGTTGTTGCGTCCTTGAATAAGACGCTTTACGATGTCATATCTGCTTGCTGGTTTGGAGCCTTCAAACAAGCAATAAATTCATCGGACAAGAATTCGAAAAAATTCACAGGAACGCGAGAAACTCGAATTCTTTTCAGCACAAAATAGTTGTCAATCAATCAAATTTATTGCACCAAATTGAAGAATACCGTTGGTAGAAAGCACCGAAAGACCGAATACGTGCCGGCGTCTGAGTCAGCAGTTACCAGGGTTAATCAGTTGTTGTTACAGAGGTGGAGTCCTCGAGGACACATTTTGATGTCCTTGGCCTTGGCCTCGAAGGTCAAGTCCTTGGCCTCGAAACCTCAAGTCCTCGAAAATTGCTCTGTCCTTGGCTCGAGGACAGCAGTATTTTTTGAATTGTTAAAATTTTGTAGATCGCCTGAAAAAAGTTTTTGAAGACCTTTTTTTTGGAGAACGCCTGAAAAAAATTTTTAAGACCTTTTTTTGGAGAACATTTGCGCCTGTGTCCTTGGCCTCGAGCATTCCTGTTCTTGGCTCGAGAGGGTCTGTCCTCGGAAGGGCTGTCCTTGGCCTCGAGCCTTGTGTCTTCGACTCCACCTCTGATCAACAACATTAAAGGCGGTGAATCATCCAGCCAATTACGGTGGTTTACAATAGCTAAAATTGAACTATAATTTTTGATGTTTTTTGTTTTAATTTTGAGGCTGCAATTGCAAAGATATTCAACAAATACAAAAGATATCCCCCGACAAAAAGTTTTTGGAAACTCTGAGTTTTGTTCTTCCCGCCTAAACTACAGTTTTCTAAACTATTAGGCCTACTGTAGTTTAGGCGGGAAGAACAAAACTCAGAGTTTCCAAAAACTTTTTGTCGGGGGATATCTTTTTGTATTTGTTGAATAACTAAGCAACCGCAGCCTCAAAATTAAAACAAAAAACATCAAAAATTATAATTCAATTTTAGCTAATACAAACCACCGTAATTGGCTGGATGATTCACCGCCTTTAACATTAATAATAGGGCCTACCGTAAAAAGCAAAAACGCATATCATTGTCCATAGGCTGACTTAAAAAAGAGCAAAAATTATACTAGTAGGTCGAATAGTTGTGATGAAAAAATACACGATAAATGTTCGTTGCAAATAAAATTATATTACCGCTGTTACTTTAAATGTAGAAGAAGTGGTGGGTATCGGCAACATACATAAACTTATTTGGTCAAAGGTAAAAAAATAGCTCACGTATAGACGAAGACAAATCGCAAGCGACATAATAATTACCACTAAGCCAGCAAACACCGAAAAACCTAACAGCTAGGTTATTCAGTTCAATTGCTTCCTGATAACCCCAAGTTATTACAAAAAGATGAAAGCAAGTTTGGAAGAAGAAAAGAAAAAAAGAGAAAAATAAGCAACAATTTTTACCATAAATTATTATCGCAATGAAAAGTGTGCGGATCATTCAATTGTTAGCGTCTGAAGCTGTTTGATGATAATTACATGCCGAGACAAAAATCACTTTTAGGCCCGTTCTACCGCGCGCGTAAAATCGTGACGGTAACACACACTACGAACGCATAGGCGTAGCCAGGATTTTTGATTGAGATGGGGCCCAACCCACAAATTACATGCAATGGCGTCATCACCAATTTTCAAAAGAGGGAGTTTTTGTGAGGCAAAGATATCGTAGAATGGAAGATCAGAAGCCGGGGGAAGGGGGCGAAACCCCCAGACGCTGGGCATTTTTTTGTAACTCTTTGGAAAAAAAAAGCTATTTTAATGGCATTAAATCACATAGGAATATGTATTTCAGAATACCGAATCCAAAAGGATCCGAATCCCAAACTATCCGGAATCCAAATTGAAATATAAACCGGATAATTGGAACCGGTTTTAAATCAACGCAATTACTTTGGTAAAAATTGCTTGCTGTTAATTCTCACATAAAAGTGTAGTGAGCCATTTGCTCTGTAATTGAGACTTCGCGTGAGCGCGTGTATGTATACCAGCATACCTGTCAACTCTCCCGATTTCGTCGGGAGACTCCCGATTTTGAGTATTTCTCCCGATCACCCGATCGCTACGAAAAATCTCCCAATTTCACAATTTAGCTCCAGGTTTTTAGAATTTAAAAATTAATCAGTTTTTTGAAAAGTTAATCAATTTTGTTTGGGAATCTTTTTTTTTCTAAAAGGGAAAAAATAAACTTCGACCCCTGCTTCGACTGATTTTATATTTTTCAAGAGTTTTCTCTGGTACCGGTCATTGCAACTGTGAAGAGCTGAGCTCTTTTAATGGCGTCTGTCGGATAAAGTGTTAGTACTACTAATAAGCGCAAGGGAGATGGTCAGCGAGAGTTGCAAGAAAAGGAGGGTAAAAATAAAAAAAGTATTGGTGCAAGTACAAGCAAACTTGGGAAAAAGATTATCCTTTCATATGGAGAAGCCTCAAAGGGAATGAACACGCTAAATGCAGAGGTGAGCACTTGCGCCGCAATAATTGCGGCGCAAGCTAGCGGCGCAACTATTTTACTTGCGATAGCGCTTGCGCGACAATTATTTTTGAATGGTTGCGCTGACGCTTGCGCCGCAAGTATTTAAGCAATTTTGAGCGCAATCGCGCAAGCGCAATTCAAATACGATTAGAAAGGATTGTTTTAAAATCAAATGTGATTAAACTTAAAAAAAACATTGACGAGAAACATAAGCGAAGCCAGAATTTTTGATTGGGGGTTAAGTTCAAAACGCAAATCACTCGCAATGACTTAATCAAATTTTTTCAAAAAGAGAGACTTTTTATGGGACAAAGATACCATAAAATGGAGGATCAGAAGCCGGGGTCTGGGTTGGCATGTAACCTGGATTTCGCTGAAGCGAAAGGACTTCAACCTAAAGTTTAAAAAATTTCCAAAATGGTCGAAATTGGGAGACGCGGTGAGCAAACTAGTTTAACCCAAACGAATCACTGACGGGTGGTTGCTGGGGGTCCGCCACTGGGCGATTTATTGTATTTTTTTGGAAAAAAAGCTATTTTAATGCCATTTGGATCAAATTTCGCACAGTTTTAGAGCCATTTGAAATAACTAAATTTTTAAGACTTGAAAGTCATTTGAAAAAATCAAGTTGGTGAGTCATTCATTTACTTGCAGATCAAGTCCAAAACACGTTTAAAATCTTGAATTTGTGGGTTAAATTTTGTTAGTGTTTTGGCCCAGGTGAGTGAAGCAAGGTACATTGCCTCCCACAACATTTTTAGCAGTTAATAATCACTCGAGTATATGCTTTGAAGATTTTTGTTTTGTCATGAATACAGTTCCTATGCATTTAAATTGGAACGCAAAAAGAGGGGGCCCAGGCCATCTGGTCGTCAATATTAATGTTAGTCTGTTGTACACGTATACTGTTGTACGCCAAAATGCTAAAAGAAACTGAAACTGAAAAAGCATAAGGCTTTGTTGTTATTGTTTTTATCATTGGTGGCATTTCAATTGGGGAAGGGGCTCTTGCCCCTCTCCTCCCTTGCCTATGCCTATGACAAGGAAAGTTCATAAAAGCATCGTCATAGGAAATTCCATTCGTCTACTGCTTGCAATACATCTATTGGATTTACAGCAGCGGTTTTCTTTTGCAGGAACGTTTCTCTCTACAATATTTTTTGCCGATTTTTCAAAAAAAAATTTCCAATTAAGTAAGTTAAAGAATGGTTGTAAAATCAAATTTTACACAGAAAAATTATTTTTGTAATAATGGTCTTTGTCATGAATAATAATTTTGAATGCCTGAGATATGATTATTTGCTGTATTTTAACGTGTACGTGACTGATTTACTACTTTTGCCGCTTTTTTTGATTTAGAATATTCGAGATAATTCCTTTCTAGTACATTCTGCTATTTTCTGCAGTTATCGATGTTTGGGTTGTTTACAACTCTTAATTGCTATATTTAGACTTGAAGTTTGTGACGTCATAATTATGTCAAAATTTGTTTATCGTAAGCTCGTGTATTTTTTCTATTGTGACGTATCAAGGATTTTTCTGGGATATTTGATAGCTTTTGTCGTAGTATAAATGGGCGGGTCGTTTTTCATTCATTATTCTAACATTCTAAGAGTGGGTAATTTTAGGTATTAGTTTTGCAGGCAGTTAAGCCGAGTTTGTGTATCTGGGGTTGGCTCGTATAGCCATTAAGTAAGAGGTGTGAGTGGAGCGATTTTGCTCAGTGAGTTGGTTTGTGTTTCAATCTTAAATAGAAGTTTTAATTTTAAGATTGGTGTGCTGTTTTCTGAGATTCAAGAAGCTAAAGGAACTATCAACTGCCATTTCGATTCGTCAATTAACATTTCAGTCGTTCTCTAGTTTCAGCCGACGTGGGCAATTGTAGAGATTAAAAGTTGTACTCTCTAGCCAAGTATCAACGATCGCGACAGTCTATCTAGAAACACGCTACTCGTTTTTAACAAATCTTAAACTTGCTTAGGGCATTAAACGCGTTACTCGTAACCGTCCGTTTTTACCATAATTCAAAAACAAGACACAACGAAAACCATTAATTACAACTTTTTCGCTAGTCCGGGAAAACTTGAAAGATATTACTAGCAGGAGTGACAGCATTGGTAAAGCTCTTATAAGCAATACTTAAATTGTTCAATTTTTTTAAACAAAATATAGGATGATATTTTTTAGCGTGCTCCATTTGTTTGAGAGTGATGCTAATTTCTCCGGAAGCGCAAAATATGTATCAAAGCTTGTAAAGCATTTTCTTGAAGAGACATTAGAAAAAAACAATAACTCCGAAGTCGTTGGCTTGCCACCACGTGCAGACTTTATTTGTGGAATTTTTTAACACCCTGGTTTCTTTAATTGCGAGTGTTGAGAGTATTTTTTCGTAAGCTATGAAGATGTTTTTCCCCCAAAGAGGTTGAGCGATGCGCAGTTCAAGTGCTTGTATCTTTTAAAGGAAATCAATAATTTTTTATTCACTAATTTGGTAGCGTGCATAATTTGTTTTGAATATTGGTTTCATACCGTAACCTAGCGAGGTTTGAGCAGTGAGTCAAGTAGAATTATACTTTTCAAAACGTCACACTTGCGCGTGCGCTTGCGCCGCAATTATTTTTTGGGGCTTGCGGAAACGCTTGCGGCGCAAAATTTTCAGAGTAGTTGTGTGTGCGCTTGCGGCGCAAATTTTATGACTTGCGCTGCCCACCTCTGGCTAAATGTAATTCTTGCAGAATAGACATTAGTGTTGCTCTAGGAGCAAAGAATGACGTAACGAAACACGTCACCTCTGAAAATTATAAAAAGAACATAGAAGCCGAAAAAAGAAATCAAAGGATAACCACTTTTATGGTAAAGGTACCAGAAGAGAGCAATAAACTTATTTACGCGGAAACAAAATTTGCAATGTTTGTGGTGAAAAACTACTTGCCGTTTAGCATTTGTGATGAATTTTCGAAAATCGTTAGCTACATGTTTCCAGAAAGCGAGCTGGCAAAAAAATTTGGAGCTGGAAATACATAAACTTCACAAATCATAAAATGTTAGCGGAAAGGCAATTTAAAAAAATCCAAATTGTTGTAGACTTACCAGCAGAAAAAAGGAAAACTTAAAATTTGTTGATCTAATATTATTATGGTCTAGTCCACAAAAATTGGGATTGCTGTAAAATTAAAAATTTTTTAATATCGTAATAGTCTACCTAAAACTTTACATGAACAGAAAAATTGTGTCTTCAGTTTATTTCTTACTTAGGACATAAATTCTACATATAACACTTGTAAGGTTTTAACTGCAAGTCAATTTGATGTTTTTGACGTTTGCAGGCCAGAATTTTAATGTTTAATCGTTTTTCATGCTTCTGGCCTAAAGGCTACCAGCGCGGAAGCCTTGGGAAGAGCCACCAGAACGGCGACTACTTAAAACAAGCAATGCGAAAAAGTTGTCTTCCCACCGGATTCGAACCTACAGCCTTTGGATTACCGGTCCACTAAGACGTCTGTCTCCTCGCATGCTTAATTTTGGCTATTTTAACCCAGCAACTTACTTGTTCTATGATTTTAATAATAAGTCAATTATGATGTTTTTGACGTCAAAAGTAGTGGACCGGTAATCCAAATTCCAAAGGTTACAGGTTCGAATCCAGTGGGAAGATAGCTTTTTTAGCATTGCTTGTTTTAAGTATTAGTCGCCGTTCTGGTGGCTCTTCTCTAGGCTTCCGCGCTGGTAGCCTTTAGGCCAAAAGCACACAAAACGATTAAAGTTGTCCCAAACACTACCTCAACTTGGCTTGGACGAAGATAACTTTCGTGATGAGTTTTTAGAGCACCAATTGCAGGATGACGCTAAATTGCCCAAAGGTCTGCAAGTGCACAGGTTTTGGAGTTTTATGAAGCGTAAGAAAATTTGGTGAGCGAATTTTCATCAATTATGGGCGGGTAAAAGAATTTTCAGCAATCTTGCTGCATTAATGAAATCGCTCTTGTGCATACCTCACTCAAACGCATGTATCAAAAGAAGCTTTTCTTTGGTGCGGAAGATTGTATCCGAAAACAGAAACAGTTTGCACAATGACACTGTGAGCGCGCTTTCAAATTGCAAATTAAATTGTGACCGCAGTGCACCGGGCTTTAAACTTTCCAAAGTAGAGTTTAATACTGCCAAAAAGCTACATGCAAATATAATCAAGCCCACAAGAAGAGCTAAAGTCAGGCCCGCAAGTAGAAGCAAATACTTAAGGTAAGGGTGGGGGGGGCGAAAGCTGGTTAAGAGGGGGCGCTAATGGCTAATTAATAAACTACTATACACGTGCAACTAATTTTGTCTAGGCCGGAGGCGAAAATTTTTCCGGGAGGCTGCGGGTTTGGTTAAAGTAGACGTTGTTGAATGATATTTCACTTTTATCGTTCGGTCTTTTTCAGAAAGCGTCTGCTGCGCTGAATGTAGCATGACTTTTTATGCCGTGTGGCAGTGCATGTATAAAACAGAACTGATGTTAATGGTAACCTGGTAGCGTATCCTAAACAAAAAGACTACATGATTTAATTAGTCTGTCTTTTAGTAACTACTGTAGAACTGCTAGAACCTGAAATGGTATTGTCAAAATTTTGGTAATGTGTTCCAACATTAAAAGATAACAATAATTATATTTTTCAAGCAATGGAAACAGGAGGGAGGTCTGGGGGGCAAAACTTCCCAGCAATCGAATTTACTGGAGGGAAATCTCCCGATTTGGCATTTTCAAATGTTGACAGGTATGTTCCAGTGATGGAGTCGAGTACTCAACTTCCGAGTACGAGTACCGCAAAAAACTTCGAGTACGAGTACTGATATTGAAAAATGTACTCGAGTACGAGTACCGTATAAAAGTTTGAGTACGAGTACAAGTACTTTTACAAGTTTAGTGAGAGAAGTTTTTAAGTTGTAACAGCTCAAAATTTGTCGCAAACACATAAACGATTACGTTTTTTTCTGTGAGTGGGATGTTAAGAAGGCGCACAACTGCAGGCGACAATTTTCTGACAAGTTACACACAGAATTGCTGTTATATTTTAAACAAATTAGGTACCTTGACGTTGAAAGCAAGCGCACGTTTTTTTGCGCGTCGGAAAAAACCTTGGCTTGCAGAAGCTGCAAATTGCTCATTGTTGCAAGAAGTTCTGTTGCAACTGCAGGAAAATGTTTAACTCTAAAACTGAGCAAAGAATTAACTTGAAATTTTTGGTAAAATTTAAGCTTTGATGGAAGTTTACGGCAAGAATGCATGTCAAGAACCCGCGTTTTTGAATTGCACAAAAAATTTCGAGAAGGCCGGACTGATGTTGAAGATGATGAACGTTCACGACGCCCAACCATATCAAAAACTACTAACAATATCCGAAAAATTGAAAAAGTTGTCCGAGAAGATCGTCGGCTTAGTATTCGACTGATAGCAGAGAGGATATCCATTGACAAAGAAACAGTGTGGCAAGTATTGCATGACAATCTGCATATGACAAAGGTCTGTGCACAACTTGTTTCAAAGCTTTTAACTAGCGATCAAAAAGAAAAACGCCAAGAGATTTGCGCTGACATTTTAAAACAAATTGAAGAAAACCCTAAATTTTTAGACAGTGTGATTACTGTACGTGCGATGAAAGATGAATTTTCCTGTACGACCCAGAGACATAGAGGAAGTCCATGCATTGGAAAACTGCAAACTCACCACAAATTAAGAAAGCAAAATCAAAATTCGAGGCAATGTTGATTGCTTTTTTTTTTTTTTTTATGGTAAGGGTGTTGTCGTGTTCTTTTTTTTATGAAAATCCGAATGAAACGCTGTGTTAATACCAAGGGAGAATACATTCAAGGAGAAACACAATAAAATGACCTTCCTTTCTTCAATAAAATTGTTTTATGTCACCAGTCTTGTTATTTAATTGCGACACCTCGTACACCGTTTGCTTATTTCAATCACAAATAAGCTTTCAATGTCCTCTACTCCAAACATGATCACCCACAACAATTTTTTGAGAGCTTTTGCGATTTAATGTTATATTCAATTAATATTTAATCATGGGTGGGCAAGTTAAAGCAAAGCGTTAGCTTCGTTAACCACTAGTCCGTTAATAAACTTCACACCTCCGTTAACGTTAATCCGTAATTTTCAGCTTTAATTAACGGAAGTTAATAAAGTCCGTTAATTCGTTAATATTTTGCGTGTAACATACATTTCTTTATATTCACTCGCTTTTAGAGCTCGTATTGACGTTGTTGAGCTGATTGTAAGGAAAATTTTTTTGCTATGGTGGTCTTTTTGTGTTTTGGAAGTTACATTTTAGAGTGTAATCTAATTTCAAGACAAAAATATGTTCAAATGCACTAATGAAGCTGCGATCTGAAAATCTTTGGAAATTGCGAACAGCAATAATTAAGAGACCTATGAGCTGCAGCTTATTATTTGCCACAAAAAAGAGCTCCTTTCTTCGCTTTCTTCTATAAAGCTCGTGCTAATACGCAGCAAGTGTTACTAGCGCAAACTGGTTTGTACCATTATGATAAATGAACGATGCAAGATTTTAACGATAATTACTCTAACGGAAGTTAACAGAACCTAACGGAAGTTAATTTAGTCCGTTAACATGAAAAAACTTTTTAACGGATTAACGAGTTAATGAAAAAGTTAGCTTCGTAATTAACGGATTAACGATTAACGGACTTGAGCCCTCCTATGCATTTAATTGAAGACTATTTCAAACTTGTAACAGTAGACTGCAAATGACGCAGTAGTAAATGTTCTCGAAATAATGCTGCATTTCAAAGGAGGTGACTACGTAAAGCGAGCATGAAATAATCCGGCAATTTAATATCAGCTACTAGCCAATACTGCAATTTATAGTGGCATTTTTATTAACCTGTTTACTGTTCTATTATTTAATTTCAGATCTCACATTCATTTTTATAAAATAATCCTAATTAGTGCTTAGTCACATTTATATTTCAAACGCATTTTACATGCGTTATCAAAAGACTTGACTTATTATTATTTTATCAATTTCTTGCAAAAAAAGTAAAGTTTTGCCTACAGCTGCAACTCAGCTACAGAATAACTATGCAACTAAGCTATCTCTATCTGACCTAAATTTAACACTGAAAATATTGCCTCCAAATCTCAGTGGTGGCCTTAGGAAAGGGGGGGGGGGGGGCGGTGCAAATTATATGTGGGGGCCCTTTCAGCGATGGCGGAACCATTTTGAAAGTGAGGGGCCCAAAGTCTATCCAGTTTTTTCACCTACAGCGCATAAAGCGTAGTGGTAAGCTTACAGCGATTTTCGTTGTTTTAGCACTAGCTACTGCAAATGCAGCATGTTGCTAAAGGTTACCGGAACAACGCAGTTCGTTTAAAAAAGTGCGCCCATAAATGTTATTCCAAGCCGTAATTAATCATCAAAAACTATAGCAATAATATTAGGCCTATCCAATATTCATAATAAAACAGTCGCAAATTTAGTCACAGCAGAAATGCTACATTGTTATATGTTAGTGAACACACTGCAAATGTACACATTAAACTCGACATATAGCCCGATAAAAAGGAGGATTCCTGATAAGCTAGGTCCTAGCCCCAATTTTTTTCTTGAAATATATAGGATATACTGACCAATTTTTTCCCTTTGTTTACATATTACATTGCAGGCTTTTAAACTCCCGATATTTTTTAAAGTTCCGAATCCGCTACTCCACGAGTCCACAGTTTTGCTTAAATCTATGAGAACTTATTTTTTGTAGTAACGCATAGCTTAACAAAGATTTGCCAAAATATCCAGTATTTGATCACTGTTAATTTTGCGACTGCGATTCCACTAGCTTGTCCGCTTGACTTAAAAATAAACTCAGCTTATCATATTATGGTCTATTGCAAACCGTAAATTGTAAAAGGCAGTTCAATGTTTCTATTCCAAACCAAGTCTTCAGCCCTCCGTTTAGCTAAATTTGCAAACTTACTTATCATTGTGGGAGTACCAGTACCGCTTCGACTATCATAGCTTGAACTTAAATCACTGGCAAGGCCACTACCATTATCCGAATTTTCGTCGCTATCTTCCCTTTGGTTTATTATGGTATGCTTACATGGAGGTTTTGAACTTGACTGTTTTGCTAACGAACGTTTGCTAAAAAACGATGTTATCTTTTTCATTTTATTTCTATATTAGCATTATAAACGTGCTACGCTCAACCAACAGCAATTACCAACATATACAAATAACATATGATGATTGCCATAGGCGTAGCCAGGGGGGGGGGGGGGGGGCCAGGGGGCCCGGGCTCCCCCCAATTAAAATACCACCAATGATAAGAAATTATGACGACGTAGCCTAGCGATGTTTAATTGCAGTTACGGACAACGAGGGAGCCCCGGGGCCCCTAACTAACAATCAAAGGGCCCCGAGGCCCCTAACTAACAACCAAGGGGCCCCTAACTAATCAACAGGGGGCCCCGGGGCCCCAAACTGACAAACGGGAGCCTTGGGGCCCCTAACCAACCACCAGGGGACTTCGGGGCCCCTACCTGACAAACGGGGGTCTCCGGGGCCCCAAACTAACGACCAGGGGGCCCCTAACCTACAACCAGGGGGCCCCAAGGCCCCTAGCTAACAAGCAGGGGTCCCAGGGCCCTAAACTGACAAACGGGGGCCCCGCGGCCTCTAACTGACAAACAGGGGGCCCCAGGGCCCCTAACCGACAACCAGTGAGCCGTGAGGCTCCTATCTGACAAATGGGGGTCCCTAATTGACAACCAGGGAGCCCTGGAGCCTCTAACTGACAAACAGGGGGCCCCGGGCCCCTAACCGACAACCAGAGGATCCTGGGCCCCTAAATGACAAACGGGGGCCCCGGGGCCCGTAACTGACAAACGGGGGCCCTAATTTGACAACTAGGGGCCCCCAGGGACTCTAACTAACAACCAGAGGCTGGGGCCCCTAAATGACAACCAGGGGGCCCAGGGACCCCTAACTGAAAACAAGGGTCCCCAGGGCCCTAACTGACGACCAGGGGGCACCAGGGCCCCTTACTAACAACCAGGGTGCCCCAGGGCCGTTGCCGACAACTAGAAGGCCCAAGAGCCCTAATTGACAACCAGGGGGCCCAGGGGCCCCTAACTAATGACCAAGGTTCCCGGGCCAGGGGCCCCGTAATTCAAAATTTTCACAATTTATATGCAAAACCTGTGAAAAATCTAAAAGTTTTGTGCTAAAATTTGCAACCCCAGGCCCTCGTTTAATGTTATTAGGAACTTAATGCTATGACACAGACGGTAATGCAAACCCCCAATTGAAATACTACCAGTGATAAATAAAATGAGAGCATAGCTAGTATGTTGTTCTTGTTCGGAATTGCAGTTTGTTTAATTTAGGATTTACGCCTACAAAAGTAAGTAATAATAACGACGACCACCTGTCCACGTCATAATAATGTCATGCAATTCCTAGAGGTTTCAAAACACTGTCAAGTGACTTGACTCGAGTCCTCCACGGCTTGGAAAAAAGTTATTTTGATTTCGCTTTAAATGTTTTTTTTTATGAAAGAATTTAAGGGCGCGATCTTATCCTAAAATCATAGGCGTAGCCAAGGAGGTGGCCCAGGGGGCCCGGACCCCCTAAATTGAAATGCCACCAATGACAAACATTTAACAAAAAGCCTTGTTTCTTCATTTTCAGTTTCTTTTAGTATTTTTGCGTACAACAGTACACACATACTACAGTAATTAACAATAAATAATATTGACGACCAGCGGGCCCGGCGCACCCCCTTAATTCAATTTTTCCAACCAATTTAAACGTATAACCAGGGTGAAATCATGGGTTTTGTCCTGAAAGTTGCTACCTCAGGTCCTCATCTAAACTTTTTATGAACGCAATGCTATAACCTGAGCCGTATTTGTTTAATGGCACAGTGCGAGGGCCCAGTGCTCAGATGGTAGGACTTTTCTTGGTCTTCACTAATATTGGGCAGGAAGATGTTGCAAAAATCCCCTAAGTGCCGGGGCCCCACCACAATGTAAATCCAGCCCAGGAATAACATGTTTAGTAAGCGTAACCATCTATCGTACCATTTTTCAATAACGGTTCACCTCCACCTCGCCAGTTTTTACGCAATAAATACTTTACAAAAAATACTGAGGGAAAATGCTCTTTAAACAAATTATTGAATTTCAATTGAGGGGGCCTGGGCCCCCTGGCCGTACCTGTGCTCCTATAACTGGTTTACTTCATGACAAAACAAAAACCTTGAAGGAAAATCTACGAGTGGATTGCTATTTACGGCTAAAATATTGCCGGAGGCAATGTGCCTTACTTCCCCCTACTTGGACCAAATCACTTACAATTAAAATTTTACACCATAATGCAAGATTTTAAATGTGTTCTTCTTCTTCTTTCTTCATTGCCCGCTTTTCCGTGAGGGTTGCGGGGGCAGTAGCTCAAGATTGAGCCGCCACACCTCACGGTCTTCCATCACCTCCATCATTTCGCTTGGGCGAAGTCCCAAGCGATTCCATCCAAGATCCTCAATGTAATCGGTCCATCTAGTTCTAGGTCGTCCGACTGGTCTTCTCCCATTTGCTTTGGCATGTAAAGCTTGTTTGGGGAGTCTTTCCTGAGGCATTCTGCTTACATGGCCAAACCATCTAAGCTGAGATCTTTCAATTCGGATAAGTAACGGCTCGATGTTAAGAGATTTTCGAATTTCAGAGCTACGCACCTTGTTAAACAGTGTAACTCCTTCGATTCTTCGTAAAAACCTCATTTCGGACGCTTGCACTTGTGATCGCATTCTTTCGGTCATTACCCAAGATTCATGACCATAAGTGAGAATGGGGACAAAAACTGCTTTGAAAATTGAGAGTTTTGCCTTTTTCGACAATTCTCGTTTCATGACAACCGAGTAGTGCAAAGCTCGCATTACTGCACTAGCCTTGCCTATTCGGGTATCCAGTTCTTCGTCTTGCCTTCCGTCACTCGTAAATGCAACCCCAAGATACTTGAACTTCTCTACCTGCTTCAGTGTCGCTCCATTCACTTGTAATACGCACTGATCAGGGTTTCTTGAAAGATGAAGTACCTCAGTTTTGGCCGTGCTTATTTTCATTCCGGCGGTGTTGCATGCATCTGCAAAGCTATTTAATGCGCGCTGGAGGCCAGATTCTGTAGAAGAAAGCAGAACCAAATCATCTGCGAATAGCAGACGACTAATTTTGCAATTTCCAATCGTGGCACACTCATAGGTTGGCTGTATTTGTCGATCCAATTCATGTAAACAATGAAAAGGAGAGGTGACAAAACGCACCCTTGCCGGAGTCCAACGCCCACATGGAACGGCTTTGATTGCTTGCCATTTACCCGAACACAAACCTCCGGTCTGCAGTAGAATGACTTAATAGCGCGTAACAATTGACCATCAACGCCATACTCCCGCAAAACCTTCCAAAGTTTATCCCGAGGAACTCGGTCATATGCTTTTTCAAGATCGACAAAGCATGCAAAGAGATCTTTGCCATACTCCCAAGATTTCTCGAAGATTTGCTTCAGAGTGAAGATTTGGTCCGTGGTGCTGCGACCCGGACGAAAACCGCACTGACCATCTTGCAGTTTTGATTCCACTATTTCTCGGCATTTCCTTTCAAGGCGTTTGGCATATACTTTCCCTGGCAAACTAAGGTTTTAGACTTTAATTGCAAGTAAAAAAAGGATTGAACAGTTATATTTTTTCGATTGGCTGGCTTTCAAATGTTAAAAATCTAGTTCTTTCAAATGGCTGTGAACACGTGCAAAATGTGATCCAATAGAATTAAAATAGCTTTTTTTTCCAAAAACTTACAAAAATTGCCCAGCGGCTAGGGGCTTTGCCCCCAGACCCCCATAGTCATCGGCGCTGGGGGCTCAGCCCCCAGACCTCCGTCTGTGATACGTTTGAGTACACTAGCTTACCCAACACGTCTCCTAAGTTACACGTTTGCACTTTCTAACGATTAGTTTTTGTCCTCTCCCTTTACCAAAATCCTGGTAAAGTGCCGACAGGCTACAGCTTCTGATCTTCCATTCTACGATATCTTTGCCCCACAAAAAGTTCTTTTTTTGGAAATTTTTGATGACGCCAATGCATGTGATTTGTGGTTTGGACCCCCCCAATCAAAAATCCTGGCTACGCCTATGATGATTGCAAAGTCTCTAAAACACGCTTTTTAGAGCAAGCGTCGTTTGAGGCTTTTCATTTTGTCTTCCTTCCAAAAGTTATTTGAAACGCGTGAGTGCAATATGAAGATTGCGTCGCTTCTTCCTTTTCCAGATTCAACATGTTACTTTTTGCGTTGGTATCCATTCGCTATTTACTATTTTTGTGGTGGTCAAGAACAAAAAAATGAATGAATTATCTGAGAAAATAATGTAGCATAGTACTCATTTTTTACATCACAAATGAACCTATAATTGTTCATCAGCTTGCACACCAACCAAATTTGCTCCTATTTTGCCCGTGCATGTCCGTGACGCTTATAATAATTACGTAACAATGCAAAGAATGGCGGCTGAGGTACAATAACCGCGGAGAGGGGAGGTTATTTTTAGAGATTTGAAATCACTTTCAAAATAACGTAAACATCGTATAGTTGCAAAATTGACAGCCGCACAGGTATTAAACCTAAACCAAAGGTAACGTACTCTTAACACGAGCATCACAATAGGGAATGGAATCGATCCCGTGTTAAGCTCAAGAGGAGAAATTTTACGTTACAAAAATTATTTTGACTCATCGCCGTAAAAGTCAATGCATATAGTCCAATGCCTTCCCACTCGGTTAGGAGTGTGAATCTGCATTCTACGCCTTCTGGTTTCGACATCTATGATATTAAGTTGCAAAAACATTTTTCAGTAGTGTTATTTTGGAAAAAAATTACGTAAATTAGGGCCCCCCCAGGGCCCCCCTGAAAAAAAGTGGGGGGGCCGGGGCCCCCCGGTTCCGCCACCTATGGGCCCTTTTCTTTACACACCACTTCACCATGACTTATCCGCACATTCAATTAAGCGCAACATCGCATTTCACAAATAGCAAGACCAAAAAACCAGTGCTATTGCAGCCCTAATTAAATCAAATGTTTGTTCATAAGTTCTTTCATTTAGCATATCAACTCAATTAATTGTAGTAAATTAACGTAAACTTTCAGCAATTGCTTTCAGTATGCTAGTGTTATTACAGAATATGCTTAAGTACTTATCAATAATATTTGAATGCTTTATACTGCTTAGCATACGATATAGGCTACTGCATACGTTGGTCAAAAACCTATTACTGCCAGTTGCTGAAAGCAGTAGAAAAAAACAAGTGGAAGAACGACTACCTGAGTCATAGGCGTAGCCAGGATTTTTGATTGGGAGGGAGGCCCAAACCACAAATCACATGCAATAACGTCATCAGAAACTTCGAAAGAGAAATTTTTTGGTGGGGCAAAGATATCGTAGAATGGAAGATCAGAAAGCATAGCCTGGTGTTGGCATGTAACTAGGAATTCGTTCAAGGAGAGGGCTTAAACCAATAACCCAGCTAAAATGCGAAGTGTCTAAATTGGGAGATGTGCTTGAGTAAAGAAGTGTACTGTTAATTCAACGATATCACGCAGCACAGACGGGGGTCTGGAGGCGGAGCCCCCAACCGTTGGATGATTTTTCGTAATTTTTTGGAAAAAAACAGTAATTTTAATACCATTGGATCACATTTCGCCATAGATGGGCAAGTTAATGCAAAACGTTAGCTTCGTTAACCACTAGTCCGTTAGCAAACTTCATACCTCGTTAAAGTTAATTCGTTATTTTCAGCTGAAATTAACGGATGTTAATGAAGTCCGTTAATATTTTGAGAATAATTTACATTTCATTTTGTTCATTGACTTTTAGAACACGCGTAATCACCTGTTGAGCTGATTGTAAGGAAAAATTTATTGCTATGGTGGTCTTTTGTGTTTTGGATGTTACATTTTACAGTCTAATCTACGTTCAAGATAATAATAAGCTCATATACAGTAACAAAGCAGTGACCGGAAAATCTTTTGAGGTTGCGAACAGCGATAATTAACAGACTTATGAGGCTGCAGCTTTTTATTTGCCACAAAAAGCAACAGATATATCGTTAATTGTTTGTAGGGGCGCCGAGAGCCAAACGTAGGCTCGGGGTCAGCTCAAATATTGGGCATCTCCAGCTTTGTGAACTTCAAGAAAGAAGAGGAAAATGCCACAATTTTCTTCGGATTTTGATGTGATCCCCCCCCAAAAAAGGTCCTCGATATTCCACAAACTGATTTGTCGGTGTCATTTCCATACGCCCCCTGAAGTCCAAGGGCCCCTTGAAGCCCATGGGCCCCCTGATGGGCCTCCTAAACTCCATGGGAACCGGGGTCATTGTCTCACCTCGCTTCCCCCCTCTCGGTGGCCCTGCCTAAAGGCTACCAGCGCAGAAGCCCAAGAAGAGCCATTTTTTCGCATTGCTTGTTTTTAAGTAGTCGCCCTTCTGGTGGCTCTTCCCTGGGCTTCCGTGCTGGTAGCCTTTAGGCCAGATGGTACGTAAACGATTAAACATCATGAAAACTGTTAGATAGAGACGGTTGCTTACTCAGTGCCACGACACTATTACTTTAAGTCTCTGTGCTTTCACGCTACAACAGCTTCTAAAATTAACTATTTAAGCTATGGCTTGCAAAACAATTTCTAGACAGTGTCGAGATCCAACCTAACCCAAAACTTAATCTTGACTCGTAAAAAAGTAACTAAAAACATTGCGAATGAATATTCGTCATTCATTCTCGTTTAAGTCCTATCACCAACCACTGTACAGTGTAGGCCTACGTAGATTTGACGTTTTGAAACCATCCGCGATCCGTGGATGCAAAGACTTCCAAGTTTTTGGATGACATTAACACTTAGCTCAAAATAAACACTGTTTTTACAGCTATGTTTTAGTACCGGTACCTACATTCTGTTTTTTCAATGGTCTTTGGTTTGATTATATCGATTCCGCCGATTACGATTACAAATACGCACCCATGCAATCGATTTTCCATTGCGATTATTTCACCTTTAATCATCGCTATTACGATTACATCGCTTCGCCAAAATTTAAAAATAACTTTTGTAACAGCACTTACGAAGTCGGAATCTATCCTGCGTTTTTGCTGCAATCTACCCTGCAATTCTGTTTTGCATTATCAATATTATTGAGCTGTTATTAGAATTGAAATCATGCATGTGTTGCACTTGTAGTTATTCTGTTCTGTAGTTGGTCCACGGTACCCCTCCCATGATAGAGTTTATACACTTATATCATCATTCACGCTTTTGCTTGGTAGTGGAAGCCTAGCCAATAGTAGTAGCCAGCCATGGCTCGATTATTTGCAATTCGTAGATTACGATCGTTTGTAATTGATTTCTGAGTACGATAATTTGAAAATTGCGTAATCGATCACAAATTAGTGATTGTAGACTACGATTATAATCGAGATCATTTCTGCTATAGGTTAGGCTAACTAACTATCCATGTCCACTTTCCTTGCTAACGCTGCCATGCTAGTCACTTCCATCTTACCACCAATAACAGATTATTCATGGGTGCATCATGGGTCTATCGCAGTATTGCAGTTCAACTCATCTAAGATCTAACCCACTTTATACTTACTTGCATGATTAAAATTATATTTGCAGCATTTCTTATTGCGCTTGCTCATTTGATCCCGCGCTTGCTCATTTGATCCCGCGCTCGCTTGTTCATCTCGCAGCTCCTTCGCTTTTTCTTCTATAAAACTCGTGCTAATTACGCAACAAGTGTTAACAGCGCAAATTGGTTTGTACCGGTACGATGAATGAGTGGTACAAGAATTAACGATGAAAACCTTATGTTAACGCAACTTAACGTAAGTTAATGAACCATTGTCGTTAAGTTAACGGGCATTTTAACGGAAGTTAATTTAGTCCGTTAACATGAAAAAACTTTTTAACGGATTAACGAGTTGATGAAAAAGTTAGCTTCGTTATCAACGGATTAACGATTAACGGACTTGTGCCCACCTATGCATTTCGCACATATTCAGAGCTATTTGAAAGTGCTAGATTTTTAACATTTGAAAGCCAATTGATAAAATTAAGTTGCTCAGTCCTCCTTTTGCTTGCAATTTAAGTCCAAAACACGTTTAAAATCTTGCATTTTGTGGTTAAATTTTGTTTGTGATTTCGCCTAGGTAGGGGGAAGTAAAGTACATTGCCTACTGCAATATTTTAGCAGTAAATAACAATTCAGTCGGTTATTTCCTTCCGAGATTATTGTTTTGTCTTGAAAACAGCCAGTTATAGGAGTACATATACGGCCTGGGAGCCCAGGCTCTCTCAATTCAAAAATTTGTTCAATGAGCATTCCCCTTACTGTAGCTAATTTTTTTTCAAAAGTATTTTGTTGCATAAAAACTGACGAGGTGGAGGTGAATAATTGTTATTGAAAAATGTACGATACATAGTTATGCCTACAAACCATGTTATTACCGGAGTCGGATTTACATTGAGTTGGCCCCTGGCACTTTGAGATTTTTGCAACATTTTCGATCCAAATACAGGTGAAGACCCAAAAAAGTCTTGTCTGAGCACGGGGCCCCTGTGCATTGTGTTAAATCCGTCCATGGTTATTGCATTACATATATAAACTGTAAAAAGGTTAGATGAGGGCCTCAGTTAGCAACTTTTAGGGGAAAAACGCTTAATTTCACTCGGGTTATATGTTTAAATTGGTTGGCAAACATTAAGTCGAAGGGGCTCGGGCCCCCTGAAATAATATTATTGCTGGGGGTCCATTTAAATTGGGTCCATATAAATATTCTTGTAGGGGGCCCATTTAAATTGGTTGGCAATAATAAAGGGGCCCTGGCCCCCTAGATCAATATTATTGTTGGGGGCTCATTTAATTATTATTGTAGTGGGCCCATTTAAATTAAATTGGGTGGGCCTGGGCCCCCCTGGCTAAATACAATTGTTAATTACTGCTTTACGAGTGTACTGTTGTACGCAAAGATGCTAAAAGAAACTGAAGCTGAAGAAACAACAATCGCTTTTGTGACTTTTTTAATCATTGGTAGCATTTCAATTGGGGGCCCCCTGCCCCCCCCCCCCCCCCTGGCTACGCCTGTGACCTGAGTAGACTAACAGTAGCAAACAAAAAAAAGAGTAGTAAGTTGACTTTACCAGTGAATTTTTATTATATGTTTACTAAATCTGACTTAAAAGTTAAAACTAATATTGTCTTGGAATGGGGGATATGTGTAATAACACTTGAAACAAGTGCATCTTGAGGGAGGGGGTACATATGTAATGACACATAAAACAAGTGCATAAACTTTTTATCATAATTTGGTATAGATTTTCACTATGAAATTTTTTCTGCGCGCGATAGGTCAAATGGGGGGGGGGGGGCGCAGATGTGGGGGGCCTCTGTGCATTTACACACTTTGCACATTCCGAAGGCCACTAACTGCCAAATCTAAGTCTATTCTTTTTCGGATACCCCTACCAATACCAACGTAAAACTATTATTTGGGATTGGGAGATTACAGTAATACATCTACTGTAGAAAATATTCTGTTAACATTTGAGCTGAAACCGTAAAATGCTAACCCAACTGATGCAGTCTTTGCAACACGAGTGGCTCGATTTCTGTGGTATGTAACTTTAATTGCACAATAAATTAAAATTTGCTGCAACTTTCACGCGTTTTCTGCAGCAGAAAGGCGTTTGTTGTCAAACAATACTATGTGCTGTCAACCCAATCACTTTACCACATTCCAACGCTTGATTTCGCTCGTTCTCACCATTAAAGAGCTGTTTGTTCAGCTGCGGTCTGTACGGATTCAAGCAAAAGCAACTCAATAAATTAGCGGGTTTTATTGGTTGCAGTTTGTTATCAAAAATTTATTTTGTTTATGACTTTTAGCGAAGGCCAAATGTACTCGTGTACTTGGCGCTTTTTTAGAACGAGTACGAGTACATTGACCTTCGAGTACGAGAACCAACCGAGTACCTAGGGTTCCGAGTACGAGTACTCAAAAAATGGTACTCGAGTTGTACTCGAGTACGAGTACTGTACTCGAGTACTCCATCACTGATGTATAACTTACCCTTGTTTTTGTCCGCGAATTTTGGCAGATGAGGATTGATTTG
Source organism: Trididemnum nubilum (assembly GCA_963965965.1). Lineage (NCBI taxonomy): Eukaryota > Metazoa > Chordata > Ascidiacea > Aplousobranchia > Didemnidae > Trididemnum > Trididemnum nubilum. Next base: position 26,624,993 of record OZ014475.1, on the reverse strand, counting down.
CTTATAACTAGCAAACGGTGCAACCTAGAAAGTTGAAATTTGGACTTAACATAAAAATTAATAAAAGAGTCACGTGTGTCAATTTTGGGAATCCTAGGTCACGTGATCGTGAATTGAGACACAAAAAACATTAAAAATCGGTGATTTTTGGCTTGAAAATTTATTAATTTGCCTATAACTTAAAAACCACGTGACGTGCAAAGCTGAAATTTGAACACACTGTGGGTGCTTGTGAACGGTTTGCACAAACCGAGTTTGGGAGCGCCCGGTCACGTGACCAAAATCGTATAAGCCGAAAATGGGCAAAAAGTTGACGAGTTTGAATCAATATATCTTGGTAATTATCGATATTGATGAAACTTGGATCGTGATTTTTGAGCACTCATTCAACCATCTTTCTTTTCGTTATGTTGGTTAACCCCAACTTGAATATAACTTTCTTGTTTTGCATCTTTTTTCGTACTTTTTTTTGCCGCTGTCTACTCAGGCGCGTAGCCAGAAATTCGCAATGGGGGGGCTGTTTGGGGGGTCTGGGGGCGAAGCCCCCAGCCGCCGGAGGCCAATGGGGGTCTGGGGGCGAAGCCCCCAGCTGCCGGAGGCTGGGGGTTTGGGGGCAAAGCCCCCAGCCGCCGGAGGCACGGGGGTTTGGGGGCAGAGCCCCCAGTGCTCGAAAATTTTGCATTTTTTTGCAAAAATAACTTCATTTTAGGGCTATTTTGATTAAAAAATAATGATTTTAAAACGTGGCTTAGAAATTGGCAGTGCAAACAAGATTAAACTGCTGGCATAAATGGGCTATTTGGGAGGTGGCTAATGGTAAAATGTTAGTTCTCTTGTTTAGATGCTGGTAAATTATAAAATCGAATACTTCAATAAAACTCACACGGAGTAATCTATTTCGTATACAGTTTATAGAGAAAAATAATTGGGGGGGACTAATGAAAAGAGATTTGAGAGAAATGATTGGTAATTAACAAATACTAAATAGCCCCCCCCCCCTATTCCTTAGTTTATAGTATATTTGTTGATGACACCTATGTTCAGCATTTTTACACTTGCGATCAAATTTGATTGCTTATTTCTTACCATTTATCAAAGGCTTCATTTATTTGTTGGTTTTATTTTTGCCAAATTAGCCCCCCCCCCAGGACATATGTTTCAAAAGATGTTTTAAATCACTATCTAGTCCACTCCAGTGCATAAAACAGTCTTAAAGTGCTAAAAATGGAGTGTTTTTCCCATTCTGCTTTTTGGTCGACATGTTAATGGGGGGGCTATAGCCCCCCGCCCCCCCTGGCTACGCTACTGGCTAAAAACGTGGTATTTTCCTAATTCTGCATTTTGGTCGGCAGTTCATTAGCCCCCCCCCCCCCCTAAATAAACATTTCAAACTATGCTTTAAAGCATTTTTTTAGTCTAATCCAGTGCAAAAGACAGTCTTAGAAATGCTAAAAACGTGGTATTTTCCTTATTCTGCATTTTCGTCGGCAGTCTATTAGCCCCCCCTAAATAAACATTTCAAACTATGCTTTAAAGCATTTTTTAGTCTAATTCAGTGCAAAAGAGAGTCTTAGAAGTGCTAAAAACATGATATTTTCCTTATTCTGCATTTTGGTCGGCAGTTCATTAGCCCCCCCCCCCCCTTAAATAAACGTTTCAAAATAGTCTAATCCAGTGCAAAAGACAGTCTTAAAATGCTAAAAACGTGGTATTTTCCCTATTCAGCATCTTGGTCGGCAGTCTATTAGCCCCCCCCTCCCAAATAAACGTTTCAAACTATGCTTTAAATCATTTTTTAGTCTGATCCAGTGCAAAAGAGAGTCTTAGAAGTGCTAAAAACGTGGTATTTTCCTTATTCTGCATTTTGGTCGGCAGGCCAATGGGGGGGGCTATAGCCCCCCCCGCCCCCCCCCCCTGGCTACGCTACTGTGTCTACTTAAAAACCGCTAAACGTACTGTATTCAAAGTTTGAGCAATTGAAGATATCAGGGAGGACTTTTGTGCGACAGTAATCGGGGGTGCCATGTTGGGGGATCCCCCTCAACCGGGTCCTCCAAAATTTTGAGCTAGATAGACCAAATTTACGGAATGAGTAGATATTAACAATAAACTAAACCCAATAAAAATTGGGGGTGCCACGACGGGGACTTCTCCAAAACAGGCCTTCCAAAATTCAAACTTTTTAACCTTTTAAGCTAGACACATGAAATTTCTAAGGTAAGTAAATACAAAGAAAGATAAAATTTGACAAAATTTGGGGGTACCAAAACTCAAACTTTTGAACCACTCACGCTAGACACACGAAATTTTCGTGGTAGACAAATATGAAGAAAAGATAAAATTTGCCAAATTTGGGGGTATCAAATGGGGGTGCCCCTCGAGCGAGGCCACCAAAACTTTAAAACTTTTAAATCATTAGAGCTAAACGGATTAAATTTTTGGAATGGGTAGATTTTAGAAATAAACTAAACCTAACAAAAATAGGGGGTTCCCCCCAAACGGGGCCATCCAAAATTCAAACTTTTTAAGCTGGACCCATGAAATGGTGGTCCACAAATTCTCAACATCTCTCTTTGAAGCACTTGCTTCAAAATACCTTTGCATCCCTGCAACATCAGTTTCTTTCGAAAGGTGTTTTTCCAGTAGCAGGCTTAATGACTGTCAGCGAATTGAGATCGCAACTAAGTGATGAACATTTACAAGCACTCAATGTCATGCACTGCAATAAAATGCTGCTTTAATTAAGCTAATCGTAGAATAAGTTTTTTCTGGATATCGGTGGTGGTTGACTGGTTGTTCACTTTTTCAGCAAATTAAGCTAATTTAAACCGTAATAGGATTCGGTATTCTGGATTCGATTTTAGCGATTTGGAATAATTCTGGAATAGCCAACTATTCTGAAATGCCAATCCCTAAGATCACATTTTGCACGTGTTCATAGCCATTTGAAAAAACTAGATTTTTAACATTTGAAAACTAATTAAAAAACTAAAGTGTTTAATCCTCCTTTTACTTGCGTTTTAAGTCCAAAACACGTTTAAGATCTTGCAGTTTGGAGCTCAATTTTGTGATTTTACCCAGGTAGGGGAAAATAAGGCACATTGCCTTCTGCGATATGTCAGCGGCAAACAATAATCACTGGAAGATTTTCCTCAGAAACTTTTGTTTCGTCATGAAAATAAGCAGTTATAAGAGTACATATATGGCCAGGGGGCCCAGGTCCTCTCAGTTCAAATTCAATAATTTGTTCAATGAGCATTTTCGCTGGCTATTTTTTTTTTCAAAAAAATATTTTTGCGTTAAAACTGGCGAAGTGGAGAAGAATTGTTACTGAAAATAGTATAAAATATGGGAAAACCTATGTTTACCTGCATGTTATTGCTAGGGCCGGATTTGCATTGCGTGGGGCCCTTCATACTTTGGGAATTTTCGCAAAATCTTCCGGCCAAATATAGGTGAAGATCAATGAAATGTCTTACCATCTGAGAGCGGTGCCCCTGACACGGTGCCATATCGTAAATCCGGCCCTGCTTATTGCATTATGGTCATAAAAAAAGGTTAGATGGGGGCTTGAGGTTGCAACTTTTAGGACAAAAATTATTAATTTCACCCGGGTTATACATTAAATTGGTTAACAATTTTGAAAAAATTCCTTTCTCCGTACTGTCGATTGCCTTTCTGCTTAATGCATTTGGTCTTTAAAAGATCCTGCTCACCACGTGCCAAACCAGACAGAGATTGCAACTGAAGAGTTCTGTCCGAAAAGCTTATTGCGAAAGCAAAATGAAATCGACTTTATCGAAAGTCATATTCAAATTAAATTAGTTGGCAAAAATTGAATTGAGGGTGCTCAGGTCCCCTAGTCGTTTATATTAATGTTAAGTACTGTTGTACGCGAAGATACCAGTAGCGTAGCCAGGGGGGGCGGGGGGCTCGAGCTTCCCCCTAGTGGTCTGAAAAGTATGCAAAATAGCACGTTTTTAGTGCTTTTGAAGCCGATTTTTGCTCCAAAATTGAAAACAGCCCCCCAAAGGGATTTGGGAGCTGAAGTTGTTAAGGACATGCCGTCATTTGGATCAGAATAGTGGAGTTTTTCGGTTCTGGAGCTCACCCAAAGTCCGTGAAGGCCTTTTTTTGGAGATCATCTGTTTTTGGCCGGAAAAACCCCTTGAATTTCTGATTTCGGCCAGAAAAAGCCTTTGAATTTCGGCGAAGACCTTTTTTTTTTTGTTTTTTTTTTTTGGAGATCCTGAAAAATCACTGAAAAATTGCCTCAATCCAATTCAAGACTAATGAAAATTTGGGTCAAGTTCGTTTACGGTAGGATCAAACTTCCAAAAAAGCCCCCTCTCTTATTTGCGAAATCCTGGCTACGCGCCTGGACGATGCTAAAAGAAATTGAAACTGAAGAAGCAATAGACTTTTTGTCACATTTTTATCATTGATGTCATTTCAATTGGAAGGAGGGCCTGGCTACGTCTACGTACGAACGTATCCTTACTCATTAGTGTATTTCAATCCACTGGCAGCTCGTACGCTGGAAAAGTGGCGGATGAAACAGGACTGTTGGATGTAGGCTATATGAGATCGGCTGTTTCGAACCAACCTAATCAGGACACTACTGGGTCTGTATTCAGATTCACGACGCAAAGCTGTTGCGTTACGGTAACGTAGAAAGTTTATGAAAGACCGTAAACTGTGAAACTGTTGAGTTCCTCTGGCTTGAGTTATCACAACGTCAATTGGCCGTCAGATTGTAGTTCTATTACTTAGTCATAACTTGTTAAGTCTTACTCAAATAGAATGCGAAAAAAAAACACAAAAAATGAGCATTAATTTAGAAAGACGCCAACGCACAGCACTCACTCTAAAGCCGCATTTACACGGGCGAGTTTTAGCTGCGAGAATCGACAATTTGCCTTTTTTCTTTCTCAAATCGCGTAGGTCACTTACACGGCGCAAGATTCACGTGAGATTTTGTCTGCGCGATATCGCCAGACACGCCCCCCAAAAAATCAAATCGCAGCATTCACTCACACGGGAGAGATTTTAACGCGATGCTCGCATGCGATTGCAACTCGCAGAAGTCACTTACACGTTGAGACTGCGTGCCAGTGATTCTCGCTAAATCGAGTCGGCGGAAGAGTCGCTATCGCACTGATTCACTTACACGGTGCGAGATAGTTTCAAAGCGCTGCATGCTGGTTTTGAATTTACAAAAGCCAACTGCCGCAAAAGCACTTCAAATGCGCCGCTTGTCAGCTTTTACGTTTGAAACAATCACGCTTCGGAATTTTGAAAGCAAAATGCGTGAAGCCAACGCGGGCGTAAAACGAAATACTGGGAATACAATTAAGCAGCTAATTTCGTTAAAACTTGCGATGAAAATGCAAGGTGAAAGATGAAGCACTAAACGCTTGAAATTACTCAAAAAAGCTTATTTTTTCTGTATCATTCTGAGTTAGCTTGAATGGAGCAAAGTCAAGCGGGCATTACTGCTCATAATCTATTATAAAATTCAGTCACTTACCCTTTTTTAGGTCTAGGTTTTTCACCACTGCAACCTGCAGCCCATCTCTGACTGTGTTTCTTGTTTGGTTATACATAATACTTTGGTAAAATAAAACAATAAAAATTCATCAACATTTCTATGCAATTAATTCTAAAAACACTTTTGAAATTACCTTTTCTCCAAGCATGTGTGACTGACAAATTCATATTGTTTGTTTCCTTAATAGTGCACAAGTATTTCGTATTTTATAGAAGATCTGTGCTGTTATATTATACGAAATACCAATTGTTAAATTTTATTTTTAAGTTTACTTTTTGAGTTCTTCTGAAGTGATACCAGGCGCCTTTTGTCGCTACGGAAGCACTGGCTCTTTTTTAATTTAAACCAACATTCAAAAAATCCATATAGCATTTGTATGATACGTGTTTTCATGTGAATTTGTTATGGAGCTACTAAACCACAGCTGTTACAAAGCATCAATATCCACAATAATAAAATAAGCCGCGCATGCATTTGCGAAACGCAAGGCAATTACAGTAAGTATAGTGCGGAGGATGAATTATTATGAAGAGTGCAAAAATACGTTAGTGACTTCAGGTCAAAACTCATTCCTGGCGTAATTCAAGTGAAAAAGCGCCATAAAATCACTCGGAATTGAGAACATGATTTGCTTAGAAATAGCATTTTCATGAAATTAATCTTTAATTGCAACAAAGACCTTGATTGCAGTATGCGGTGCAGTAGATGTTATGTTTCTCCCTTTAAATGTGGTTATTTTAACCACAAGAGATGCCGGTAGGCTACAGGCAATCTCGGGTCAGAAAAGAAAGCAAACGCTAACACTTTTTTAGCCGACAAAAACCAGTGGATGGTATTTGTCTACAAGATGCTGGACCCAAGGAGTGAGCATAGGGTGTGAGCCTACACTGCTAGCACTGTCACAGCACCGATTGACCTATTTTTGTGTTGCCCCGCTCTAGTTTCGGAATTCGGCCGCTCTTATTTTCAGTTTGCTCAGTTTGCGCACGCCACTTTATTTCCTGCTGCCATTGGCTGCAAACGTTTTAAAAATTACGCGCTTTTTGGTCGAGTTACCTCTGTTCTGGCATTCCGTTTCATTCGAGCAATTGGCAAATGGAAGTATTTTATTTTGAAGACCACTCGTACGGCACTTTATTAGTTCATTATTTTCTGGTGAAATTTCAGTTTTTTTTGCCATGCCGTGCTGTTCCATACTATTTGTTTTGTCTGAACAATACAGTTTAAGTGGGAGAATTTCAAGTGTGGTTTGCCCAGACGGACAGGGTGAAGGCTCCAGAGTTTCGCTGGAGCACCTGCAGTCAACAGTATTACGGAGGGCTTTTGTAACAAGCGCCTCCATTCCAAAATATATTGTCCAAACGCCATTATTGAGAATTCATTGTCTTAGCTCTTGTAGGGTTTTCAGATTTTTAACTTACTCGTATGTTTTTGCTATGTCAGAATATTAGCAATGACAAAATTGATTACATTTTTTTATACACAAAAAATTTTGTAAAAACACGCGGCTCATTTTTGCACAAAATTTAATAACAAATTAGGAAGAACAACCAAAAAAAAAATTTCCAAATCAAAAAACAAACAAAATTCTGTTCTGATTAAAATCAATAAAGCTTGAGTGGTTTTTTAGTATACAAAGTTGAGACTATAGAGTGCTTTTGCACGCAGCGCAGGTAACAAAAACACTTTTTGGCTCTCGTTCAAACAGAAATTAGTGCTCGCTTTTTCGCTTTCCGCAATTTTACGATGCTGCAAAAGCAGCCAAACAGGCGTTTACAAGCAGACATAGCACTAGGAATTAACAAACATGGTCGCCATAATTGACATCAATGATCTCAAACTTTAAGAACCAATTACGAGCAACTGAGGCTTAACATTGGCGAAAAGATAAAAACAGCTAGCCTTAACTCAAAGTTTACTGATTCTAATAAAAAAGCGTGCTTAAGGTATTATAAAAGCAGAATACAATTACGGTACTGTTATCTGTGGTTATTATACATTTTATAAAGGGTTGAAGTTTTACTTGATTGGCTTCACAGTTACTAGCAATCAGCTCATGACTGCCGTATCTGCAGTAGACCAGTGCCAGCATGCACAAGAAAATTATTGCTTCTGCGGTTATAATATGAAGTAAATTTAGTATCGAAATCACAATTAATTACGGTAAAAGCACTACAGCTTATTTTATACTATGAACACAATACTTTGTGAAGCAAATTTAGGGTAATCGCAGCCAGCGACTCGCAAAGCATTTGTGCATTGCGCTATGCCTGGGCGACTCATAAATTGCATACGATTTGCTGTTTACACGAGCGCGACTTTGCCCTGAGACTCTCGAAACGTTGAAATCGACCTCGTGTAAGTGATCACGAGCGAGAAAGATTCTTGCATCGAGTCGCGCGAAATATAATCGGCATCGCAAATCGCAGGTGTTACTTACACGGCGGCGATTCTTCCCAAACGCGATCGCGGTAAGCGAGTCTCGCCTCGTGTAAGTAACCACTCTGCGAGAGAGATTTTCGCGCATTAAAAATCTTCGAATCGCGTTGCAAAAAAGTCGCCCGTGTAAATGCGGCTTAACTTAAACAATATCTACTCTGCTCATATTTTATAACAAGAAAACTACGGCGTTATTTAATCAAGAGGAAGAGTCTTTAGCTAGCATTGCTGCAGTAAAAAATGGGCTCGAATTGGCTCAGGTGGTTACTTGCACAAACGTTAAACTTAGCTTCCACATTGAAACTGAAGAGCTGTCGCATTGCAAAATCGGACAGAAAGTGACATTTTGAGCTCGTAAAAGGCAAGGATAGAGCAGGCCGAAAAATAAAGTCACATGTGAAACATTAAATTCAACACAAAAGTTCATCTTCTACAACATTGGGCCAATGGAACATGCGCTGAGGTTTCATAAAGGCTTCAAGGCCGTATAGCAATGGCGTAATTTATCTCAACAATGTTGCTAATATAATTTTGCATATATGTTTTAAGCCTGTAGGCTATGCAATGTTTTTCTGACGATGTTCCACTATACGCAATGTTGTTGTAGCGAAGTTGTTTTGCATCTTCGAAAAATAAACTTAAATTTGAATTTGAGGGAAATTGGACAGCTTGCGCATGAAGGAGGATCTAACATTCTCATAAAGAGGGAGCTACAGTAAGGGCCGAGTACGCCCAGCGCTCTGATTTAGAGTGAAAATAAACTAAAGATACCCTCGTACGCTAACAATTTTACGCCCAGAGTAAATAGGGACTTACGTCAAAACAAAATACATATTTATTCACATTGCAAAAATTGCCACTCCGCTTCACCTCCAATAGGGAGTAGCATTATTTATGATGATTCAGACTCTGAGATTTGAGAATCTCCCATTTCCAGCGTGGCACATTCTTAAGTTGGTCAGTCAAAAGTAGCCAGTAGCCTAATTAGTATTTTCGTTGTTTCGAATTGAGCACATTAAATACCGAAGCATAACATACTTACAAAGTACGTGTTCAGACGTCAGCAGTGGTATAGCAAAATTGTGATGGAAATCGATCGGTTGCTGGAATAGCCGTGCTGAGCAACTCCTGCTGTGATGCACTACCATACACTAGCTTGCAGGGAATCGTATTGTGTTCTTGAAAAAGTAATTTGCACCTTTTTCCAAATTTGGCCCAATCTGTTCCCATTTCTAATTTGTAGTGGCCTAAATGCTCTGATGCTATTACAAGCAAGTTGCCTACAGGTACAGGTACACAACTTCAAAAGCTACAGTCTGACAGTAGGCTACCACTACCAGTAGAAACATTAGCCTAAAGTTGTAAGGTTGCCTTTTTAACATTTTTTTTTTTAACAATTTTTTTTTGTTAAAAAAAAAAAAATTCAGATTCAACAAACAACGAACTAAAAACAAATGATTTAAACAAAAAAGTTTCTGTAACTCAAAAAATTAGAAAAGCTAAGCTAAAGACACAGCCCTGAGCTATACCGTACCTAATGCTGAATGTATGGTACACCACTTAGGACAATTTCGGTATTTTAAGAATTGTTTGGCTGTTTGCTGTTATAATATTGACAAGGGTTATACTCTTTCAAAACAGCAACGCGTTTGTTGCATATTATCAGGCAACTAGCAGTAGCAGACTAGCTGACTAGCTGTACAGTTGGCAGGTTGGATACCACTAGGCCTATTCAGTACAGTATTGGCTTCTGCAAAAAAAGTTCTTTCCATTTTTTCACTAAACTGAACACCCATCATAGATCACTCCTGACTCAGAATCTACTTTTCTTTTTGTAGTAGCCTACTGACAGTCATTTAAAAGTACAGTATCTGGTACTGGTAGGTATCGGTATACCACAATCCAAAAGTTAATTATGGTATAGCACAACCCAGAAGTTATTATGTCGTACTGGTACTGTCCCAGTCAGAACATGACTAACCTGCTAAAAGGCAGAAAAGTGGAAAAGGCCGAAATTTGTGCAAGAAGGTGGAAAAGTAGGAAAAAGCTGTTTGGGTTATCTTTTAGCATGACTTCTGCTTTTTCCTACTTTTTCGCCTTTTCCAAAGGCGGAAGTCGTGTTAAAAGGCAGGTTAGGGTTAGATTTGCATTATAATTAGAGTTAGAGTTAGAATAGGGTGAACACAAACCCCAACCGTCTTTTCTTACTTTTATGCTTTTTAGCACAATTTCCTCGTTTTTCTACTTTCCGCCTTTTCAGTTTTGGTAATGTCCTCCCAGTCATCCTGTATAAGCTTCGTAGTCAGATATAGCATAGCAGTCTCCAATGGTCTGCCTAAAAAAACAAAGATATTCACTTAAGAAGATTCTGAATTCAACATCGGTTACGAATTCGTAATCGAGCAATTTACGAATTCATTTTCGTTTACGAATCAACAAAATCAGGGGGTAGGAAAAATGAATTGGATTTTAGCCTATCTCGCTTTTCCACGTGTTGCAAAAATACTAGACATTTGGGCATGTTCTGACTATTATGTTCCGCTTGGGTAATGAACTCCACTTCAATCAAAAAAAAGAAAAAACTTTACCTTGGACTTTTCGAGATTTTTCCGTTTAAAAATTGGCGATTTTTGCGTTTTGGGGGGATTTTGGGTATTCTTCTTTCTATCAATCCAGTAAACAAAGTTCATACAAGTAAATGTTTTGATTATAATTTACCACCAATTCTGCAGTAAATTCTGCTTCCACCAACATCAAAACTGTGAAATTTTACCCACAAATTTTTGAGATATTGTTGTTTGAAAATTGTCTATTTTTTATGACTTGTTCTTTTTCACACGCAAAACATCACGGGACTTGAGATTTTCGCATTCCAGTGAATTTTGTAACTAAACTAGGCAATGGGGCATGATTTGATTATGATTTTGTGATTTTGCAAACAATTCTGTTTCAATCAATACCAAAACTTGAACTTTTCGAGATATCATCGTTTGAAAAGAAGCGATTTTTTACGATTTTTTCATAGCGGTATTTTAGATCTTATTATTTTAAAGGATCATGCAATCGAACTAGGTCTTTACACGTGTTAAGGTTGTAATTTTTTGCTGATGTGATAAATTTCGATCATCAGTAAGCAATCGTAATTTTACCATCATGTCTTTAGCCTTTTTTCTCACTGACAGGTCATTAGCGCTAATGACCCCGATAACACAAGATCGTTTAGAACAAATCTATCAAGCTCTAAAAAACCAATAGGCACGCCGCCACAAAAGTAAACTAATTGTTTGTTTTTATGATTCACGCTGTTTTTTCTTATTGCGTTGCATGCAAGAAGTGTTAAAAAATAGAAAATCTGAAAGTCGTAGTTAATAGAAAATAAAATTAACAACTAAGCTGATCGAGCAGTAATGTGTTCATCTCTGGAGCGGGAGGTCCGTGGTTGAAATCAGACACAGTGTTGGTAACGGTTCACCACCGCTGCGACATTTTTTAAAAGAAACTGTGTTGCCTGGGCGCAATGACCCGGAGACGGGCCGTGCAAACTTGTTACACGCTTTGACGTTATACAGCAAGTATAATTAAAGATTTGATTCAAGAAATTACGCTACAAAAAATAAATTGTTTGTTTTTACGATTAACACAGTTCTTTTTTTCGTACAAGAAGTGCAAAAAAAATAAAATGTGAACATCAAAAGTCAATAGAAAATTAAAATTAACCACACCAAAACATGCAACACAAAATATACTAATTGTTTGTCTCAACAACTCACATTGTTTAATTTTTTGCGCTGAGTACAAAAAGTGTCTAAAACTAATTACTTGAAAATTGTAGTTAATAGAAAATTATTAGCAACTATACCAGTTGGTCGAGCGATAACATGTTCGCCTCTAGAGCGGGAGGTCTTTGGTTCAAATCTTGGGCCAGTCAAATCAGACACAGTGTTGCCAATGGCTTGCCACTTCTGCGGCATTTCTTGAAAAAGAGCTGTTTTGCCCCCAGGTGCAATGCTGCAAAGATGGACCCCGCAAACTCCTTACATGCTTCGGCGTAGTACAGCGAGTATGATAATTTGATTGGAAAACACAATATGAAAAATAAACAAACAAATTGTTTTTGTTTTATGAATAGTGCTGTTTTTTTTGCGCTGTGTACTAGAATTGTCGAAAAATAAAAACATGTGAAAATCATAGTTAATAGAAAATTTAAATCAACAACTTTTAAATTACGCCACAAAAATAAAGCTGTTTCAACGATTGACGCTGTTTTAACGATTATTGGTGGTTTTCGCGATTAATGCTGTTTAATTGTTTTGGCATTGCGAACTAGAAATATTTAAAAATAGAAAATATATCTTTCTGGTTCACAACGCAAAAAAAAATTAAACAGCGTAAATCTTGAAAACTACCAATAATCGTTAAAACAGCGTCAATCATTGAAACAACTTTATTTTTGTGGTGTAATTTAAAAGTTGTTGATTTAAATTTTCTATTAAACGAGGACTAAAGGCAAAATCAATGGGGATATCTAAAGTTAGGCGAATCGCATAAGACTAGATCAGCGTTGACTCCATTCTTTCTAACCCATCCATTGCAGAGATATTCTACTTCAAACACGACGTCGGTGACTCTACTGTAATGTTTCAAATTTTAATAATTTTTACTGGCAAGTGGCAACCCTGTCGTTGATAAGCATTAGCGTCTTAGCAACGCCTTCCATGTTCTATTCTAAAGCAACAATTAGGCTACTGCATTGAGTTGTTTGGCTGCGCACTAATCAGTTTGATCTCGTCAGCAGAATAGATCAGAGCTAGAAAAAAGAGTAGACTGTACAATAGCCTAGGTTACAAACGTCTAAGAACAAGCGAAAGTAAGGTTAGTAGAGTTATTAGAGTAGGCTAGTAGGCCATTGTTTTCAGCTTGGATGGAAAAGTTCATTTTGCAGTCACAAAATTCAGTCAGCAAATACAATAGGCCTACTCAAGTATTGGCAGTCTTATCATCAGGTAAGAGTTTGTACTGTGTAGCCTATTACTAAAAACCTTATTACTAGACTAGGCTAGGATTTATACTGAAATGTATCTGCCAGCTTGATTTTTACTGAAATCGCTTGGCTGCCGAACAGTCTACTCTTTTTTCTAGCTCGGTTCTGCTGTGCTGATAAGATCAAACTGATTAGTGCGCAGCGAAACGAGTTAGTGCAGTAGCCTAATCATTGCTTCAGGTTAGGACTAGGATGGCGTCGCTAAGACGCTAATGCTTATTAACGACAGGGTTGCCAATAAAAATCATTAAAATTTGAAACATTACAGTAGAGTCACCGACGTCGTGTTTGAAGTAAAATATCTTTGCAACTGATGGGCCAAAAAGAATGGAGTCAACGCTGATCTAGTCTTATGCAATTCGCCTAACTTTAGATACCCCCATTGATTTTGCCTTTAGTCCACCTTTAACTATGATTTTCACATGTTTTTATTTTTCGACAATTCTAGTACACAGCGCAAAAAAAACAGCACTATTCATAAAACAAAAACAATTTGTTTGTTTATTTTTCATATTGTGTTTTCCAATCAAATTATCATACTCGCTGTACTACGCCGAAGCATGTAAGGAGTTTGCGGGGTCCATCTTTGCAGCATTGCACCTGGGGGCAAAACAGCTCTTTTTCAAGAAATGCCGCAGAAGTGGCAAGCCATTGGCAACACTGTGTCTGATTTGACTGGCCCAAGATTTGAACCAAAGACCTCCCGCTCTAGAGGCGAACATGTTATCGCTCGACCAACTGGTATAGTTGCTAATAATTTTCTATTAACTACAATTTTCAAGTAATTAGTTTTAGACACTTTTTGTACTCAGCGCAAAAAATTAAACAATGTGAGTTGTTGAGACAAACAATTAGTATATTTTTTGTTGCATGTTTTGGTGTGGTTAATTTTAATTTTCTATTGACTTTTGATGTTCACATTTTATTTTTTTGCACTTCTTGTACGAAAAAAAGAACTGTGTTAATCGTAAAAACAAACAATTTATTTTTTGTAGCGTAATTTCTTGAATCAAATCTTTAATTATACTTGCTGTATAACGTCAAAGCGTGAAACAAGTTTGCACGGCCCGTCTCCGGGTCATTGCGCCCAGGCAACACAGTTTCTTTTAAAAAATGTCGCAGCGGTGGTGAACCGTTACCAACACTGTGTCTGATTTCAACCACGGACCTCCCGCTCCAGAGATGAACACATTACTGCTCGATCAGCTTAGTTGTTAATTTTATTTTCTATTAACTACGACTTTCAGATTTTCTATTTTTTAACACTTCTTGCATGCAACGCAATAAGAAAAAACAGCGTGAATCATAAAAACAAACAATTAGTTTACTTTTGTGGCGGCGTGCCTATTGGTTTTTTAGAGCTTGATAGATTTGTTCTAAACGATCTTGTGTTATCGGGGTCATTAGCGCTAATGACCTGTCAGTGAGAAAAAAGGCTAAAGACATGATGGTAAAATTACGATTGCTTACTGATGATCGAAATTTATCACATCAGCAAAAAATTACAACCTTAACACGTGTAAAGACCTAGTTCGATTGCATGATCCTTTAAAATAATAAGATCTAAAATACCGCTATGAAAAAATCGTAAAAAATCGCTTCTTTTCAAACGATGATATCTCGAAAAGTTCAAGTTTTGGTATTGATTGAAACAGAATTGTTTGCAAAATCACAAAATCATAATCAAATCATGCCCCATTGCCTAGTTTAGTTACAAAATTCACTGGAATGCGAAAATCTCAAGTCCCGTGATGTTTAGCGTGTGAAAAAGAACAAGTCATAAAAAATAGACAATTTTCAAACAACAATATCTCAAAAATTTGTGGGTAAAATTTCACAGTTTTGATGTTGATGGAAGCAGAATTTACTGCAGAATTGGTGGTAAATTATAATCAAAACATTTACTTGTATGAACTTTGTTTACTGGATTGATAGAAAGAAGAATACCCAAAATCCCCCCAAAACGCAAAAATCGCCAATTTTTAAACGGAAAAATCTCGAAAAGTCCAAGGTAAAGTTTTTTCTTTTTTTTGATTGAAGTGGAGTTCATTACCCAAGCAGAACATAATAGGTCAGAACATGCCCAAATGTCTAGTATTTTTGCAAAACACGTGGAAAAGCGAGATAGGCTAAAATCCAATTCATTTTTCCTACCCCCTGATTTTGTTGATTCGTAAACGAAAATGAATTCGTAAATTGCTCGATTACGAATTCGTAACCGATGTTGAATTCAGAATCTTCTCGAAGTGTATTGCACTGGTTAAAAAATAGTGTTTTTTAAGGTATGGTATAACAAGTAAAGTTTGTGATGTAACTGGTAATAACAAAAAACCATTAATAGATTTATGATTGCCTGTAGCTCAACAACAAAGTCAATCTTTAGTAAAAAATTTGGTGATTTTTTCCATAATACCTTTCCAGTTGTAGTTAAGCTTTTTTTCAGATTTCCACAACATGTGGCAGAGCCGATAAAATCACCTCGTGCACTGGATCCCGCTTGCGGGCCATAGTTCAATGACCTCTGGTTTAGATTAACAGAGAAACTGAGAAATAGAATTTGCATAAACATTAGCTTTAGTCTGTTGCGCAGTCTTACTGTGCTGCTGTACGATATGCTCCACACTACACCTACAGTCTCATAGTTGCAACATATCTGATATTGGAAAGCTATCTTTTAATTGGGAAGAGACTACATGTAGTATTTTACCGAAAATTTATGGATTCTAACCCAAATCTTTACGCTAGTAAAACTAACCCCAAACTTAACCCAATTTTTAGCTCAAGCTCTAATAGTAACTTAACTCTTAAAAAAAAATAAATGAAAAATGTGCGGATAAATATTCTTCATTTTCATATTATTTAAGGCAGAGGCTGCTGTAATGTCATGTAGAAATAAGAAAAACGTTATCCTAATCCTAACTCCAACTCTACAGTAACCCTAGCTCAAACACTAATCCTTATCCAAACTCAAAATCTAACCCAAACCCTAGTGATGATTTAAAAAATAAAAAAGAGCAAATGAGCGCTCACTCTTTGTCTTGGCTCTTTTATTCTCTTTATGGGCATTATGTAACGTAACACCAGACACTTCCTTTATTTTATTTATTATAGCTTAAAAATCTTCAGTGAATTAGTCATTTCCTTTAATTTATTAGACCTAGTTCAGAATTGCGGATCCTAAGAGTTTACTTAATTGTAATTGTAAATTACAATTAAAGTCTGTTTATCCACTTAGACAAGTTTATATACTAAATTCAGTACGTACTATAGTGTACCATACCTATAACATAAGTTTGTAACTAACTTCATTCTTCGTTGAATGATGTCAGGATGGAACCAAATGAATTCAAATGCTGCAGTTCCAATGAATCAAAATTCTCCCATGATGAATCAAGGCTCTCCAATGATGGGTGGTGGGAATATGATGATGGGTAACTATGCAATGAACCAACCTTATCAAATGGGTGGAGGCCAAATGATGTATCAGCAACCTTACATGCAGCAGCCTATGTATCAGCAACCAATGATGAACACCTTTAATAATATGAATAATCGTTCTCAGGTATTGTTTGATTTATTGACATCAGGACTGTAGCTTATTTTATCAACTTCTTTGAGGGATAAGTTGGGTCAACTTTTTAATAGGTATTGTAATAATTGGCATGTAACAACGTGTTGGGTTAAATATCTTGCATGAACTTTTTGGCTAAATGCTTAAAGGGATTGTGACATGGTCAATAACGAACATTAATTTTCATCGAAAGGATCTGCTGTTGTTCTACGACTAAAGTGGGTATTGTGATATCGCAATGACGATTGTTGATTGCGCTGAGTCTTCTGACCGCGTCTATCGTATTGCATTACTGTAATTTGCTGCAAAATGCAAGCAAATTAAGGTATTTTTACTTAAAGGCTTTCAAAATAGTTTGAATCTTCTGCAAATTCTGGATATACATAGCCTACCAACAGTAATCATATTATGCTGTAAACAATGCTTCAAATAAGAAACTGCTCTGTGCAACTGTGTTGTGCTAATTTTGCGAAGTACAGTAAATAAAAACAGTGCAAAACTGAAAAGTATTGGTACTGTGAGGTAAAGTAATATAGTAAATACAGTTTAGAATCAAATTGTTTGCAATGTACTGCTGTTAGGTTAAACTTTAACTGCGCACCAATACTACTGCAGATTGTAGAGGAACAGCAATATCACATCTAAAGTACAGTAACTTGGTGGTATTAGTGTAGCAACTCAAAAAAGTTACTGAAACCTAGTCTTCATTAAAAATCAAAAGTGATCTTCCTGAACTCTCATAAAAGTTTGGGCTGGGCAAATGTGCAAACCTACAATAAGCTGTTTTGTAAGTTATTTAGAAGATCACTAGTCAAGCTAATAAGGATTAGGCCAGCTGTTAACTTATGAAAAAACTTACCCATCCAATAAATATCCCGTTGCTCGGTTTCAAATATGCTTGAATTGTAGCATTGTAGTTAATGCTGTTATCTGTAAATTTGATGATTAATTTGGCTGGTCTAAGCTTCTGACGAGAAATTTTCCTCAGTCGTTAATGCTACCTACCCTGTGCTATCAATACATCCAATGCTGCCATCAAGAGTAGGCTTGGCCAGCAAACTTTTTTTTGCCAAAGTGCATTTTTTTCATAAGAACTTGAGGCTCATTTTTGCTCAAAATTTAAGAACAAATTAATAACAATGCCAGCCTTAGCAACATAAAATAGTATTAAGAACAACCGAAAAAGAATAAATTTAAAATTAAAAAAGAAGCTAAATTCTGCACTGATATGTAACAATAAAATTTGAATGATTTTTTGACATTTACAAGCAAAATTGCAATAATTCTGAGATTATAGAGTGCTGTTGTGCATTGTGCAAGTACTGTAACTAAAAATGTTTTTGGCTCTCATTCAAATGAAAATTCTCACTTTTTCGCTTGTGCAATTTTACGATGCTGCAAAAACAGCAAAAGAAGCTTTTACTCAACCAAACAGAGCATTGGAAATGAAACAGTTTGACAAACATGGTCTTCATAGTTGATTTCGATGCTTTCAAAATTTAAATGCTAATTAAAGAACAAATGAGGCTAAAAATCGGCCAAAAAATTAAGAACAGCCAGCCCCAACTCAAAATTTACTGGATCTTGCAAAAAATAAAATGTAGGCCCTCTGTTTTGCCGTGCTACTGTCCTACCTTATTATTAATTCTTGTTAGTCTTTACCTAAACTGTAGAAAAATGCTACAAAATTTTGGTGGTGATGTCTTCACCTGAAATCGTTAGAAAATTGCAACAAAATTTTGAAAAATACTGTTTCACGTTTGACACCACAAAACCTCTCTTGTCTATGCTGTTTGATAGAGCCTACCCAGTATCCACTTATTTGTTCGGGACAGCAGCACTTAATAGTGATTACATCTGACCAGGCTTATCAAAGCTTTACCACTTACTGTGTTACATATTGCACTCTAATTTTTATAAGAACAGTTTTATAAGACTATGAAACTCATTTCTGTTCAAAATTTATGAAGAAATTAAAAACCAATGCCAGCTTTAGCAGCAACAAACAAAAAAAGATTAAGGAAAAAAGAATAATGGTAAGCTATAGACAGTACCCAAATTCATATAGGCACATCAAACTTTTGATTAACAGCCTCAGACATGCTGTTTCGGACTCGACATTCGTCTTTTGTTCTTCCTCAGTATAGCTAGGACTACAGGTATGAACATGAGCGTAGAAAGGCAAGGAATCACAAATTAACCAAATCATAGTACATTTTTTTTCTGAAAATAATAAGTAATCACAACATAACAACAGACAATTATAGTAGTTCAATTCAACATAATTTCCAATAGCTTGCCTTAGACAGCTGTTTCGCCTAATTTTAGGGCTCATTAGTAAGGCCTGCATGGCGAAAAACGTCAAATATCACCAGTGATAAAAATCTTCAAAACATACATCTTTACCAATGTATTAATTAATAAATAAATCTT
Source organism: Trididemnum nubilum (assembly GCA_963965965.1). Taxonomy (NCBI): domain Eukaryota; kingdom Metazoa; phylum Chordata; class Ascidiacea; order Aplousobranchia; family Didemnidae; genus Trididemnum; species Trididemnum nubilum. The sequence continues at coordinate 26,605,958 of OZ014475.1, read as the reverse complement.
TATCGATTATGTGTGTATTACAGAAATCTTAACCCATCAATAGTGTATCATTAATTTTCTCAGTACATTGTTCTCAAAAAGAAAAGATTTTAAATCTAAAAAGAAACTGAATTCTCTACTGTTTTAAAGTGATGAAATATTAGTGAGTTTCAAACATTTACCAGCAAAATTGCAAATATTTCAAGAGAATAAATTGCTAATGAGAAAATTTTTGGCTATTGTTATAATTGAAAAAAAACTTGCTCTTTCAATTTTACGATGCTTGAAAAGCAGCAAAAAACATTTACTCAAGCTGACAAAGCAGTCGGAATTAAAAAATTTGAAAACAAGGTTGCTAAAATTGACTTTGATGTTCTCAAAAAAAAAAAAAGGACAGTTAGCCTCTACTCAAAATTTATTAGTTCGTATAAACAAGAGTGCATTTCAAGTTGCATGTTCAAACTCAGTTCATCACTGATTAATTATTAGTATATTGTCGTGTATTTGTGTGAGCCAAGTCAACTGACCGCAACAAACTGACCGTGAACAAACTGACCATGAAGCAACAATTTCATTACAGTGATTTCGTCACAGTGATTTCGTCACTAAGTGAGGGTTTGGGCAAGATGACTCTGGGGATAGTAAAAATATATTTAGGATCGCCCTTTTCAGCCAATCGGCGTTGTTCGAGGTCAGTTGGTTTGCGGTCACTTTGTCGCGGTCAGTTGTTGTGGATCTGTATTTGTGGTGCTTTATAACAACATGGTTTTGTTGCATCATAAACCATAACGATGTAAAACAAAAAACATTACACTGTCTAAAACTGCTCTAAAGTGTGATCAAGTGTTTGGTAAAAAGCCAAAAAATTTCAGCAGCAAGTGCATAGTATTGCTGCTGAACAAAGAAAAAAGCTTTTGTGTATTCTGCTTTGCACAATTTCTATTGCCGTCATTGATTGAATTTTGTGACGTTTAAAGCGATTACTGTATTTTCCAGACTCTAAGGCACACCAGACTATGAGTATAAGGCACACACCCAAAAAATTTAAAAAAATTTAGACTTTTCTATACATACGACGCATTGAAGTATAGGAGACATGTATTCTAATTTAGGGTTAAATTGCTGTAAAACAGGTAAAAAAAGAGAAAACTGAATTAATAATTTATAACTGTCACTTTGTTGTTTTTTCCGTAGATTTGGCGCACCTGAGTATAAGCCATACTTATTAAATTTCACCATAGAAAAATTTTTAGGGGGTGTGTTATAGTCCTTAAAATATGGTATTCCTTCTATTCTCTCACTCATGTGCAGACAAGCCTCCGAGAGCAACCAGACAATACGTACTTTAGTCGTCACAATAGGAGTAGGATTTCAGCGCAAAATAACATCAATACAGTAGAACGTCGATTATCTGAACTAATTTAAACTAGGGGTGGTTCGGATAAGTGATTTGTTCGGATAATCAAACAACATGCAATATTAGGAAAATTCATCATTTAGGCTGCAGTAACATGCAATACTGCATTACGAATTATGAAAATACATCATTTGCAGTACACAGACATAGTGATTTATTGTATATTATTAGTGCTGGCAATATAGTAATCACTCATTTTTTTGTTTTAAATTTGCTGGTCGTAAGTATAGTAATTGATTTAATGACTTTGGTTGAATTCGTGTTCAGAGAACAGGCGTTTCGGATAATAGGCGTTCGGATAATCGGCGTTCTACTGTTACTCTGAAGCACACTAAAATTGTGAGCAAGGTACTGAATAGTATATGTGTCAATATGCAAATTTCATTTGTTTGATGTCTCTGTTCTATTAAACCCCAAAAATCATGTCACATTCTCTTTAAATTTGAAATATTTTTTTGGTTATTTTGAACATGTTTTGGTCTGGTTGTTCTGAATAGGATAGTAAGTTAGGGTTTGGGTTAGATTTAGTGTTAGTCTTGGCTGTGGCGTTGGCATAGTAAAGTTTAGGTTAGCAATGGCACATGCATTGCCTACTAATATAACTATGTCTGTTTAGAGTGATTTGGCTTTATTTGCTATGCATATTATGCCAATTTAGACCAACTCGTTTTGTTGACAGTGCAAGCGTTAGGGCTTGCGTGCAAAAATATGCTAACTCTTTTGAATTTTTTGTGGTCATGTTAACTACACTGGCTGATCTTTTTTTGATAATTCAGTAAAAATTTACATCAATGATCATTAAATGACCAATAGAACCAACCTAGATTTCATACTGATGGCTCAGTAAATTAGCATATACCCTAAAACCTGGGTATTTTTTGCTTGTAAATTAGGTTAAATTCTACTTAGCGTATTTATTCGAGTATAGCACACAAAATTTTATCCCAAAAATACCTACGCAAAGTTCGAGAGCAGGCCATAAACGAGGTATTGTAAACAAGTTATAAACAAAAAAATTGACCAATTTTCAATCAACAACTTAAGAACTTATGTTATACTCGAATTAAAACTGTGATTAGCCTTTTTGTAGTACTGGTAGCTAACAATTCTTGTCGCTATTTGAGCTAATTTGTCGATTTTCACTGTTTTTAGCCAATGCCTCCTCAGGCTCCATTACCAAGTGGTGGAATTCCTGATCAACCTCCTCCTCCTGCCCCAAGCGAGCCTCCTCCACCCCCCACTTCTGCTGCTCCGCTTCCTCCATCTGATGATAAAAGAATGTCGATGCAGCCACCACCTCCTGATTCAGCTAAAGAGGTAAGCTAAGAAATGAATGTGGTAACATAGTGTTGAGTTAAGTGGGGTGGAGCACCAGTAAACTATAAACAGTAACCCTGGTAATGGCTGGGAGAAAGCTAATAGGCCTTGAAAAAAGCTGTAACTTGTCTACCCTTCATGTTTGGTGTTTGGCACTGTCTTGCTTTGGTCTAGAACAGGGGTGGGCAAACTTGTTTAAAGAAAGAGCTGCTTGCGGAAAACCATAAACACCAGCGAGCCGCAAAATCAGTTTACACAAAATAACATAGCAGCAATTAAAACACCAGGCATGTAGCCAAAAATTTGCAATAGGGAGATGTTTTCGGGGCCTAGGATGGGAGTCTGGGGGCGGAGCCCCCAGCACAAAAAAATTTTGCATTTTTTTGCAAAAATAGCTTAATTTTGGGGATATTTTGATAAAAATTAATGCTTTTAAAACGTGGTGTAAAAATTGGCAGTGCAAACATGATTAAACTGGTTGCATAAATGGGCTATGTGGGAGATAGGTAGTGGTAAAATTTTAGTTCTCTTGTTTACATGCTGGTAAATCATAAAATTGAATAATTCAATAAAACTTACACGTAGTTGTCTATATTTTTTAGAGAAAAATAATTGGAGGGTCTAATGGAAAAATATTTAATAGAAGTGATTGGTAATTAACTAATACTAAATAGCCCCCTCCTTCCTGAGTTTATGTTTAACATTTTTACTCTAACAGTCAAGTTTGATTTCTTGTTTTTGGCCCTTTTTCAAAGTTTTTATTGATTTGTGAGTTTTATTTTTGACAAATTAACCCCCACCCAAATATATGTTTCAAAAGATGCTTTAAATCACTTTTTAGTCCATTCCAGTGCAAAAAAACAGTCTCAGAAGTGCTAAAAATGTAGTAGTTTTCTTATTCTGCATTTTGGTCCTCAGGTCAATGGGGAGGGGGGCTATAGCCTCCCTCCCTGGCTACGCTACTGAAAACACAATGATTGTTGCCCTATGAGGCAACATTCACACTTGATTGCACTCGTTGAAGTGTTTTCCAACTCCGAAAAAATTATTCTACCTTGATTGTTTAAAGTGTTACACTGCAATTTGTCATCACAGCTGGTATAACCTTGGTTGACAGCGCTATGAAAGCATATACTTGTTTTATCACTCTAACATACATCAATAAATGAAAACAATTTCAAACACGAGATAACATATTTATAAAGTATAATCTTAATTTTTGGTGCAATATTATGATTCAATACAATAGCCACAAAATTTACGTCCGAGAGCCGCAGTTTGCCCACTGTTGGCCTAGAATAATAAGGAAACTAGTGATTTTCACTTTAAAAGTTGGCCTCAAAAGTCTACTGTTTTATTAGCAGACCTTGTTTTTATTAAAAAGTGATGAACGGCTGCGTGTATGATGCTTTCAACTGTTTATTTTTTAATGCAGTGCTTTTGTGTATATTCAGCCAGGTTTTGTTAACATCCATATTAGGTATCGATATTTGCGGTGTCTTGGCATGTCTGGTATTGCTAGAAGTGCAAGTTATGTATTGCTGCCCCTCTTCCCCCCGCCAATTTTTTAGATAAAATATTAAGAGCTGACATAAATATCGAAATTCTAATTAATCAGTGTGAAAATTTCAGTGGTGGAAAACTGAGTTGGAAAATTTAACTGGTTCAAGTCGCCAGGAGTTGCAAGCATTAACTAAAACCGAATGGTTTCTGGCTATGGACACAGGCCAGCAAATAGAGTGTTGGCAGCACCAAATGCAACTTAAATCAAAACAAGGTTAGTCATTTACATTAGGATATGCTAAAATCTATCGTGATCATTGTCAGTGTGGGAGTCTTAGCAATACTTTTTACTCAGAAATGACTGGTATTATTTGGCGAAAGCACTTTGTTTGAAAGCAAATAGTGTTAAAAGTCAAATAATATTTGTGAAATCACAGATGTTACAATTTCTTTCAACTGCGGTCCCAGACAGAGGTTCAATGTCTTTTGAGAACATGCAGATCTCACATCCTGCAGTTGCAAATGAAAGTTTTGTTAAATTTGAAAATTTTACACTTGACTCCATTCTGCACTGTTGGTGTTTTACAGTGCCATCTTTTTGACCTAGTTGGGTGTGATACCTTCTAAAAAGCAAATAAGAGGATCTTATGGAATGGATGACATTTTTGCAGTGTATTGATCTTGCTCGTAACTTCAAATCAAATCTTTCATTATACTCTGTGTATTGTGCTGAAGCATGTAACGAATTTGTGGTGTCCATTTACGCGTCATTGTGCCCGGGCAACACAGGTTTCTTCAAAGAAATGTTGCAGCGATGGCGAGTTGTTGGCAACACTTTGTTCGATTTGATCGGCTTGAGATTTGAACCTTAGACTTCCTGCTCCAGAGATGAACGCATTACGATACTGCTGAACCAATTGGGCAGTTGCTTATAACTTAAAATTTGTAGTCACTACTGGTATCATTGTTTTTCAGAAGCCAGTGGCAAACCGTTTCAGGATTCATCGCAACCTTACAGCAGCCAATCATACCCAGCTAGTAGTACTTCGGCCAAGAGTGAGCAAACACATCCGAATCCCACGGATGCGAAGAAAGAACCTGATCAATCTAATGTGACTAGTGTTGGCACAAAACTACAAACCGATGTAGCCCCGGATGTGAGTAATGGAAGAGCTATAAATTTGCTCTTTATTACACATGATATATTGCTACCAAGTGCACTTCTGATTCTTGTTAAACATTTTAACTAATCGGCCTAGATATATTACGAGGATTTGTTGAAGATTAAGTGGTGTTAAATTGTTAAATGATTGTTTACGGCTTGTATGTGTGTTGGCTAAAATTTCTATTTCGTTTTTTACACGGGCTTAATTTATGTAAGATTAGGCTAAAACTTGGTATGATGTATTATATGGTATGAATTACATTGCCGCTACTGTTGTGCTGTTTTTATTACAAACGGTTGTTACATGTATGTTTTTGAGCTATTTTGGCCACCTTTGTTGATGGCAAATGCTGCTTTACAGCAAAATGGTTTGAGCCTCAAATGATTAGTATGAAGCAAAGATAAGCATTGACAACAAGATGTTAATTCCGGAAACGTTAGCAATCAGATTAATGCATTCAATAGCTTTTTGCTTCGTATTAAAATTGACATTTTGGCAGGTGATAAAATGTTAATTTTCTTTTCAGTGGGATAAATCAAGTGGTGAAAACCCTGAAATTGCCCTCAAGAGGTATGAAACTCAGTTGAAGAAGCTGAATGATCAAGCGCAAGTATGATTGTTGTATCTCTTCAATGGAATATTATTACGATTTTGAAACATACTGTGTAGTAGAGTATTTGTGTGCCAGTTGCATGTTGCATTTTTGTAAGTCCGAAATATGCAAGTATTGTGATCAAGTGATGCTGTCCTAGACTTCTTGAGACGTTGCGATCTTCAAACAAATCTCAGTAGGTTTTCGTTTCTCTGCCGTTTAGTGAAATCTGTCTCATATAATTATCTCAAAATGTATGTGTTTCTGAAGCAATAACGTTTCTCAGTTTTTCGTTTTGGTTTGCATTTGTTTTCATTTGAACACCAGACTAATTTTTGCTCAAAATTGAAAAACAATGCCAGCCTCTGAATGAAAAAAAAAAGTTAAGAACACGGACCAGTCCAACGCGTTTGTAATCAAGCAGCAGAGTTGTTTGGTGGATTATCTGAACACCATTTCAATAATCATGATCAATAACAAACGGATTAACCAAGCAAAAATGAGTATGTGTCACTTTATCCTTAGTAAATTTACGAACAAATGAGGCTGAAAGTTGGTAAAAATTTAAGGATAGCCATCCTCAGCCCAAAATTTTTTGGTTCTTATAAATAAAGCGTATTAAAATGTTGACAAAAGATTAAATTTTACTAAAATTGTGTAGATTTTTAAATTTCGTTATATATTAAATGGTGCTTTTGATAGGTTTTTGAAAAGCAATATTCCGATTGGCGAAAACAGTTTGATGATTGGAAAGAAAAGCATCGCAACCACCCAAATAAAACGCAATTCAATCAATATGAAAAACAGGTATGGTGCACATTTTGATTGTCAACAATCTGGTAAGATGGTAAAGTCTTTTTTTTAAATTTTGTCATGATTTGTAAGAACAGTTGGTCTGTTTTGCACAACGAGTTTAGTTTCGATTGGTTAAACGAAATGATTGGACTGTCATTATCAGTTAAAAATTACAGCTTGTTTTTGAAATTAAATTCACTGTCATTTTAAAGTACTCGTGCTTTATTTGGGGCAAGATAGTGAGGCAGTCCATCCAGCGGGCCGTAAGAGGCAACTGATGGGTACCCATCAGCACTCAGCAGTGGTGGCGTGTGTGGTACTGGAGTGCCCACTCTTTGAGCGTTGTCAAAATGAAGACTTTTCTCTGCCAAGTTCCCCAATTCTGCTAGGATTGTGGTGTAGCATTCCCGCTGTGCCATGCTCCCATTCAGAGGAAAGCCGAACTGCTCCAACCAATCAAATGATTGCACTAGAGATTTGAACCAATTCCCAACCAACTAGTTTCTGAATATGCCTTTGTCAAAGCATCTAAACAAACATAACAAACTATTAGTTTTCCCATGGAATAAAATCAAAATTAGTTTATGCTTTCGCTAACTTTTGCTGTCGCTGTAAGTTCGAATGAAACCAACTAAAAAGTATTTTACTGTTTTGTTGCGAGAATCTTGTTTTTTGAAATCATGTCGGAAAATAATACTCGGTTCATGTGCCATTGTATCAAGAATTAAAAGATTTATCATCATAACTCGCGTATTGTTTTTGTTTTTAGTTCAGAATATCTGCTGCAATACTGCAGTTCGTCTTGTTGTTATAGTGTTTCAATTTCTTTTCAGTGGGTGACGTGGCAAAAACAAATGCTTGAGCAGAAAAAGCAAAACGAAACCAACAAGGAGCGGCTGTTGGAGAATGTGAAGAAAATCCAACAGGTTATAGACGAAGAGAAGCGAATGAAAGAGCAGAGTCAGCAAATGAACGTCCCTAATATTCAATATGGAAATCAATATCAACCTCCTCAAGCGAATTTTCCTCAAGGCCAATACCAGGCACCTGGCTATAATCAGCAAGAAATGTGGGGCCAATCTGGCAGCCAAGGTTTTAATAATGAACAGCAGGGCATTTCCCATTCCCAACCTGGGCAGGGTTGGAACATGCAAGGTACCCCAGATGCACCCCAGCAGCAAAGTTTTGGAGGAGCTTACAGTGAAAATGTGAATGCTCCTAGAAGACCCCAATTTGAGCAACCTATGAATCAACCTCAATCTTCTGCTCCAGACCCCATGTTCCAACAAAACCGTGGTGTCGATAATCAGCAGTGGCCTAGGACATCTCCAGAGCAGCCCAGAATGCCTGGTTTTAACCAGCCTAGATATCCAGGTGAAAGGAACGAAAGACCCCCAATGGATGTAGAGCCCCCCATGAGGCCTAGAGGCCCCAGAGATGAACTCAGACCTGGCTTTAATCCTCCTCGGTTCCCAGGTAGTATAAACCAAAGACCTTTAATGGAACCGGAATCCCCATTGAGGCCAAGAGGTCCAAGAAATGAGCTTCGCTCTCCAATGGAACAAGTATCGTCTGTGAAGCCAAGAGCGCAAAGAAATGAGTATGATGAACACGGAAATCTAATCAGAACTTCTACTGAGCCTCAGCAATCTAGCTTTATGAATCAACCAAGATTTCCTGGTAGTTCAGGGCCTAGACTTCGTTTTCCTGGTAAACAACACTTTCGCTTTCCGGGGGAGGAATCTCAAGAACCTGATTTTTCAAATGATTCCCAGTATGATGAAGAATACAATGAGGAGGAACCTTTCTTGGATGAGCCGCAGCAGGAATCTCTAAATTTTCCTCCACGGCCGAGACACCCAGGAAATTTTCATCAGCGACCACGATTTCCTGGTGATCAGAGGCAGCGATTTCCCGGAAATCAGCGATTACGTTTTCCTGGAAGTCAAAGACCAAGATATCCTGGTAGTGAGCAGCAAACGCCTTTGGAAGAAGAATTTACCCCAGATTTTTCAGACTCTCAACCTCGGCCAAGGTTTCCGGACAATCAGCATCAACAGCAACGTTTCCCAGGTGATATGCAGCACAGATCTCGATTTCCAGGTAATTCCCTGCAACAAAGACCTAGGCAGCCAGGAGATGTGCGGTCCAGAGCACGACTTCCACGAGATGCCCAAGCAATGTCACGTTTTCCTGGTGATGCTCAACAAAGACCAAGAGTTCCCGGAGATTTGAATCAACCAAGATCACGTTTTCCGGGTGATGCTCAACAAAGACCAAGAGTTCCTGGAGATTTGAATCAACCAAGATCACGTTTTCCGGGTGATGCTCAACAAAGACCAAGAGTTCCAGGAGATTCGAATCAACCAAGATCACGTTTTCCGGGTGATGCTCAACAAAGACCAAGAGTCCCAGGAGATTCGAATCAACCAAGATCACGTTTTCCGGGTGATGCTCAACAAAGACCAAGAGTCCCAGGAGATTCGAATCAACCAAGATCACGTTTTCCGGGTGATGCTCAACAAAGACCAAGAGTTCCCGGAGATTCAAATGAACCAAGATCACGTTTTCCTGGTGCTGCTCAACAAAGACCAAGAGTTCCAGGAGATTCGAATCAACCAAGATCACGTTTTCCGGGTGATGCTCAACAAAGACCAAGAGTTCCCGGAGATTCGAATGAACCATCACCACGTTTTCCGGGTGATGCTCAACAGAGACCAAGAGTTCCCGGAGATTCCAATGAACCATCACCACGTTTTCCGGGTGATGCTCAACAGAGACCAAGAGTTCCAGGAGATTCGAATGAACCAAGATCACGTTTTCCGGGTGATGCTCAACAGAGACCAAGAGTTCCAGGAGATTCGAATGAACCAAGATCACGTTTTCCGGGTGATGCTCAACAAAGACCAAGAGTTCCAGGAGATTCGAATCAACCAAGATCACGTTTTCCGGGTGATGCTCAACAAAGACCAAGAGTTCCAGGAGATTCGAATCAACGGTTGCGCTTTCCTGGGGATCAACAACCAAGATCGAGATTTTCGGGCGATTTCCAGCAGAGGCCACGTACTCGTTTTCCTGGCGATACCCAGCATAGACCACGTGCTCGATTACCTGGCGATATTAAGTTGCGTTTTCCCGATCAGTCTCGATTTACCGAGGACGTCAATGTTTCGAGTCCTGAAGAAAAGCCAAATTTGGAGGAGAAATCTGCATCTCAAGAGGAAGAGGATTTCACTCAAGATGATGACTATAATGAATGGTCTGGCCTGTTAGCATCCGGTCCGAAAAATAAGGAGTTAAATAGGGACAATCCTGAGGAAAAGGAGCCCAGTGATCTTCCAAAGCACCAAGAAAACTTTGCATCTGGGCCAAGACCAAGGTGGCTGGGTGGAAGCAATGATAGACCACGTTTTCCACCACCAAGAGGGTCCAGGCCCAGGTTCGCCGGACGAGTTGGACCTCCGAATGATTTTAACAGCGACATTGCTAGCGAAAATTATGGCGGCAATACTTTGAGAGGTCCGAGGCCTCGTGGTGGTCTGAGGCCACCATTTCCATTTCGAGCACCTATTAGGTCAAGACCTCCACATCCCTCGAGATTAGATGGCCAAAATCCTCGACCGAGATTTCGAGCTCCTGCTAATCGTTATCCATATATGGAGGAAGAGGAGCAAGACTGGAGTGTGGACCAGAAAGATATCCAAGGATTTGACAGTCATCCTCCAGTTGACAAAGATGAACCGCCTGCTCAAGACGACTTTGGATTGAGCGCGGTTCAAAAACTTGCAAACAATCCGCTATTCAGCGGCGACAATTTAAAGAAACTACAAGAACAAATCAAAGCAATCACTCAAGATCGCAAAGCATCAGGTAAAAATTGTTTAGAATGATTTTGGTATCTATAGCGCTTTGCATTTCAGTTTATCTTCCCTCTTTTCACTTGAACGGATTATAAAATCTCCCATTCATATAGGAGACCAATCCTTTGTCAGCATTGTTTTTTTTATAAGAGTGGAACATAACGTTTAGATTTTGAATTCCGATTGTCTATTATTTACCTGGACAGAAACAACTGGACACCTTCGAAAACGTTTTCTCGGTACTGGTATTGAAACTCTGCATTGTAATTATTATTACTTCTGGGTATACTCTTCAATGTAATTAATGCATGTATTGTAATTCCAAATTAATGCATTGTAATTCCAAATTCATACGACTATTTCTAATAACCAGTGTGATTATTACCCAGTGAAGATTATTCAATGATTGCTGCTTGACAGTTCTTGAGAGAAAGGATCGTCTAAAACAGATTTTTTTGGGACATCTGTTTAATTTTGGTTCTTTCATTTAGATGACGGTGCTGGAAACCCGCAGCAGAACTTCGGTGAGGAACCGGTAAGCAAAGACGAAATATTGCGAAAAGCAAAGAATCTATCGAGCATAGATTTGAAAAACATTTTGTCGAGTGTGCAAAAAGCGAGTGAGAGACCAGACAGGTGATTTGAATATTTAATTGTAGGCTTTTTTGTATATTTTATTTGTTACAATTATGATACGATAAATTGACTTTTGGTTAAAAACAGCAAAGCCTTAGTTAAAACATAACAATTTTTTTTAAAGTTTCGAGCTTGACTACGTCCATCATCAGTAAAACTTTAACAAAAATTGACTTTTGTTCTGCATCTGCTAGGAATAGTGGGGGCAACAGAGATTATGAAGGGTATCCTGGAAGTGGTGCTCAAGGCAGAAGCAAGCGAACGACCGGTAATTACCAAAATCCTTCAAAACAAGACCCATTACTTCAATCTTTGGAGGCTCTTGCTGCTGTTGGAGCATTGGAGGATGATGTAGTTCTTCAGGAATATGTGAGTGCTTGTGTGTGATATCCAACAGCTTACAAGGTTGCTGTATTTTATCATAATTTAAAAACCATCATCCCTAATCGGCTATCTCGGCGTTCTATTTTGGGAAAATGAACCAAGTGAAACCGATCAGTGATTGCGTGGATGGAACGATTGCTTTTGAATAGGTAGACTTGGGTTCTGTTTTCGTTGGAGTCAAACCAAGGACTATAAAATTGGGATTCGCAGTTTCCCTGCTCCACCGTGTGTGATAGTCTGATAAACAGGTGGTAGCTTGACTCGGAAGACTGCCAGGTCCCTTTGCTGTCTCTTGGCCCAGGCAACTTGGTGAGTAAAGATCTAATTGCAATAAATTTTACTGCTAATTTTTGCGTGAGGTGTTCAGCAGTTAAAGACCACACTTACCGTAAAAGTTAAGATAAGTTTTGTTTTTGTACAGTTGCGCTCAGATCCTTTACTTGAAGAAGAATTGTATTTACGTGCTATGGAAGAAGAACAATTGCTGAGTGAAGCTCGTAGAATAGACAAGAATCCGGTATTTATTAGTTGTTCATATATTTCGTGGTTTGCGGTCGGTCAAATTCGTTCACAACTTCGGATAAAATAGCTAAGTTACTTTAAAACCAGCAATTCTACAACTGGTATATGGCATATTGGGCTAAAAAGTATTAGAAAGTTCCCATTTTAGTCTTTGCAAGCAAAGATCATTGCAATTTGAATGTAACGACAAAAAAGTAACTATATTTGTTGGATTGGACCAGAGATCCGCCTCCCCAAGATAAAAGTATTAGAAAGTTCCCATTTTAGTCTTTGCAAGCAAAGATCCCTGCAATTTGAATGTAACAACGACAAAAAAGTAACTATATTTGTAGGATTGGGCCAGAGATCCTCCTCCTCCCCAAGATTGGCCCCGTGGAAGAGGACATGATGGTATGTACCAAGTATATTGTATACTAATAATGGTTCAATGTTTCCATTATATTGAAACGCTGTTAGGCGTGTTAGAAAGGCTACGTATAAAGAAGTAAGGTAGCAAATTGAACTACAAGTTAGGGTACTTAGCTGTTTTTCCAGTTCGGTAAATGTAACTAGCGTACTGCCAAGCTTAATGTTTCGATCGTCTTGATTTTTTTCTTAAATTAGTGTGATGTTATTTCTGCAAAAGCGGTTGGGCGAATTTGGAGCCGCACAGTGTAAAATCTTCTTGAAGCCGTTCCGTGGCTGCTTGAAGTTGCAAATACGAAACCCGACATAAGGGCGCAAGGATATAAGGACATAGGGGCGTAGGGATATAAGGGCGCAGAGACGTAAATCTGCAATTTGCGCAAACATTTTTGTGCTTCGGAAAATAATTATGTAATCAAAGAAACGAACTTGACTAATGAGTATTTTATTTAATTTTTAAAAGCCAAGTATTGAAAGAAGTTTTTTGAATTCACTTCCTACCTTATGAGCTCCGCCAACTCCTCGCACGAATTCGGGGGAATAAAGCGCGAAAATGAGTGATTTAATTTGATTTGACTTCACGCGGGAACAAAAGACTAATTATGATTGTTTGCTTTACGGATTAAGTACAACCGTTACATGACTGCGTTTGAAAACAACCGCTGACTGGTTACTTGTTACGTAAAGCAAATACACTCATTAAAAATGAACATTTCTTTTTAAAGGTTCGTTCAAGATTAGTGTACGGCGACTTAAAAACTGTTTAGGGGTAGTGCTTTGTACAATAATTGAGAACTTAAAAAAGGAAGCAAATTCAAAAAACTTCTTTCAAAATTTGACTTTCAAAAATCAAATAAAATACTCATTAGTCAAGTTTGTTTCTTTGATTATATAATATTTTTCGGAAGCACGAAAATTATAGCGCAGATTACATATTTACGTCTCTGCGCCCTTATGTCATAGATCGTTGCAAGTAGCAGTGCTTTTAAAACGTTAAAGGACGTGACTATGATGGAAGTTAACGAAGTCCAAGTTATGAGAATGGTGCCTAAGTCACTATTTTCCCTAATCTACGCCAAGGGTTTTTTCGGTTTCAGTTGCTGGTCATTGACCAAATTTTTGGTAAATAGTTGCAAATAAAATGTCCAATTCGGTCAAAATAAGCAAAAAAAGGCAACATTTTACGAACTGAATTAACTGAGCGCTGCAAACTGACCTCCAACATTAGGGTTAGTTTGCGGTCAGTTATCGTGGACCCAAGATTTTGTATTCGTCAGCAAAAATCGCCTTTGGCAATGATGAAAATGGCCAAAGTAAATTCTAACTAACCGAAAATTACGTCCAAACTTTGACATCAGACGAAATTTCTGAGCTAGAAAATAAGCCCAGATTTGTAAGCTACGTGTGATTTTAGACCGGCGTCCTGAACGTTCCGAGTGGCACCGTGATGAAGGTCCTAGGGAGGGTGAGAGGCGACCATCAATTGGCGAACCTCCAAGACCATACCGCCGTGATTCTCCTCCGCGGTCCGAGTACGTATATGATGCAGAAGAGTGGGCGCAAAGAGAAAAACCACCTTTTGACCGGCCAATGCCAAGGCGCAGCCCCCCAAATGACAGATTCTATCCAAATCGTCCAGAAGAGCCAATGAGAAGACCGATTCCAGGTGCCTATGGCCCAATTGACCTCTCTCCGCCACGTGATTTGAGAGACGCTAACCAGCGCACATTGGAACGATTATCGATAGAACGACGTCACGAAGCGATAACCCGCGATTTGGAGTCAGTGAAGCAGCGCCGAGAGACACTCGACAGTGTTTATATTTACGATGAACGTGATGACGAACGCGCCCAGCGCGAGCGGAGCTTGGAGCGACTAAAATCGCGCGAGGAGGAACTTCGCGATCGTGAAAAAGAACTAGCAGTTCGTGAACGCGCGCTTCGGGAAGCTTTACGTCAATCATCTCCTCCGCGAAGACGTCCTCCTGACGATTCCCACATGAGGAGGGGTCCAGATGACCGACCTTATCCTCCTGGAGGACGTTACAGAAGTCCTCCAAGAGGCAGAGGATCGCCTGGGCGTGATTATGATCGCCAACGTGAGTTCCGAGAAAGAGAAGATCGTGGAAGGGGAAGACGAAGATCACCATCCCCAAGGAGAGAGTAAGAATACTCATGTTGTTGTTATACGGCTGTAGTCGTGCAAAAAAAGCCAAAATGAATCTGAAGGAATATGATGATTCTTGTCATCGGCTAAACCTGCGTATTTAAATTGTCCTGATAGGTCGTACAGCGTTGCAGAAGCATTTTAATCGATGGAACACGGTCATTCCATCATGTTGTCCTCGTTATGGGATGTAACTCTAAAGTTGTATACGTCGTGTTTAGTAATTACTAATTACATCTTGATTCATCCAATTGCCTTGGCCAGGAGAGAGTGAAGGGATCTTTCGATCTTCAAGTCAAGCTGCCACTTCTCTACCTCACGCGGTTGAGGCTTCACATTGTCCCTTTTACTACGAAACGTCAAGCATGGCAGCTGTGAATACCAATTTTTGTAGTGTTTGGTGTGACCCCACCGGGAATCGAACCCGAGTTGACCGTTTTAGTAGCAGACTCTATCCACTCGACCGTTGATCTTCGTTCTCTGTTACAGTACTTCTTTATTGAAGTTTGCAGTTCTAGATTCCTTTTAGCATTTTAAACTTTCGTATATTTGTAAACAAAGTAAAACAATTTGCCTCAGTTTTATAAAGTTCAAGTTAAAATTTTGGTTCATTTTGAAATGCCCTTATCGTAGGCCTGGGTCGTTAGCAGCAATGGACATACGGCGGCGTGAAATAGAAAGAATTCGCGGCAGACCATCACCGAGAGATAGATCACCGCCTAGAAAACTGCGGAGATCGCGATCAAGGTATTTTAATCAAGCATTACGTGTGATTTATTGTAACTTGCAATTGATTACTGTAGTCACGTATGTGAAATAATTTGGGACACAGTTTTTTCGTTCGTTAACTTGTGTGTTTTTTCTACCACTTGTGTAGATTTAGTCAACACTCAGCTAACAGTTATGAAAATAGCGCATGATGATCAAAGCCCGGTCTGCACTGGGCGTAAAATCGAGAGCGTACGAGCGTATTTGTTTAGTCAACACTCAGCTTGTACGCTGGCAACGCTATACGCCGTGCGTACGGAATTTCTGTTCAAGATAAACTGTAGATACTATACATTGTTTATTTTAACGAATGAAAGATTCTCTCACGATTTCAAGGACAGTGTTGACTGGGCTTAACAGTGCGAAACAGCACCATCAAGTGTCCAGTTCTGAATTGTAGAGATCCTCGCCAACATTTTTTCAATGTCATTTGCGATAATAATATATACATCGACATTCAACAATCATTTAAAATGCTGAATTAGGAATTTTGTCAGTTCTTTATTTCAAACAGTTTGTTGGTTTGTTTTATTCTTTTAGAACCCCACCACTACGTGGCGGTAAAGATGAGTTTGGTCGCGATCTACGTGGCCGTCTTGGTCGTGGATTGTCACCGCGGTCCCACGAACCTTCCCCAAGAAGATTTGAAGCGGATAAACGCCCATCTGATAGAGGAGACGGTCCAAAACTTTCTGAAAAGCCCCAAAGCTCTCCTCTAAGAGGACCGCAAATCTCTATCAAGTGAGTGATATTTTTACGCTGATTTGAAGTAGAGTACAAAACGTTCTAAAATTTGCTGATTTTTTGTATAGATAAAAACATGAAAATAAAATTTTGTATACATAAAATTATGCCCTAACTACCATTCAGTCAAAATAGTCTATATTGCTATTTTCAACCGTTTGCTAACAAAATTTCGAACCAGAATTCGTTTTTTAATGTTTAAATCTTTCGCTGGCACCAGCAAGGCAAAATTTGTGGGTCTTAGATCAACATTAAAAAAGTTGTATCATACTGCAATGTGTGAGAAAAATTCTCCATTACCGTATTTTTTTGTGTTTTAGTCCAACTGGAAAGCCTCTCACGTTTGCCGATTTACAAGAATCACAAGAAGACTTGGTCACTAAGAAGCAAGACGAAACAAAATTTGTTAATATCGAAGATATTATTAATATGCCTGGGAGATTAAAACGTCCACCCAAGGTCAATTTTGATTGGTTGTTGTATTCAGTTTGTAAATAAAATTGTAACATTTTTTTCAGCAGAATGTTATGTAGCAATTTTGTAATTACATATGACTAGTTATGACTTGGGAGCGTCCAAACTTTTTAAGAAGTGCCAAATGAGACTTGACGTGCCTGTGGCCAACTATGTGTCCAGTAAAAGAATGAAGACCAAAAAGCAGGTCCTCGGCCATCGTTTGTGTCATGTTTGATAGTCGCAAAAAACGGGTGAGGCCAAAAAAAGATCTTGGGTCTAATTTTGGGGTATTTGAGGACCTCATGAAATCAGGTAAAGACCAAGATAAAATAATTTTTAAGTTGATTTATTAACGTGTTTGCAAGATAATTTCGGGCGGAGAAATAAGTGAAGACTGGGCAGGGGCCAGATAAAATTTAATTGCGGGCCGGAGTTCGGACACTCCTGATGTATGTTTTAAAAGTTATCTCAAGTAGTAAGGTGAAAAACCGGTGTTGTCAATCATAATTATTTTGTAATGGTGTATATTTCAGATTGTTGTTATTCTTCGTGGTCTTCCAGGAAGTGGCAAAACACATTTGGCTAAAATGATACGAGTAAGTTCCACAGCATATTGCTGTATTTAGAACGAATTACGTTTGATTGCTTTTTTGATTTACCCGTTGCATGCATCTGTGTTTCCTAGTGATTAGGGCCGTAGTTGTTCAGCCCAATTTCTACAGGTTATCTGTCAATACTTAGTAGAGTACTCTTCTGGAAATTCTGTAATCGCGAGCGATATTGCCGCGATATTTTGGCGATGAGATAAATGGTAACGCTGGTATTATTTTTTCTTTTGATCATCAATCACTTATTCTACCGTTTCTGTTATAGTTAGCTGGTCCTACTAGTTGTAGAACTGGTTGAAGTATGTGTGCTTTGAGCAATATTCATTTTCTAGTAGTACAGATTTGAGGTCTAAGACTTTGAGAAGTTCGCATAGCAAATCCCTTGGAAGGCTTAAAAGTTTTAGTTTTGCTATGTGTTATGCATCGCAAAAATACCTTTAATTGTACAGAATTTTTTTTCGTCCTTTACAAAACTGCTTTTATAATTTGGTTATTACTGCAGAAGTAAACTGTAATTTAAAACACTGCAAAAAAATTACTCATGTTTTGCTCCCAATCGTTGTAGTTGTTGACAACTTTGAGCCTTGCAATTTCAGAGATTTTAAAACATTTGTATCTTTGATTGACAGGACAAAGAAAGTACCTTTAAAGTATCAGCTCGCGTGTTGGGATTGGACGATTATTTTATGACCGAAGTGGAAAAGTCGATCAAGGATTCAGATACGGGTAAAACCACGAAAAAACGGGTACGTAGATTGTGTAACTTATTATAGAAAACATTTAGTGATAAAAAATTCAAAAACACTAGTGTTTCGGAAAATATGAATAATCACAACTTGTAGCTAGCTGCTAGCTAGGTTACTCATCCCCGCTGTTTGGCAATAACGTGGTACTTTTTATGCCAAAAATAAGAATCATCCTATGTTGCTATGGCCGATAAAGAGAAATTACAGTCACTGATTTCTCAAATGTAGTGGAAAAGCGTGGTAATTTAGTTAATTTGGAAAAGCGTGGTAAATTGTTTTTGACGTTTGCTGGTAAGAGTTTTTACGTTTAATCACGCTACCAGCCCGGAAGCCTAATGGAAGAGGCATATAATACGATAATCCACAGACTTTAGGTTCGAATACTGCGGTAGGGCAACTTATTTGCATTGCTTGTTTCAAGTAGTTGTTGTTACTACCCTGCTCTTTCCTATGGATGAGAGTACGATGCAGCAGAACTGCTACACCACATAACACCAGTTGGACTGGGGAACTCGGAAAAGCGGCTATTTTCACTCCACTCCAAGAGTGGGCACCCCTACACCACACAGGCGACCACCGTTGGTGGGTACCCATTAGTCGCCTTTTATGACCCGGTGGTTTGGCGGCTACACTTTTCTCACCGGAATGAAGCACGGGTTAGTTTCAAGTAGTTGCCGTTCTTGAGGTTAAAAGCACGCTAATGATTAAACAAACTTGGAACTATTCGTATTATTTAGCTCACTTTTTCCAGTTTGAGCTGTTGTATTTTGTACCAGCGTGTAATCAACCTATCATAGGTGTTTGAGTATGAATATGAAGAGGATATGGAGGAATCTTATCGTGGTAATTTGGTCCGCTCGTTCAAGAAAACATTAGAGGATGGCTACTTCTCGTTTGTCGTAATGGACGCTATTAATGACAAACTCAATTACTTCTCGGACTGTTACAACTCCGCAAAATCGAATGGATTTGAGGTAATGAAGATAAAAGGATTTTTCCTTTTAGCTAATGTGCGTTACTAACTTTACTCCTCTATCAATTCCGTACTTACCGAGCTCGTGTATCGGAAAGCGTAAAGCCGTAAACTGAAGGAAGCTGTTACATGTTTCGAAACACGGTAATGTCATGGTTTAAATCGAATATGATGAAATGCTAAGATGTAATTGTGACCTTTCAAGCCGGTTTTACAGTGCCCTAGGCAAGTAGTGTTTTCCCTACTGTCCGTATTGATATAGCTTACCGGCACAAATTAGATCAAGACTTTTTCGGTTCCGTTACGTCAGTAATTGCGTCAAACCTTTCAATAAATTCAACTAAATATGGTGCACAATTGGCTGATCGACTAGCAAATTAATTCGTTCAGAGTGTTGTTTAGAGTTCTAAACATTAACAACACTACTAAGAGAAATATGCCAAATATAGTCAAGGTAGTAACCCTTTTGTCTCGGTATAGTATGCTGGAGATTGACCAACGGCTTCCCATCGCTGCAACATTTCTTAGTGTGAAGATATGTTGTGCCCTGATACGCAACAACGCATGTACGAGTCCCGCTAACTCGTCGCATTCTTCGGCGTAATACAGCGAGTAGTGTAAAATAAAAAACTGAAATATTGCCACTTTTAAGTTTAACTTGTATTTTTGTCTTCGTTTAGGTTTTCGTGGCCGAAATCACGGCTGACGTGCATGTTTGCTCTCGCCGCAACGTTCACAACCGTTCTCTTGCCGACATTCAGAAATTAGAGAAGGGATGGGAAAAGACACCTGATTACATGAACAGGATAGACATGAGACAACTCATACAAGATTCGTCGATCCAAGAGGTTAAGCTTGTATAAAAATTTGGTTGGTTGCTGCCCTGTTCTTTCTGTTAAATTACAACATGGTGCTTTGGAAGCGCTACACCGCAGAACCCAGCTGGCTCGGAGAACCTTTAAGAGAAAAGTGGCCATTTGTACATTTGTCAAAGAGTAGTGGACATCACATCGTCACACTGGCGGCATCTGCTGATTGGTAACTAACTGCCCATTGATCGCCTTCTTACGACCCGCTGTATTGGCGGCAGTGCTATTCTACCCCGTATGATGCTGAAGTGGTAAATTCAGTTCGTCTTAGTGCGTTGCTCGATTTGTTTTTGTTGCTTATCCAGTGAGATCATAACAGATACGTGTATTCTCGAAAACGAATGTTTTTGGTCAAACAAAGTTAGACCAAAGCGTATCAGATTGATTGTTTCTGACCAGCAACAATGTATCAAGATAATGTATCAGATTAAAGCTGGAAATGCTTCTATTGCTCACGTATTTGTTTAAATGGTGTACCTTTGCATTCCAGGTCGAGATGGGAGATATCACAGACAGCGATGAAGAACAGGAAAGAAAGAAAGCTGCCCAAAAGGAAGAAGAAAAGGAAACACCACCATCATCACAGGAGGTCGTAAGTGTGTGCTGGTGTGGTGTGCCACGAGCAAACTTTACTAAGAAATTATTAAAGTTTATCATGGGGGCTAATTTTGCAACGTTTTGTAACTGATTTAATGTAATTTCACCGAAACGTTGCACAAGACGCCTCCAGTTTTGAAACTAAAACCTGCGGAGTTGCATATTAATCCGACGGAAAGATTGAAAAAGAAGTTCAGCAACAAGAGTTAAATGGGACTAGCTAACAGTAACAGTGCGTCTGAAATTGGTTTTCCTACCATTTACCTATTTTTACCCAAAATAAGTTCAAAGAGATTGCTAGCATTACTGACTACTGAGTTAACCAGTATCTTTGGAATGGACGATTACGGAAAGCCATTTGGACAAGAAGAGCTGAGATGAAATCGTACTAGTTCAAGAGTTTCCAGTGTCCAATATCAGTAGTTTAATAGTCTGCGTTTGTTGCGAAAAATCCAAGTGTTGAAGCCGCTTGACTTTTTTTTACGAATAGTTTTTCCCTTCCTAAATGGCGGGGGCTAACGGGCCTGTCAGTCATTGACAAACTGTTCTTCTGAAAAACCTACGCATAGCACTACAACTCTTGGCTTGAGTTGACATTGATTTCAAATGCTAGAATTTCTTGTCATTTTTACTAGCCGTTTTTGATCGTATTATTGGTTTTGCGAAATTCAATACTTCAAGATGCTTGATGCAGTGCAAATAATGCTTTGATATTGCGTTTTTCTGCATCAAATGCGTTCTGATTATTATGCTATTGAGATTGTACACTAGAATCGTGTTGGTCAAACCAGGGTTTCCTAGGTTTAAGAAACGCAATCGGATCACTATTCGTCATTCTCAAATGCGTTCGCGTTTTCTGGCTCTGGCTTTTAAACGTCTTAAAATGTTTTAAATGTCTAAATATTCAACAAATTGACAACAAGCAGTTACAATCTGCTGAAACTTTTCAAAATTCTGTGTTGAAATCAATTTTCATGCTATGCTAAGCTGTCTTTTTTTAAACGTGAATTAAGGGTTCAAAAGATTTTGATCTTTGCTGGTGTTAAACGGTTTATGAATTAACGTTCATAGGTAACGTAGTTCTCTGGAAAATCCAGAACCCAAGTTAAGTGACTCATTCCTTAACAAAACTAATCAAAAAGTTTGTTGCAGGTAATTTTTAACCTTGTTTCTTCTTTTTACAATTTCCACAGGGAGTGCCCAAGAGCAAATGGGAAACAGATTCTGCGGCTGCTCAACTGGGTGGGTTTCTCATTGCTTTGCAGTGTTTAATTAAGATTATTTGGTAGCAGCTATATCAAAATCAAACGTGTTAAAATTATGCCAGCTCATTTGAAATAAAATAGGTTTTTATTTAAACGCGCGACGTAAACGCTTCGACTCGAAAACGTAGGCTAACTAAGTTTGGTAGGAGAATATTTTGTATTTACGGTTTTTTCAGTTACGCAGTACAACGTCGCTCTTGGTAAGTTGTTTATCGATCTGAAAAAGACCTTTGGGACTGTTGTGCAAAACTACAATACATAGCGTATCATGATTAGGTTTTTCCAGTGAAATGTATTGACTTCAGCTAGGCCTAATTTCTTGCCAGAACTTGCTCAATTACTCATTTTGGATATTTTTTGATAAAGCATAGGAACAAGATTTGGATTGCTGATTTTACACAAATTTTTGGAATGGATCGTCAGTATTAGATGATAAAAGCTGGACCCCATTAAAATTGAAGGGAACTTCAAAAGTAGGTATAAAAGCACAATATTTTCAAAACTGCAGAATGCAGTTCAAAACTACATAAGGAACACGTATGCTGCTTAAAGTGCTTAGTAGTTGCAGCACACTAACAAAAAATAGGTACCACAAAAAAAGAGCTTATTCTTCTACTCAATTTCAATTAAGTTTTTTTACAGAAAAGTTGCGTTTGATTCAAATTGAAAAAGTTTTATCAAAAAGTGCGAGAACTTTTAACTAGAAAACAAATACTTTTACGATTTAAGTTTCCGCGAAATGAAGGAACAACATTTACTATCCTTCACTTCAAGGTTCTACAAACTACAATATCTCATGATCAAAAGTTACCTTGCCAATCGATGTAGAGCACTCTCTAATTTCTGTAGGCGAGATCTTTTATACAAAATTAGCACTAAACGGAAAGGCATTCTAGTTGTATATTGATGTAAACCTAATTTTCTTGTTTTGCTATTAAATGTTGAAATATTTTTCAATTCTTTTTTCAAGTAAAAACAAAACGGGCTAGTACCTACTGTGTAGGTTAGCAGTTGCTTTGTTGTTCAGCGAACAGCATATCACAGTGAACAAATCTGCGTTTTTTGCAGTCCTTTAATGGCCATTGACTTAAATTTTGAGTGAATGACCCACAAAAATTTGACGAAAATAATTGCAAAACTCTTGCATAGTTTTGCATAAGCCTTGCAACCATGCAAATGACCATGTTTTTTTAAGATACCAACATGGGCTTACAAATATGGACATTTAGGCAAAAATTTTTAACGAAGAAGTCATCTGGGTTACTGTGACAAAATTGCTAACTCGAAAAGACAAACGTTACTGTCAGTGTTATCTTGCCGTTGCATCTCTCGATAGACACTTCTTGTTGCTTAACTATGAAGTTGAGAATCTGGCTTTTTAGAAAGTGACGCAATGTAAACTATAAAGTTGAGAATCAAGCTTTTAACAAAGTGACGCAATGTTTACGATCACTCTCAATGTTTCAGAATAACGGTTTTATCTGATTTGGAGGAATTTTGCTATTTCCTTACTTTTGTCATCAATTTGGACATAGATATTACTCAATAACTGCGACCGACTAAAATACCACGTATCAAAGAGGATGCTTGTTTGTTTTCAAGTTTTATTTTTTTTAAATGACACTGAAAAGTAAATAGTGGAAATACTATACAAAGCTTTCTTCAGTTTTCAGCTTCTTGGCTAGATGTTACTGAAATGCAATAGGCCTTTATTTTAAGCTAATTAGCCCCAATTTCTTTGATAGGGAGGGCCTCTAGATACTTAAAAAGGTTTAGTGGTGGAACCAACTAAAGGTTTAGGGGCTAGGCCTTAGATCAACAAAGAAAAGATCCGAAGTTGTGAGGTTCAGATGTTGGGTAGCTTAGGAACCAAGATGAGTCGAGTATTAGCTTTACTCTGAATGTACTCGAAAATAATGTTGATCTTGTTCACTGTTTAGCAAGAAGGTTAAGGCTTTTATTTTAGAGATACTGCTTGAGATCGGTTTTCTTGCAGAAATGAGAACTACTTGAGGTAATAAAGAGGCGCTCAAAACCTTGTTCCACTATTTCCTTTATCCGCTAAAATACGATTTAATCCGTTTCACTTTGTACCATTACCATTGGATCGGAAGCTTATTCAACTCACTTGATCATCGAATATCGCGTTGCTTGTTGTGCAAAAAGTCGTTTTCTGATGTCACGAAATTTTAAAACACGGGGTTGCCAATGGTATGGCATCAAACGTATTAAATCTATTCTCGCGGATAAGAGTAGTAGTAGAACAAGGTTTTTGGGCACCTTTTTATTACCTCAAGTAGTTCTCATTTCTTCAATAAAACCGATCTCGAGCTGTACCTCTTTAAGTACTTCAAGTTTAGATGTTTGAACAATTATGCGCAGTGGTTGTAATTGAACTTTCAGGTGCATAGGCATCAATTTTGATGGGGCGGGGGGCGGCGACCCTCAGGTCTAACACTGACGGAGGTGAAATTTGTCTGGCCCCTTCGGTTTTATGGCAAGTAATACCCACTTGGCAACAATAAAATCCGAAATTCTGGACTAAGAAAGATCCTAAATGCGACGAAGACCTTTTTTTTGGTCTTCACCTGAATTTGGGGGCAAAATTTCGGACTGAAATCAAATTATTAAGTTTAACTAAACTTCTCAAAAACATTTTGCCACCTCGGAGTTTGCTTAATCAAAAAAAAATCAACGCCTATGTTCATTCAGGTGTAATTTGAAGTTTGCCTTTTAGATTTAGCTCCACTAAACTCCACAAACCATCCTAATACACAGCTTCATTACACCTAATTGACTTGCCTATGAATAGTATTGTACGAAGTCAAATGTCTTTATGTTCCAAGTCTGAGCACATTGGCACTAGGCATAATACCGCTGCTAAGGCGTCGTGAGGAATGTGTCAAGAACTAATATTGCATTATCTTAACAAGTTGCAATTCAGGTAGGCGTAACAAAGCCGTACAGATTGGTTTAAGAACCGTTTATTTAGATTTTGGATCTAGTGTAGTCTGTGCATAGGCTAAATAATGCTCTTCTTAGCAAAGTATAGGCTATTATTTACTGTAGGGATAGGCCTAGAAGGCTAAATTGCCGTAGATTAATTGAATACCCAATCTGGTTGAAAAAAGAATTTCAAAGAGCACTCATTAACTTTGAGTCTTAAGTAAATACTGTATTACAAATAGACAGGCTAATTGAACACCCAGTCACCATAAGTAGGCTAACTGAACACCCATTCACTACAAGTAGGCTAATTTAAGACCCAGTCTCTACAAGTAGGTTAAATGAACACTCAGTCACTACAAGTAGGCTAGTTGAACACCCAGTCACTACTAGTAGACTAATTGAACACCTTAGTCACCATAAGTAAGCTAATTGAACACCCAGTCATCACAAGTAGGCTGTTACCATAGGTAGGGTAATTGAACACTCAAGTACCATAATGTAGGCTAATTAAACCTCCAGTTATCATATGTTGGGTAATTGAACATCCAGTCACCATAAGTAGGCTAATTGAACATTCAGTCTCTACAAGTAGGTTAATTGAACACCCAGTCACTAAAAGTAGGCTAATTGAACACCCAGTCACTAATAGTAGGCTTATTGAACACCTTAGTCATCACAAGTAGGCTATTACCATAGGTAGTCTAATTGAACTCTCAAGTACCGTAATGTAGGCCAATTGTACTTCCAGTTATCTTAGGTAGGGTAATTGAACACTCAGTCACCTATAGCCTTTAGGTAGGCTGATTAAACGCCCAGTCACGTATACTGTGTAGGTAGGGCTACTTGTTTGCACTTGCTGCCGAATAAAAATTTTTATCAGATAGTGTACGTTCAAAAGTAGCCCCGAAGATAGCCTTTTATTCCGTAAAGTTTTAAGTCTTTTAGATGAGTCTTGAAAGGTGCAAGTGTTAAAGCAACCCAACTATTGATTTTTTTCGCCCGATGACTTGACTGGTTTTGCTTGCTAACTTTGAGTTCTTCTTAGAATGTCTCCTAGATGTGAAGCTTCTCACTCGGCAATTTTTGGCAGTTATTTCAGTTAAAGCAATATTTATTTTACGTACAATCGGCCAAAATTATCAAATAGAAATAAACAATCAATGTTTGTTTGGTTTTGTGTTGATTTGGCTGATTGTACGTTAATTAAATCTTACTTTCATGCTAAGTTTACGTTCACTGTCAGGTATGAACTAGTAATCGATCATCAAGGCCACGATTTTGAGCTTTGGCTTAGTCTTCACTTAAACGAATTTTGTTTATATATTCAAATTATTTCCAACACTGACACGCAACTAAGCATTTTAATTACTTTTATTTACAAAAATTATGCCGAACGTTTTCGGCAAAATTCTTTGTCGTAGTTGAAGCATCTAAGTGAATATAATAAACTAGAACGACCAACGTAAATAACTACAGATTTCAAAAAAAACTAGCACCCTAGCTTAAGCCATTCAAAAAATTGATTTTGGGGAGGTTCCCCGGGGTGGCACCCCCCAACTATGTCAAAATATTTGTCTCTTAAATATCTACTGATAAAAAACAAATTGGCAACCTAGCATATGCTGTTCAAAAAATTGATTTTTGCGGGTTTTCCAGGAATGTGGCACCCCAAACTTGGTCAAAATATTTGTCTGTTAGATTTATACATATTTG
The DNA here is from genome assembly GCA_963965965.1 of Trididemnum nubilum. NCBI lineage: Eukaryota > Metazoa > Chordata > Ascidiacea > Aplousobranchia > Didemnidae > Trididemnum > Trididemnum nubilum. Next base: position 26,579,528 of record OZ014475.1, on the reverse strand, counting down.
AAAAACTGGCACCTTAGCTTGAACCATTTAAAAAATTGACTTTTGGGGGGTCCCCGGGGTGGGGTCAAAATATTTATCCCTTTAATATCTACTGATATCACAGAACACTGTCACCCTAAGTTAAGTCATTCAAAAGATTGATTTTTGAGGTGTCCCCGGGTGGGTGGCACCCCCAAACTATGTCAAAATATTTGTCTGCAAAGTATCTGCTGATATAAAAAAAAAACTGGCACCCTAGCCTGAACCGTTCTAAAAATTGATTTTTAGGGGTCCCCAAAGGGTTGGTACCCTCAAACTTTGCGAGAGTATTTGTCTTTAAAATGTCTACTGATATCAAAAAACACTTTCCCTAAGTTAAGTCGTTCAAAAAATTGATTTTTAAGGGATCCATTTTTTGGGGTTTTCCAGGGGGGTGGTACCCCCAAATTATGTCAAAGTATTTGTCTCTTGAATATCTGCAATTATCAAAAAAGAAATAGCGCCCTAGCTTAAGCCGTTAAAAAATTAATTTTTGGGGGGTTCCCGGGGTAGTCGCCCCAAAAAATTTTGGGAGACAAAATTGCATTTGCAGCTCAACAACTTAATATAAAAATTAGATTTCAATGTTTTGTGGTTTAGGAGAAGAAGAGCGTGCAAGATTTAAAAAAGGAAAAAAAACAAACTCATCGCAGCCAAAAGTGGGTTGGTTGGGATGAAAAGGTATCTTAAGACATGTAACCGTGTGAAATATTTTTTGCCGTAGTTAAGCCGTTTTAGAATGAGACCGATCTTTAGGCCAAACTTTCGGGGCAGTTTTTGGGTCCTGAAACCAAAGTCACGTGATCTATTGCCTCGAAATTTGTACAAACATATAACTCATTAATCTCAAACGCTGTCAAAATTTCATGTAGCTATACCAAACCGTTCTCGAGTTATAAGCAAAAGTCTGAAATTTCGCACTCGTTAGTTGGAAAATGGCCGAGTAAAAACAAAGAAACACGTGACGCGAGCGTCGGTCGTTCCAATTACTAGTTTCCACGTGTAATAAAATCGGGGCGTAAATCTTTTTATGTGGAAACTGGTAATTTATTATGTTTATTTAAATCCTTTGTCAAAGGCATAGTGCGCGGATAGTGTTTTGCCGAAAACGTTCAGCGTAATTTTTGCAAACAATGAAATCAAGTTATTACCTTAAAATGCCTGCTTGCGTGTCAGTGTTGGCATTAATTTGCCTATGGATAGTAAACTTAACATCTCTTCCCAAGTTATAACTTTGTATCTAAAAAAAAACGGCCAACAGGTGCATCAATAAAATTTCCATTTCCAATTTCCACGAGAAGTGAAAGGGCTAGCAGAGAGTCAAACGAAAACCGTAAAGAGTTTGTAGTTCGTTCGATCTTTATTTCTGTTTCTAGCGTCTCCGATTCTCCATGTATTTCGCTCCATGTCTTTCAAGTATCGTACCGTTGGGCATTAGCACCGCCTTTGATGTTAGACGGCGAAATAAATCAGTGAAGGGTTGCAAGTGAACAAGTGCCAGTCAAATATACGGTAGTCAGAACCGATCATGTGTAATCATGTAGTCCGAATATAACCTTGCAAAGTAAAAGTCTGAAATAACAAAGAGAAAAAAAACAGTAAGAAAGACAAAATGCCTTGCAGTTGCAGTAGAAATTTAGTTACTGTAGAAAGCTGAAAATTACGGAAAACATTTGTGGTTTTCACGTTTTTTTTTACATGACAATGACATTCCCTTTGAACGTGGTTTGCTTGATTAACAATAAGGTCGTACCGGTTCGACATTCTGTTCATATCTTCATTTTTCTAACATTTTGGATTCATTCTTGACTGCTCAAAAAGAAAATAGGAACCGAAAATTATCAGAACCGAAAAACGGTGAAAACTGGACTTGCAAAAGGCTAGTTGAAAAGACTTTAACTTGAGAAAATGATTACACGTTTTTACTTGGTTGCGGCGCATTGGAACGTCAAATTTTACTCTGTTCAAAAAGTATCAAAAGGGAATGCGTGGATTAGATAGCAGGGCATACCGCGTTGTTTCCAAAATGTACGAGCCGTCTCAGTAGCTAGCTGGATCGCATTAATGTTTGTGGCTCAGACTATGGTGTGAGTCTATGTCGCCCGAAAAAGATTCGAACAAAATATCTACTAACGCAAAAATCGGAATACTATTAACATATTCGTTTTAAATAATAGTTTGCAGATATTTGTTTTTGATAAGTTAACTTGTGGAATGACGAAAAAACGTATTATTGCAGTGCCTGCTGTTCAGAGATAAGGATAACTTGATTGAAAAAAATAAAATACTCTTTTTTTTTCTTTTGCTCGTCAATTACTGTAAAAATCTGAAATTGAAAAATTAGAAAAATCATTTTTTGTTTTTCAGTATTCGACTGTATTGTGTTTACCTTTTAGCGGTTAAACAAGGACTGAATGCAAAATCTATGGGGCATCTAAAGTTAGCGCAATCGTATTAGATTAGGTTGGCGTTGACTCCATCCATGTTGACCCAGCCCTTCCATAGATATTCTACTTCACACCCGGCGTAGGGGCTTCCTTGATTTTAATTTTTATTGGCACCCTGACGTTGGTAACATTGGCAACACCCCCTGATTAGTGCTAATTAAACTGATTAGTGCGCAGCGAAACGGCTCAATGCAGTAGCCTAATTGCGGCGTTGCCTTAGGATAGAATTGGGATGGCGTTGCCAACATTATCAACGTCAGGCATGCCAATAAAAATTAATATCAGGAGGCCCCTACGTCATTTTCAAAGTAGAGTATTTGTGGAACGGCTAGGCCATAAAGGATGTGGTCTACGCCAATCTAATCTAATACGATTGCACGATCGTTAGATATTTCTGTTAATTTTGCCGGCGCAGTCCTCATTTAACTGAGGTTGCGAGTTGAGCTAAAAGTATCAGATTTTATGCTTTTCGCCACAAGGTAAGGTTTTTTGAATTATGTCACTAAGATTAGGTTTGCTTTTATGATCTGGTTCGATAGGCTGGTGTTTAGTAAGGAATTTTTTTCTTAAAGGAGGTCAAGCGTCCAGCGAGAGCTATATACAAAAGATATGAGAATGGTCTAAATTCTAAAACATACCTTTAACAAATTTCAGCTTGGCTTTCTTCCGATTATCATTTCTAAAACCTTTCATTTCAAATTTTAAGTAATCTCTCCAACGGTGTTGCCGGTTAAAATGTAATGTCCTAAAAATTAGGAAAAGTATCTCTTGTTGTAACGTTAAATTCGTTGCTGAAGACCTGCATTCAGGTGATTTCAAAATAGTTGTATAAGATACCTTTAACATTATTTTGGAAACGATGACATTTTAACTGGCAACGCTATTGGGGAGATCTCCTAAACTTGGAAATCAAATATCTTAGAAAGCTAAATTTGGGTGAAGATATATTTTAGATTATTGTTTATCTTTTGCACACAACCCTAGCTGGACCCTTCACCTTCTTTAAAATCAAATAACTTGAAATAAGCACCTAAATAAAATAGCACTCGAACACAGCTGTTTGGGAACTGTAAAAGTTTGATTTCCCTTAACAGCTGTCTTTGGATGTTTATTTGTTTCGAGGAGGCTGTTTTGATAGACTAGTGTTGCGATTCATGAACTGGTTTAACTTAGTCTTTTGTGCATAACCGTTATGAATTAGGGCAAACTATCTACTTTCAAATCTGCAATATTAGTTTGACACAGCGTTTCGTAAACATTTAAAGTGACATTTTGTAAACGTTTTGGTAGTTGATACAAGATCCTATCTTAAGGAGCAGAAATACTACGAATATTTTGAATATTGCACCATTACAAACGGATTTCATGAGAAAAATCGTTGAATTTAAAAAGTTTTATACGAAATTGAGTGTGAGAACCGATTAATTATTATCGATTACCTGCAAAGTGCAGGTTGAGATATATCTGTGTTCAGTATACCCAAACTGTCTGAAGTGTAATCTAAGCAAATAAATATTTGGAATAATTTTGCACCAGAAAAAATATCTGACAAAAAAAAGAAAAATATCATGCTGCATGAAAATTTTGACAATAAAAAAACATTGAAAAACCAATCAACTTAAACAACAATTATATTGAAGTTACAACGTTTGTTCTTATATGGGTTTTTTACGCATGCGGTAAAATTTTGCTGGCATATTTTACACGTTTGATTTTGACCTAAGCAGCTTCATATAAAAGCTTGAGCGTAAAAAGTCGGCAAGTTTGTGTCTGATGACTTTCAACACCATATTGTAAGTATGCCTCTTCTAGGATGTTATAAATGTAAAATAATTGGTTTTCCTAGCACACAAGTTAGCAGATTTCTTGAAAGTTCTTTATTTTTTCATTGTTAAAAAGATATGTAACTTAATATCTAATGTACTTGTTTTGTAGTGTATTAGATTCCTGTATAATTCCCTTCCAAACTACAACAAAATTCAAGTTTTTTAGAAACAGTTGTATATTTTTATTCAACTTCGATTTGTAATTAATGATCTAGACAAGCTGGATGGAATTCACAAGAAAAGCGTGAAAAAGCAAAGCATGGAAGATTTTCTCAGTGTAACTGACGATTACAAATCTCGTCAATCTGCTCCCGGAAAGAAGAGGGTGAGTAAATTCGTTCAAATTTATTTCAAAAGCGTACCGAGGTCGAGTCCAAATTGGGGCTGAGGTGGCCAAGTGCTACGATGAAAGTAGCGCCGTTATTGAAAAGGTAGTGCACTCTAGCGGCGCTACTTCCCACCTCTGAACTTGTAGAATTCAGCGTGTTAAGATTTGCGGAGGTTAACAACCATATCGGAGTACAAAACAACGATATCAGACTTATTAATAACTATTTCGGACTTGTTTAAATTTGCATTCGAACCACAGTTATGCTTCATAATATATCCAAAACTATCTACCAGGCACTCTAGTTATTTCACGTGTCGCATGTTGTTTGATTTTGAAAATTTCTTTCGTGTTGGTCTCAAGGACGTAACAGTTTCGTTTTATGGTGACATTGCGCTGTTCAAGGGTTTTGGTACCTAATATCAGCACCGCTTTATTAGTACATAAACTCCAGTGTGCAGTTGCAATTGCGCCATGAAATGATTCAATGATATAATAACGCACCTCATCCAATTCAAACAACGCAGTATAAGGATCAGCACAAAAGGGATTTTCAGACTTCGTTTCGCCGCACGGGGAATGCGCCGGAGTGCTAGGTAAACTAAATCGCGATAAATTTGCATAAATTGGGGACGCAGGTGCACGGCTCTAAATGACGGTTATTGAACCGTCATTTAGAGCCTTTGTTGTTTTTGTTCTAGGTTCGATGGGCGGATATCAATGAGCGCCAAAACCAGCAGCGTATGAGAGACGTTGGCTTTGTTGTTGGACAAACTGATTGGTCACGCATGATGGATGACTCTCACGCCACTCAAGCTTTAAACCGAACCAAATTTATCTAGAGGCTTATGCTAACAGCTGCTTTTCTGTAATATAGCAATCATTTTGTGCCGTGTTAATTGGTTTATTGTTGTGCTAGACTGATGTAAATAAAAGCACACTAGATTTTGCGCCCTTGTGTTGATAGAAGATTCGTTTTGATTTTCGTTCGTTGAGGACCTTCAAATTAAAGCGTACTGACCGTGGATTATCAAGCTTTTTCAATTTTTTTACGAGCAGGCTTATGTATTTTGTTGTTTTTGGAAGCTAGAGAAATCGGTCTTTTAGTGAATCAACCTTCAAGACTTGCCGTTGCCAAAACTAGATTGTAGACACTCTTTTTACACACCTGTAGACGCGTTGTCAAGTTGTATCAATTTCTTTGGAGAAACTCGCCCTACACGCTATGAGCTTTACCGCCTCCGCTGCCATGGCCAAAACTTCGTACTATTCTCATATACACGTTTAGGATAAATCAAAAAGAGCTCCTCCTACAGCGCTTATGGGCATCCATCACAGAATATTGATCACTTTCTTTTTGCGTGTGACGCTGTCTTTGATTATATAAAAAGTTCTTCGTGCATCTATTAGGATATTGTCTACTCGTTCAACGATCGTATTCCTTCCACTCCGTTCGACGGCGTATTTTCTCCAATGCCCTGCCTCTGAGCCTTCTAAAGAGCTATTTTTAGTTCTTTTAATGTTTGATCTCTAGGTCCCTACTTAGGGGCTTGTCCCAATTGCAGGACCTTGGCGGAGTTTTTCCGCACCACCATTTCTCGGAAGAGTTTGTGTCGCACCACCTCTACTTTCAAGATTGGTTGAAGAACAAACACTAAACTGGGGTTTGGCTTAAAATAAATTGATTGGGCCACCAAATTTACATTCGATTACTATAATGTTTGGTAAGGTAAGCCCACATTCTATCAAACTTCATTCCGACCGTAATGTTTTCAAACTAAAATCCTGACTTTAAAAAGAACCCTAAATCTAACCCAAGGCCTAATTTTTAAAAACGCAAATGAAAAATGTGCGGATAAATGTTCGTGATTTTCATTTGAATTTCTTTTAACTAAATTTTTTCCGTCTAAGTAGTCTTTTTTAGGGGTAAACGTTAGTGTTCTGGATATTCGGAGACCGTTACAATAAACAGTTGGGCATTCTTGTTTTTAAATTATTTCCAAGTTGCAGATAGTTTAATTTTTGCCTGATGGTCAATATTGGTACTAGAGCAGGGGCGTCCAACCTTTTTCAGCCACGGGCCAAATATGCTGTTCCAAAAGTTTGGTGAGCCAAAATTTATAGGTGAAAACCAAAAAAAAAGGTCTTCGCTCAGATTTGATCTGTGTTTTCTGCCAAAAAGCAAGTGAAGACCAAAAAAAAGGTCTTAAAAAAAGGATTTTGTGGAGTTTTTCTGCAACTCACAACGTCAGCGTGGAGGCATCAATCAACCAACCCACGCAAAAACCTTTCGTGGGCCATTTTAAAACCTTTGGCGGGCCACTTCTGGCCCGCGAGCCGCGGGTTGGACGCCCTTGTTCTAGAGTATTGCAATCAGCAACAGGATCAATCTCCGCAGAAATTTGCCCAACACGTAGCAGTCAACTGTTCTGCGGACGCGCTAATTGAAATAGATTTCTGGACATTTAACCCTATATGTACCGGACCATTTTTACACCCTATTTGTACCGGGGGAGGGGGGGTGATTGATGTGATAGAATTAAGATTTTTTGCTTGTTGAAGCTATTTGTTGTTAAATTTTTAAAAATAACTATTTTGAGGTCTTGACGTCGCGAAAACGATAATGACGTCATCAAAACCAATAAATCATTACAACAGCATGCAAATTTGTTTAAATGTTGCGAAATATTAATTTCAATTTCGACTTTTGCGATTTCAAAGACATCTTTGATAAAGTCACCACAAATGATGACGTCACATGCATGATGACGTCATCTTTAATATATTGTGTTGATTATTGTAATTTTTTGTAACTGAAATATAGTTTCATTCACAAAATTTTACAATACTGCGGTATTATTTTCGTATCATTAACAGCTGATGAAAATGAATATTTTTTTTATGCAAAGGCAGTTTATTTCGAGAAACAGCAGAAAAAGCAATATTTTTGAATTATGACGTCATTAATGACGAAGTGATGATGCAATGCATTTATCAGTAAATAAAATATTTTATTCCAGCTAAAGATTAGCATCGATAATGAATACACTTTATGATGAATAGAATACGCGTAGTGATAAAGCATGCATTGCGCTCAAAACTGGATGAAACTCCTTAGATGCTTCTGACAAAATCAAAAATGACGTCACTTCCGGTTGTCCGGCTGACCCCAAACTTTTTGAAAATGTGTGTGATTAAATTTGATTCAAAGTCAGGGTGTATCAAAGCAAAAGTTTTGTTTAGTTTAGGAGCTATAACTAAGAGGGTGGCATATTTGCCCCCCCTCCGGTACAAATCGGGTTAAAGCCCGAGAGCGTACGAGCGTATTGTTAGTTCATTATGACTAACTGACAGTCTGTACGCCGGGCATACCGAATTTCTGATTAAAATAAAGATCGTTGATACGCTTACGACTTTACGCGCTGGGTAGACCGGGTCTCAAAGTGAATTAAGTGGATTTTACCAATCACGCGTATTTTTTAAGCGGAAATACGCATATTTTTTTCAATGTAAATGCAAAAAAAGGCAAAACGCATGCAGACAAATGATAATGGTGTTTCTGCAGTGCCAATACGGGTAATCGGTAAAAGCCGCGTAATGGTTCTTAATCACATTAGCTTATTTTTGCGCAGAAACTTAAAAAAAAGTTAATTCATCCCAAGACCTGGTCTACACTGAGCGTAAAATTGTGAGCGTAACGGCGTATCTTAAAATGATTTTAAACAAAACCGTAATACGCCCAGCGCACTTCTTTCCGCGTAAAAACTTGCGACATGGTTAAATTAAACTAAGGATAGCTTGTACGCTCAGAGTAGGTCGGACCTAAACACGATAGCGCTGCAGTTATCGTAGTTTATTCATGACTAAAATTGCTCAGTTCAGGTGCTTTGGCACTTTGTTACCGATACCAATTAGATGGTAGAAGCAGAAGACTTTAATTCCATCCAGTTCTAAGTTTGAGTATAGACTCTTCATTTAGAATATACGCTATGGTCTGACTAACGTTCTTAAGAGGTGTCATTAATTTCGATCCCGTGGCATTTTCTGCCAAAAATGGGAATATTTTCTAAAAACTTTTCAGCGACTGATGGCCATTTACCCAGATTTCCTTTCGTCTTCCAAGTTGCCTTGAAATTAATTTTTTTCCAAAACATTACAAAAGTTGTTCGTGGCAGCTACAATACAGAAGGCTATTGGTTTTTAACAAAAATATTCTTAAATTTGGTATGAAAAAATGCAGTAAGTCTTGGTAATTTTTCAAAAATTTTTAGCAACTAAAGAATTAACTTCTAGATCAGAGCTGCCCATTGCCCAAATTCCGTTTCGCGGCCCGCATAGGAGGATTTTGCGGCCCGCGTAGGCCTACTTCATCGGTTTCCGTGTACGGTGTAAGATGCTACTTTTCAACTCTGACTGTGCAAACTTGATAAAGCTTTAAGCCTGGACTACACTACGTAAAATCGTAAGCGTACTTGCGTATTTTTAGTTTATTGTAACCTACTGTCAGCTTGTACGCGGGTAAGGCGCTCCGCCGGGCGTACCGAATTTTTCTTTAAAACAAACTAAAAATACGCTCGTACGTTTTCTATTTTACGCCCAGTTTAGACCAGGTTTTAGCCATGAACGTATCCAGAAGGGAGCAAGCAAGCTGAAAACGTTTCCACAAAACATATTACAGTATCGTAATTGGAAACTTCTGACCTTCAAACAACATGTCTTACTACTGCCCTGGCCTTATAACTGGTTATCATTAATTTAAATGCTCCTTGCTTTTTGTTATGCCCTGTTTGAGTTGGAAACTCAAACAATGGCTCTGGTTCTAACCTACTGCCCTCCTGCGATGAAAACGACTTAAGAGAAGTCGCAAACCGCTGTGCTCTCGTCTGACTGTGTCACTGGCGTAACAAGATTTGAATGAGTCTACTACGATATGTGAATACACGTTGGGTAATTACAAGTAACAGTTGTTTTGTTTGGGAGTTGGCAGTGGTCACACTGAGCTATACGTATTAGGCCTACTTATAAGTCTTTAAATTTCGAATATCAGGTTTTTCTGGTATGCGTAAACTTTTTAATCACATTGGTTTTGTAATTTTGACTCTGATCAAAAATCTGCGATTGGTGTTGTTTCTGGTGTCTTGAGGGCGCCCCAGCCATCGGAGCTAGCCCTGTGAGGGCGAAACTTCTAGCTGCCCAAGACAAGGAGATTTGGAAGCTGTGCCGCGAAACTTGAAAAATATTTTTTCTGAACTCGAACTGGAACTAGGTATAACTGATCGAGTTTATTAAAAAGAAATTTAAAGATTAAAAAATTGTCGAAAAAAATTTTTTGATTATGCAGGGTAAATTCAGATTGTCACTCATTTATTTATGCCGTGGACAACGATGGCAGTACGGTACGTCTCAATTTTTGCTAAGAAGTGCGGTACGCCTTTTTTTGTAATTGTACGTTGGGACGTCAGCTTTTTGTATGCAGAGGCAAAAGACAGCTGAAGCCGACTCTAAATGTGTGAATTGAGATCGCTGATTTACAGGCTAGTGATTTCGAAGTCCGTTAAAGTTTTGAGTAGTTAAAAGCAAGGACGTAAGTAAAGTACGGTACGGTATGTATTAATTTTGCTAAGAAGTACGGTACGGTTCAAGGTGCTAGATATTAAGCAAATTCGGAACATACTGTACCATACTGCCAACCTTGGCCGGGGGAACGTAGAAAAATACCAGGTGTAGAAATAAAGAGCGATTAACTTAAAGAACTCGGAGTTGCTAAAATAGGCTGAACTGAAATAAAAATCGACTGAGTTTGTAGTCCTGCTGCGTAATTAAATTAGTATTGTTGGCGTTGGCAATAACGTAGTAATTTGAAAATTGTGTAATGAAATGGAATGAAGCATCCATCCAATTTCGGTGGTTACAATAGCTAAAATTGAAACACAATTTTTAGAACGTTTTAAAAATTGTAAAAGTACCGGAATTGGCTGGATGCTTCACCCTCTTTAAATTCCGACAAGATAATAATCTATCAAAAAAAGCTAGGAAGTTTTGACTTTTGAATGGCCCTCAATTTTTTAGAGAAAATAATGAGTTATGATTTATTAAGCGTCCAATAATCATGCTGCCAAAGTTAAATTAAGGAAAAAGAAAATCGATTTCGGCACCGAGTAGAGCCAACATCAATCTAAAAAAAGTAGACACAAAATAGCCAATAGAAAAAAGTTCAGCGACCAGCTGCTACAACCAACCGAAACTTACTAACCCTTGCTAGTTACTTTCAAACCGAGGCTGGCCCTGTCATTAATCTGTTCGTAAATTTTGGACAAAATAAGTCTCGGGCCTATATTCTCATAAACAGAGGTGAAGTCCTCGAGGACACATTTTGAAGTCCTTTGCCTTGGCCTCGAAGGTCAAGTCCTGGGCCTCAAGTCCTCGAAAATTGACCTCGACTCGAGGTCAGCAGTATTTTTTGAATGGTTAAAATTTTGTAGATCGGCTGAAAAATTTTTTCTAGACCGTTTTTTGTGGAGATCGCCTGAAAAAAAATTTTGAAGACCTTTTTTTTGGAGAACACTTGCGTTTGTGTCCTTATCTTTGGCCTCGAGCATTGTGTCCTCGACTCTACCTCTGCTCATAAAATTGTTTTTAAAAGAGCCTTCAGGACGTTTTTATTTAAAAATTTTTACTGTAAAATCATAGTGAAACAACTTTGGCAAGTTCATAAGATTTTTTTCGCACCAATTTTGATTCGCTTCAGCCAAGAAATCACAAGATAGTTGCAATTCTTTTTATTCCAAACAATACTAAATCGAACGGAAGTGCGTCAAAATCGTTCCAAGGCACTGGCTTCGTAGGTACCCGCTGATAACCGTAGCAAACATTTAAGAGATATGTTAACTAAATTGCTTTGCATTGAAGTTTACAATTGCATAATTACGTGAAAAACTAATTGGCCGTCTGACTTTTAGGCCTAAAATAATTGCATAAAACTTACTGGCTCACTGAAAACTGGAATCTTAGCTACGATGCATTAGCCTTTTACATGCAATCATTTTTTCGGATAGGCTATCTATAGTGAGTAATAGCCGCTATTGGCTACTTCGCCTCAAGCACTAAAACCTTATCTTGATTCCGAATATGTAGCTAGCTCCTGGCTTCCAAAACGCTGTAGGAAAACATTTAACCTCTCAATATTCAAACAGCTTTTGTTTCGACTAATTACCTATATAGAACGGTGGGCGAACTGCGGCTCTCCGACCTAAATTTTGCGGCTCTTGAATTTTTATAAATATCAAGTTTTAACGTTTTGAACTTTTTCTTTATAAGTTTCAAGATTTAACCCTTTGAATTGCCGCTTTCTTTGAAAGTATGATCGACAAAATATTGTTCACGTCACTATAATAAAACAATGCTCAATCGTCCAAGTTTTCTCGAGGGAGGTAGCTGGAGAATGAGGTTCCAAACTGGTAAAAAGTCCAGTAGATATGCGCAACTTTAGCCTGCAGTTTGTAGTAGTCAGTGATGGCTGTCCAGTTTGCCAACCTTTCGTCATTAACATGTCCGCTGTAGAAATGGGACTGACTGGTATGCAAGACGATATGATTCTAAAAAATTTCAGACGGTGCCACTCTACCTTTGAGTTCTGGCGACAGGTTCCAGAGAGTAAATATCCGGAACTCAAAATGACCAGTGCACGACTTTGTCGACTTATTTCTGTGTTTTCTACGTCTTGTTGTTATTCTCTATAATGAACTTTGTAAAATTAAAACTTTGTGTAACCTTGACAAATAAACATTTGGAAGAATTAATTCGCACAGCATTAACAACTTATCGTCCAAATTTTCAGAGATTAGCAAGTCAAATACAAGACTGGTATGGATAAACAATCATTGTGTTTTGATTGCTGTGATGTTATTTTGTGTAAACTGACTTGTGGCTCGCTTGTGTTCATGGTTTTCCGCAAGCGGCTCTTTAACAACTTTGCTCACCCCTGAACTATACCTTCAGTACTCATCTAGCTCCAAAACGCCCAGTACTTAGCAAGACTCGAAATAGGAAAAATTGACAAAATTGATTTATTACGCAATCTCAACTTACTTAAATCAAGATGGCCGAAATTTAAATTTTAAGAGGAAAATACGATAATTTTTTCTTGGACGTTCTTAACCTGATGACTTGCAGGAATTGCAATGGGGGTAATGTTGGAAAACTTGTTTTTTAGGATTTTTTTCGTTTTTCAAAAATAGGGTTGAACGCCCATATAAAAAAAAGGGTAGGCAGCTGTACTAAAAGCAGGCTAATAACCAGTGTTGGGACTATTGCCACTTTCACGAGTCCGAGTGCGAGTCCTTAAGCTACGAGTCCGAGTCTGAGTCCACCGAAACTGAAGATCACGAGTCCGAGTCCACCAAAACTGAAGATCACGAGTCCGAGTGCGAAAAGTTTGAAAATTTAGTCGGAAAGTGAAATTTGGCCAAAGTTATTTCAATGTGGACAAACGCTTTCAGAAATTCCGCAAGAAGACGTTTGTGCCACGTTTCTGCAAGTGTTGCACAATGCACAGTCTTCTAACTAGGCCCTTTAAGCTTTTGCAAGAGCTCTTACAAATAAAATGTAGTTGTCTACTTCGGCCTTAATTTACACCCGAGTTTGCAAAACTCCTCATGGCTGAGAAAGTCGAAATTCGAGGTTTTCCTTTTATACCTGTATATTTTATTCAGCCAGTTCAGTTTTGACCAAGTTTTTTCAGAAAAAGTATGCGAGTGATGTCACATGAAACCCTTTTATATTAGAGTTTGAATTTGCAAAGAATTTTGTAAGTTATTGGAACGACCGACGCTCGCTTTGAGTGTTTTTTTGTGTTTACTCGGCCATTTTCAAACTAATAAGTGCTAAATTTCAGAGTTTTGCTTATAACTTGAGAATGGTTTGGTCTAGTTACATGAAATTTTGGCAGCAGTTTGAGACTATTGATTTGCATGTTCGTATCAAATTTTGAGGCGATTGGCTTAGTGACTATGGTTTTAGGATCCAAAAACAGCCCCGCAAGTTTGGCGTAAAAAGCGGTCTCATTCAAAAACGGCTTTACGACAAAAAATATTTTCCACGTTATATGTCTTAACCCAATTTGTACCGGTGGGGTGGCCAAATTTGCCCCCCTCTCAGTTATTTTAATAACTTATAGCTCCTAAACCAAAAAAAGTTTTGCTTTGATACACCCTGACTTTGAATCAAATTTAATAACACACATTTTCAGAAAGTTTGGGGTAAGCCGGACAACCAGATGTGACGTCATTTTTTGCCTTTGTCAGAGGCATCTAAGGAATTTTATGCAGTTTTGAGCACAATGCATGCTTATCAGTGCACATATTCTATTCATGTACTGGGCATTCATTGTCAATGCTAATCTTCAGCTGGAATAAAAGATTTTATTTACTGATAAATGCATTGCATCATCATTACGTCATTGATGACGTCATAATTCAAAAATATTGCTTTTTCTGCTGTTTCTCGAAATAACCTGCGTTTGCATAAAAAAATATTCATTTTCATCTGCTGTTGAATGATAAAATGGAAATAATACTGCAGTATTCTATAATTTTGTGAAATATACTATATTTCAGTCACAAAAAATTACAAATAATAATGAACGCAATATATTAAAGATGACATCATCTTGTATGTGACGTCATCATGCATGATGACGTCATCATATGCGGTCACTTTATCAGAGATGTCTTTGAAACAACAAACGTCTAAGCCAAAACTAATATTTTGCAACATTTAGGCAAATTTGCATGCTGTTGTAAGGGGTTAGTGGTTTTGATGACGTCATCATCGTTTTGGTGACGTCACAACCTCAAAGGATTTATTTTGAAAAATTTAACCAAAAATAGCTTCAACAAGCAAAAAATCTTACTTCTATCACTTACCAATCGGTTTTTAGATAGGGGGCAAATTTGCCCCCCCCCCGGTACAAATAGGGTGTAAAAATAGCCCGGTAGATATAGGGTTAAGCTACCTTTTCATCCCAATTAACTGACTTTGGCCGCGATGAGGTTTTTTCCTTTTTATTTGTTTTTCTTTTTATTCTTCCTAAATCTTGTACGCTCTTCTCCTAAATCACAAAACATCGAAACCTAATTTTTTTGTAAAGTTGTCGAGGTGCAAACGCAATTTTGCCTCCCGAAATATTTTGGGGCCACTCCCATGGGAACCCTCTCAAAATCGGGCTCAAAAACTGAATTTTTTGAAAATGAACAAAATGAAAACCGCTCATACTAGGGCGCTAGTTTTTTTGATATGAGCAGATACTTAACAGACAAATATTTTGACATACTTTGGGGGGTGCCACCCCTACGGAGACCCATCAAAATGGACCCCCAAAAATCAATTTTTTGAACAGCTTAACTTAGGGTGACAATGTCTTTTGATATCAGTAGATATTTAACACCCAAATATTTTGACGTAGTTTGGGGGTACCAATCTCCCCGGGGATTCCCCCAAATGGACCCTCCAAAAATGAATTTTTTTAACAGCTCAAGCTAGGGTGCAAGTTTTTTATGATATCAGCAGCTACTTAACAGACAAATATTTTGACATAGTTTGGGGTGCCACCTCTGGGACCCCAAAAATCAATTTTTTGAATGCTTAAGCTAGGCGCTTGTTATTTTGAAATCTGTAGATTTTTACGTCGGTCGTTCAAAGGGGTTGCTACTCAGAAAGCTCCCATCTAGTTTTTCACTGCAGTTAATTATTTTTCGGGATATCAGATTAAGAAAATAATTTTAATCAAATCAAATTTTTTATTACTACTCGTTCCCTTTTCAATTTTTGTTTCATTCTCGTTGTGTTACGCCGAAGTGTGCAAAGAGTTGGCACTGCCCATCTCCTTGTCATTGCGGCCTGGGCAACACAGTTCCTTTTGAAAAAAATGTCGTAACGGCGGCGAGCCGTTGGCAACAGTGTCCGATTTCACTGGCCCAAAATTTAAACCTCGAACCTCCCGCTTCAGAGACGAACGCGTTACCGCTCAACCAGCAAAAGAGCTTATTTCAGTAGATTTGTCACAGCGTCCAATAAAAAGTAGAGCTTTATTAGAACTTTTAAGCTGCTTATTAATCAGTAAATCGACGAAAGCGTGCAAAAAAGTATTATCTTTTCGGAAACTGGGCAGTGGGCAGCCTTGTGGTGTAGTATTGCATTCGATTAATACTGAAGGAACCAAATTTATGTACATTTTTTTTCAGTAGTTTGGCTAGTTTTGGAAGTAACCTAAAGCCAAAAGTCGACCAGCTGAAGCTAAAAATAGAAGGACCTTCATAATTTTCATCAGTTTAGGGACAAGGGTTGAAGAACATTAAGTTCGAGATCAAGTGCGCAACCAGATTTTGCTGGGGGGGGGGGGGGGGGCTTTGAATTTGTTGGGTTATATAAACCCTACAATTTTGGGATTATATTTCTGAGTGATTTTGGAAAGGGGGGCTGAAGGCCCTTTAGCCCCTCCTGATTGCGCCACTTGTCGCTATGGTTTGGGATCTTTTGTTCCATAGTTAATAGACTAGAATTGTTATTTTTATTTCAGAAGAACCTCGGTTTTAAATACATTTGTCATAATCTGTACATAATTTAGTGAATGCATTATGCAATTTTTGTTTGTATGGTTTATGAATAATTTGAAAAATAAAAGAATAGGTTTTTGCTGAATTGGCTGTATACACCTGTTGTGTTCATGTTTTATCCAACTAACTCACCCATTGAAAGAAGTTTTTTTTGCAAAAATCTTAGAAAATTCACGCCTAATCCAAGCCCATACACAGAAAAAGTTAAACAGCACTGCACCAGTAATAAAAAACAAAACACTTCATGCTTTATCATCTAGATACGGTAATTTTTGTCTGTCACATCAGCAATTTTTTGGATGCAAGCTGATTCTTTTTAGGTTTTCATTCTCCATTGTAACATTAAGAAATCAGGTGTAAAATTTAACATAACTTAACACAGACAAAACTTATTATCTCCCTCCACTACCTGGCAATACTTGAATAGTGAGTACCTTCCAAAAATTTAAATCCAAAACTAGCCATGCGATATCTTGAGCACATTTTACCTACCGGCGTCATCGAAGCAAACGTGATCAAACCAATGACACCAAAACGCTAAAAAATGCGGTTGCCAAAGTATAAAACCATATTCAATTATTTTTATTTTGATTTGGGTAAGAAATCTCTCCCTGCCAAAGATGATGCATTGCTTGTCACATTTATATTTTGTTGATATTACTGTAGTAGGTCTGTAATAAGACATTACAGTAAGGCATTCAACAAAAATCACGAGTCCGAGTCTTGAATCCTCTCAAATTCCACGAGTCCGAATCTGAGTCCGGGTCTCAAGGGCACGAGTCCGAGTCCTTAAAAAGTGGCCTCGAGTCCGGACTCGGATTCGAGTCTTCCCAACACTGCTAATAACCTAACTTGGAATAAACTGTAGCACATAGGTATAACTGTAACAAAAACAAGCAACACCGCTGTCACTAGCAACTGTTGCACAATAGGTAGAAAGGCATAAGATATAACTGTAAAAATAGGAGCGCTGAAAGTGTATTTTCCCAATTTGGTCGACAGGCATAAACAAGCAGATCTGTAGTCCTCGAGGACAGCACTATTTTTTGAATTGTTAAAATTTTGTTGATGGCCTGAAAATTTTTTTGGAGATCGCCTGAAAAATTCTTTTGAAGACTTTTTTAGAGAACACTTATTCCTGTGCCCTTGGTCCTTGGCCTCAAGCGTTGTGTCCTCGACGCCATCTCTGGAAAAAAGTTATTGCCAATTTTTCGCTCCGCTGGTAAACTTACTGCTAGGCGCTGGCTGGGGCAAATTTTTCTTTGTTTTTGTGGACCAAAATGTTGGGAAAAGCTAGAATGCATTCTCACCAAATTTTCTATGTCTTGCCGTTTTCAAGATATTGCAGTTGAAAGTTAGCAGCCGTTTTCCTCTTACTTAAGTGTTGCTGTAGCCATTTTATTTTGCCAGTTTTGTGACAGATGATTAACTTTTGGAAACCTGACTTAAATTTACTTGAAAAGCTGCTAATGTACAATTCTGACCCTTTGCTTTGTGTTGACAACGACACTGCCGAAAACACTTATTGAGAGTTTTATACATCAAGCCACTTTTTTGAAATTTTGTTCGCAGTAGAGACTACCCTGTCAAAATTTTTAAGGGAAAATCTAAATTATGGTATCTTAGAAACGGAAGGTTCCAGAAAACTCTAATTTGGTGAAGTTGGTCTTCAGACCTGTCAAAAAAATTTTTTTGAAGGAAAACCCGAGCAAAAAAAGTTCTGCCGTGCAGAAAAAAAGTCAGCACCGGAAATTCGCTGCTATTTACCGTCAAATTTAGGAAAAGACTGAAGAACTATGTAAAAGATCTTCACCTAAAAATCGTTGCTTTTTTCCAGAAATTCGCTGCAGTTGGGAGGGTGCAGGCGGTGCTGCCGTTCTAAACAAATAGGTGGTTAGGCTCCAGAAGCTATCTAAATTTCCAGCAATATAATTAATGAAACACCACAAAAAAATTTTTTTAATGCCCAGCGAGATTTCAAAGTCTTCACCGAGATTTGTGTGTGACAGGTTTGGGCCGAAATTAAGGTGAAAACCAAAAAAGGTCCTCACCGAAATTTGGTTTAATATTTGGCCGAATTTCAGGGTAGAATCCTCGTTAATCAGTGGTGACAGGTGAGAGAAATTACATAGTTCTGTAGGTGGGAGCCTACCCTGCCAAAACAACTGGTCAATTAGGTAGGCCGAGCACTGGGGCAGGGGCTGTGAATCTTGATATTTAGAGACACCAGTAGGGGGGCGGGGCTATAACCCTCCTCATTGACCTGCCGACAAAAATGCAGAATGTGGAAAATCCCATCTATTTTGCTCTTCTGAGACTGATTTTTGCACTGAAATAAAGTCAGACATTGATCTAAAGCATATTTAAATTTTTTTTTGCTTCAATAGATTTCGGATACATAAACCCAGTGCTGGGCACTTCCTCAAATCTGCAAATTGCGGACTCAAGGTTTTGGTTTGCGGATTTGCGAACAGAATTCTTACCGCAAACATTTGCGGTAAAGAAATTGAAACCTACCGCAAATTCGCAAATCAAAAGCATTGCTGGAATGCTGGGATCGTTTCTTTGCAAATTCAAAAAAAATGCGTTTTTACGATTTAATGGATCAACAGATTTGGGTGGATGTATTTATAAAGTACAGCACCCCCTTACCAAGTTCCTCTGTTGTGACACTTCCGAAGGGAAACTTAGACTTCTTAAGGTGGCAAAGTGTTGCGCAAGACGACTTTGATGAAATGCTCTGCACGTCTAGTAAATAAATAAGTTGCGGGCCTACCAACATTTTCAATCTTAGTTTTATCTAGTTAGCATAGGTGGGCACAAGTCCGTTAATCCGTTAATAACGAAGCTAACTTTTTCATTAACTCGTTAATCCGTTAAGAAGTTTTTTCATGTTAACGGACTAAATTAACTTCCGTTAAGTTCTGTTAACGGACTAAATTAACTTCGGTTAACTTCCGTTAAGGTTTTTATTGTTAATATCTTGCACCATTCATTCATCGTACCGATACAAACCAGCTTGCACTGGTAACACCTGTTGCGTATTAGCACGAGTTTTATAGAAGAAAACGAAGAAAGGAGCTCGTTTTTGTGGCAAATAATAAGCTGCAGCCTCATAGGTCTATTAATTGTCGCTGTTCACAATTTCCAAAGATTTTCTAATTGCAGCTTCGTTAGTGCATTTCAGATTTAAACTTATTTTTATTTTGAAATTAGATTAGACTGTAAAATGTAACTTCCAAAACGTTAAAAAAACACCACAGCAAAAGATATTTCCTTGCAATCAGCTCAACAGCGTCAATACGTGTTCTAGAAGCGAGTGAATATAAAGAAATGTAAATTACACGCAAAATGTTAACGAATTAACGGACTTTATTAACTTCCGTTAATTAAAGCTGAAAATAACGGATTAACGTTAACGGAGGTGTGAAGTTTATTAACGGACTAGTGGTTAACGAAGCTAACGTTTTGCGTTAACTTGCCCACCTATGCTAGTTAGTATTTTTGTTTTTAGTTTTGTTAATCGTGTTTTTGGAATGCATACTTCAGACTACATGCTTTGCCGCTCAAGAATATTTTAAAGATATTTGAAAATATTGTGCGTTTTTTCGCCTGATGAGACCCTTGAGCAAGGTTAAAACGCGTCGCGATAGCTCACTCGCTCTGTAAATAAAATTGTAACTACTGTATGCTTGGTTTTGGTTTATCTTTTTTATTTTTAGGGTCTTAGGGGAAGGCCATGGCACTGTGCCCCCCCCTTGTTGCGCTGGTGTCTGCACCGTAATTACATTGTATGGGGCTGTTCATAAAAGACGTCCGCACTCAGGGGGAGGGGGGGTAATAGATTTGCGGACAAGGGGGGAGGGGGGTTTCTGGAATGCGGACGTCCATATTTCAACTTTTTCCGCGACGGAAAATCGCAGATTGTTTTATTCCGTTTTCGGTTTTCCGGGCCAGTGTGAACCACGCATAAAACGTACAATCATGTGATTTAAGGACGCGAAGCGCACACTAAACAAATCACATGACTGTACGTTTTACGTCACCTTGCGTTGTGCTTGCTCTGTGTAAACTTTGTATTAAAACTTAGTATATAATTAAACTTTATTATTAAACTTATTATATAATTAAACTTTGTATTAAAACTTAGTATATAATCAAACCGTGCAAACTTTGTATTAAAACTATGTGTGTGTCAGTGTCTAATTAACGCATTTTTGTGTCTGCATGGACAAGGGGTAGGGGGGGGTTTAGTCATTGCGGACATTTTGCGGACATGGGGGGAGGGGGGGTTTAGTCATTGCGGACATGGGGGGAGGAGGGGTCAATTTTTTGCAATTTTGTGCGGACGTCTTTTATGAACAGCCCCTATGCAATTTGAAAGCTTTTGAAAAAACTGGTTTTATCTAAAGTTCAACTAGAACTTTAAGTGTTACAATTTCATGTAACCATTAATCAGGACTGTTTTGCAACTAAAATAAAATGAGCAACGAAGACGAACTTTTGGCTTGTAGTACATTTTCATCTTTGCAAAAGTTTGCCTCTGCATGAAGACCTTTCGAAACAATTTAAAAAATTTTAGCATCGGTACAGTTACAAAAAAAAATCACGTTTGAACTAAGTTATTTCAGTTGTGATCTGCAAATTGTCATGCGTGATGAAGGGAGCAGGAGGTGACATCAACAACGAACCGCCCCCCACCCCATTCTGTAACGCAAGCAGTAAATAGTAGCCTGTAAGACGGTAAAGGATCATTTTCAAGAACGCAAAAACGCAAGTTCGTGCGTGTAAAGTTTTTTCTTACCGCTCTCAATAAAGATTTGTGCATCTCTATCAGTCCTCTATGATAAGTACTGTACATGAGTGTACAAGTATGTAAATCAATCAAGGGTTGTTAACTCAACAAACATATTGTAGTTAGAAGTTCGAACAAGTGACGAAAGTGACTGGCAGACGGGGTCGCGCTCTTCCAAATCTCCACTCTAGCCACCAGAGTCGCAGCCGTAATTCAACTCCGGTTGCAGTTTTGTTTAAACAATAAACCTGCGTGCATTTCCATTTGGCCATGCTGGTAAAATGTATACAGGGGGGTGCAAAAGTAGGTATACAGTGGTCAAAAAAAGAAACAACAATACTGTATACCTACTTTTGCACCCCCCTGTATTATAACCTGCTAAATCCGGATATTAAATAAATCCAGTGACGTGCGGTGAGGCTTTTGGTTGGTGAGGCACAATTTTTTTTCACACTCATGTTCGCAAAAAAATTATTTAAGACAATAAATGACAAGCAAATAATTGTTTTTATAGCCATTCAGGGCCGCCGAGAGGGGGGGCAGGGGGGAGAATGACCCCGGAGCCCATGGACTTCATTAGGGGACCATGGGCTTCAGGAAGGCCGTCGGCTTCAGCGGGCCTATGAGCTCAAGAGGGGGCCCATCGAAATGACACTGAGAAATCAGCATGTGAAGCCTGAAGACCTTCTTTTTTTTTTTTTTTTTTTTTGGAGAACACCTAATTTCGACCGGAAAAACCGTTAGAATTTCGGTAAAAACCTTTTTTGTTTTTTTTGGAGATCATTTTTCGGACCAAACTGACCGGAAATCCGTCATATTTGAGCTGGCCCCGGGCCCACTTTTGGTCCCCCCGGCACTGTAACCATTAAACAAAAACCAAATTTTTCGATAATTAATTATTCGTTTAATTTTTACTGTTCACTTAAAGCCAAATCAATTCTTGAAGTTTCGAAAATTTATGAAGGTAGCCTAGCCTATTATTTGGCTTTGAATGTGGACATAATTGAAGTTTTCGTGCTTGCTAAGTCTTCTTGGCAAATTCTCTTAGTCACAAAAACCCGATTTCAGTCCCAACATTATTATTTGCTAAAAACATGAAAGCACAAATGAAGATTTTTATAGCGCAACCACTTTTTCTTGAGTACGGTTCTACTCTTTTTGAATTGAGGGGTTCTTTCGTAATGATGTCTCGAGCAAATCTTTCAAATCGGTTTTCTTTTAGCTATATTCAATTCAATTCAGATTATTTGTTCACTTGAGTTCAATTTCCAGAAACTTAACACCAATGAAAAAATATATTCACGCGCACAAATAGAATGATTATTAATGCCAATAAAGGAAATAAATGTGGGCTAATTTACTGTAACACTTAACAAAAGTAATTGTTGATGAAGGCGTAGAAATTAATAGGCAATTGCAAAGTTTACCAGTACTGTAGTTTGAATCACTTACTATCAAGCAAACAGGACAGCGAAAGACCTGTTTCTGGTCATCGAGTCAAGCTGCCCTTATAACTAATTTATTATTGTAATTATTATAAGTTTTTTTGAGGGGGTAGCTTTTTTTTAACCATTTTTAAAACAAACAAGAAACAAAAGTAAGGATTCAACCAAAAATAGCAGTTAGCATAAGAAAAGAGCACACTAAGGCTTATCTCGAGTTTATCAAGACTGTAAGTACTTCAGTAATTACTTAGCATGGACAATTTTATTTGTTTGCTAAATGAGTATTTTGGTAATTCTTCAAAAGTTGGTGAAATATTATTCCATATTTTTACTCCAATGCACGAGCAAGATCGTTGCCCGTTTCGAATTTTAGCTCGTTTCAAATAAAAATTGTCTGCAGTAATCGATCTCGTTTTATAATCATGAAGTTTGCTAGCATATTTGAAATAATTGTCGAAATTTTCAGGTTACCTGGAGTGATAATAAGAGTACATAAATTTAGCAATTTCTATTACTTCAAGTTCTGAAAAAAAACTTAGTTTAGAAAGTCTCTCAGCTTTGAGACTAAATTTTCTTCCATTTTAGTTCATCTTCTCATATTAAATTGTTTTTATTCGGCCAGAAAAATAACTTGTTCAATTTTTCAATGAACGAAAGACTGCAAAAAACTGCTTTTATTCTATGACGTCACAGGTGAGGCGCGCCGCAAAATCAGATTTAAAAGCATTATGCGTTGTCCGCAATTTGTTTGAGAAAAAAGGCATACTTTTAGTTTGTTCATTAAAATTTGCTTAGCTGAAGTGAGGCACAATTGACAATGCCTCACTTCGCATATTTGAAGCGATGCTCAATGCACGCCGTAGTGAATAGTGATAGCAATATTACACCGAATAGTTTGGGCGTTTTAATGCGAAAGACATAACATAAAAGCAGTGAATAGGCTGCACAAAAAAAGTAAATATGACAAAAATTAATAAAGCTTTTAATAAATATTTTGATTTGTATGAAACCATTTTATTTTAATTATATACTTTATTTTCTTTTTTTTTTTTGCACAATTCTACAGGTGAGGCACGGCCTCACCTGCCTCCCCTGACCGCACGTCCCTGAATAAATCGAAGAAACTTACTAATGTTTGTTACAGTTTTATAGCCTGCTTGGAAAATGTGAAGCATTATTGACTTATTGTACTGCTATAAGTTTTCTGTATTTATCAAACCACGAAAAAATAACAGCAAAGTTTGCGGAAGTAGAAAGTCATTTGCGGTTGCGGAAGTGCAAAAAATTACTACGAATTTGCGGTTGCGGACCACCCATTGGTTTTTGCGGTTGCGGAATGGAGTGTGAATTGGCGGTGCCCAGCACTGCATAAACCGTTCCAATTTTGCGTGAAGACCTTTTTTCTTGGTTTTCAATGGGATTCGGACAGGAAAACCGTTCCATTTCCTGGTGAAGACCTTTTTTTGAGCTTCAATGGGATACTGACGCAAAAACTGTTCCATTTCCACGTAAAGACTTTTTTTTTACGGTACTTCAATGGATTTCGACGTAGGTGGGCAAGTTAATGCAAACGTTAGCTTCATTAACCACTATAGTCCGTTATCAAACTTCATACCTCCGTTAAAGTTAATGAAGTCCGTTAATTCGTTAACATTTAGAGTGTAATTTACATTTCTTTTTATATACTCACTTCTGAAACTCGAATGTAAGGAAAAAGTTACTGCTATGAATTTCTTTTTGTACTTTTGAAGTTCATTTTACAATCTAATATAATTTCAAGATAAAAATAGGTTCTAATGTACAAACGAAGCTGCGATCGGAAAATGTATGGAAATTGCGAACAGCGATAATAGATCAATTATGGCTGTAGCGTATTATTTGCCCCAAAGAAGAGCTCCTTCGCTTTTTCTTCTATAAAACTCCTGCCAATACGCAACAAGTGTTACCAGTGCAAACTGGTTTGTACCGGTAGTCCGGTACGATGACTAAATGGTGCAAGAAATTAACGATGAAAACTTTAACGTAAGTTAACGAAACTTAACGGAAGTTAATTTAGTCCGTTAACATAAGAAAAATTCTTAACAAGTTAATCAAAAAGTTAGCTTCGTTATTTACGGACTTGTCCCCACTTATGGATTTCGGAGATAAAAAACCTTCAATTTTTTGGTAAAGACCCTGTTTCCTGTTTTTGATTTTTTTTTTGTTTTTGCCCCAGACTCCCAAAACCGCCCCTATCCTCTCCATTGCAGATTTCTGGTTACGCACCTGGGAGACGCAATGTAGTAGAAAGCTCAATTTTAGAGAAAATAGTTTTCAATCTTTCCTCCTACAGTCACTTCTCAAATCCTGTTGGGATACAACTTTTTCGCATTTGCATACTTTAAGTCACTCGGGTAAAACGCTAAGTTTTTTCTGAAATTGGAAGTTGCTTGTCTGGGAATTCTATATTCTCAAAATAGGCTGTGAAATTAAAGATTTTAAACGGCTTTCCCCACTTATGGATTTCGGAGATAAAAAACCTTCAATTTTTTGGTAAAGACCCTGTTTCCTGTTTTTGATTTTTTTTTTGTTTTTGCCCCAGACTCCCAAAACCGCCCCTATCCTCTCCATTGCAGATTTCTGGTTACGCACCTGGGAGACGCAATGTAGTAGAAAGCTCAATTTTAGAGAAAATAGTTTTCAATCTTTCCTCCTACAGTCACTTCTCAAATCCTGTTGGGATACAACTTTTTCGCATTTGCATACTTTAAGTCACTCGGGTAAAACGCTAAGTTTTTTCTGAAATTGGAAGTTGCTTGTCTGGGAATTCTATATTCTCAAAATAGGCTGTGAAATTAAAGATTTTAAACGGCTTGGAGATAGACGAATTTCTCCAAATGTCATGTTTCTCAATCAAAAAAGAATTTTCTAGTTGCCGGAATT
Source organism: Trididemnum nubilum (assembly GCA_963965965.1). NCBI lineage: Eukaryota > Metazoa > Chordata > Ascidiacea > Aplousobranchia > Didemnidae > Trididemnum > Trididemnum nubilum. Next base: position 26,554,135 of record OZ014475.1, on the reverse strand, counting down.
AGAAAACTAAAAAAGAAATTGTCACGTTCAAAAGTAATTTTGAGTAGAAGCTAGTCTTGCAAAAGTCACGTAAGCAGCTGCATTTAAGCGTAAACCTCTATTGCCTTTTTTTTATACATTTGGTTTAAATACGACCTTTTGCTATTGCATTGCTGCGACTTGCGTAGTCTAGTGGTTAACGCGTTTGCCTTCCAACCATCACACTCGGGTTCGAATCGCGCTTGGGTTACGAACGTATGGAATGGGAGTCTATACGCAGGAAAGGAAACGCTCGGAGCAATCCTTTTGTTGCTTGAAAACCTTGCATTACAGTTAGGGTTGGGGCAGCGATGCCAGCCTTAGGAATAGCTATTACGTGGCAGCAGCTTTTTCACTTACGAAAGCTACATATTGTTCCGCTTCATTGCGGTTGCCTGCGTGACTTCAGCATGACTAGCTTCTCGTGTCATTTTGTATGAAGAGAAATTTAAAAGCGACAACATTGCTTCAATTGAATTATTTCCATTTTTGAAAGGGAAGAGTCTAGAACAGCAAAAGAAACGCAGTCAGAATGCACACGCTTGAGTGATTGCTTGACTTAAATTCACAAAACTCGTTCATTGTTGTTTATTGTTTATTACAAAATGCTTTTGTTGTGTTTTCCGAAAACTTTCGAACAAACACACAAAATGAAAATTCGAAAATCACTCAAGCGTGTCGATTCTGACTGCATTTTTTGGTGTTCTAGACTTTACTTTTGAGAGTTTGTCTTTCAGATGCAGGCACGGTGAGTAAGCTACACTAAAAAAAGAGGAAAAGATGGATTAATTTTCCGATGGTAGGCTTTTCAGTTATAAGTAGCAAGTAGCCCAAGTTTAGTCAGAAACCTAGCTCAGAGCGTATGAGTACAAAACAGATCAGAGATTAGCAACCAAGGGGCCTACTGTTGTGAACCAGTTACCGATATTTAATACCGTACCAGTACAAATAGCCTAGGCGTAGCCTACTGATGGCAGTACCGTTCTAGTATTAGTCAGTGGCATCAGAAATTCTTGGTCCAAGAGATACGGTCAGTGTAGTAGCGCTTTGTTTTGGAATAAGATCAAGTACTGGAACACAATTTACAATTAAGATTTCAGCTTTATTATATTAGGGGCTGTTCATAAAAGACGTCTGCACTCAGGGGGGTTTCTGGAATGCGGACGTCCATATTTCAACTTTTTCCGCGACGGAAAATCGCAGATTGTTTTATTCCGTTTTCGGTTTTCCGGGCCAGTGTGAACCACGCATAAAACGTACAATCATGTGATTTAAGGGCGCGAAGCGCACACTAAACAAATCACATGACTGTACGTTTTACGTCACCTTGCGTTGTGCTTGCTCTGTGTAAACTTTGTATTAAAACTTAGTATATAATTAAACTTTATTATTAAACTTATTATATAATTAAACTTTGTATTAAAACTTTGTATATAATTAAACCGTGCAAACTTTGTATTAAAACTATGTGTGTGTCAGTGTCTAATTAACGCATTTTTGTGTCTGCATGGACAAGGGGTGGGGGGGTTAGTCATTGCGAACATGGGGGGAGGGGGGGTCAATTTTTTGCAATTTTGTGCAGACGTCTTTTATGAACAGCCCCTTATTCACCAAGTTGACTTGGCCTAAAAACAGCAAAGCGACCTGTTTGTCTTTCGAGTCAATGTGCCACCTGTCTACCACACGTTGTGGAGGATTCACACTGTCCTTTATGATGTTGAACGTGAAGCAAAAAAGCTGTGAATTCCAATTTTTCTTGTCTAAAATTTCAGGATTTCACCTGATCACTGACCAGGAATTGAACTTAGTCTATCGTTTGCGTTGCACTGTGCAGATGCTCTATCCATGTGACTGCTGAGTGGTAGATGAACCAAGTAAATTATTAGTGAACCAAAATAATTTTTAACTATCTGTAATATCTAAGGCCATACAGTAGGCTATTAGTAAGTACCGCTAGTACTTCGATAACAGTAGGCAGGGCATGGAATGGAATGGAAGATTTCAAGAATGGAATGGAAGACAATCTTCCATACTTCCATCAGTTCCATACTAGATTTTGTGCATTGTTTACAGAAAACTACATATCGATGTCGGGTGGTGATAAAAAATATTGTCACAGAAATATTCAACTTCAATATCTACACATATTATTTGTTGACAAATTGCGGTACTTGGGTTGTTTATATTGCGAAAACAGTGTACCTATTGCAATTTGCAGCATTGATGTTATAGTTGACGACTTTGAAAGGTTTGACTTGTTTTTTTTGAGATTGACTATTTGCCAAGTCCAAATTTTGTTTTCTTTTATAGTCACGAAAACTTATATTTGCTATTTCATTTCCATTTCAGCTTAATTTTATTTATCAGAGGTGGAGTCGAGGACACAAGGCTCGAGGCCAAGGCCAAGGACACAAAAAAAATCCAAGGCCAAGGACAGCCTTTCCGAGGACAGACACTCTCGAGGCCAAGGACAGGAATGCTCGAGGCCAAGGCCAAGGACCAAGGACACAAAGCGCAAGTGCTCTCCAAAAAAAAAAAAAAAAAAGGTCTCCACAAAAATTTTTCAGGCGATCTCCAAAATAAAAAAAAAAAAAAAAGGTCTTCACAAAAATTTTTCAAGCAATCTCCACTAAAAAACGTTTTCCAAAAAATTTTTCAACCGCTCCACAAAATTTTAACATTCCAAAAAATAGTGCTGTCCTCGAGCCGAGGACAGGCCAATTTTCGAGGACTTGAGGCCTCGAGGCCAAGGCCAAGGACTTGACCTTCGAGGCCAAGGACTTCAAAATTTGTCCTCGAGGACGTCCTCGAGGACTCCACCTCTGTTATTTATACTGTTTTTTTAGTTTTTCAGCTTACAATGTTTTTTTGTGTTAAAAAGCTTGGTATTTTTATTATGGTAAATGTTCTTTAGCAGTTTGGTTATGACAAATATTGTTGTTGATATGAGAGCAAACCTGTATGGTAATCATTAAACAATAGGTGTAACCAGGGGGCTCAGGCCCTCTACTTCCCTTCCAATTGAAATGCTATCAATGATAAAAATGAGGACACAAAGCCTATGTATTCAGTTTTTTTAGCATTTTTTGGGCGCAACAGGACATGCGTACCACAGCAATTAGCAATAGCTTAATATTGACCAGGGTCCTAGGCCCTCTCAATTTAAATTTTTGCCAATCAATTTAAATGTCCAAGCCTGGCGAAATTCGGTGTTTTTCTAAAAGGTGCAATCTCAGGCCCTCATCTAACTTTTTTATGCAATAATATGTTTTATGCCCCCAGCTAATTTTTATATTGCGATAACATGATTGGTAACCATCATAGGTGGGCACAAGTTCGTTAATCGTTAATCCGTTAAAAAGTTTTTTCATGTTAACGGACTAAATCAACTTCCGTTAAGTTCTATTAACTTCCGTTAAGGTTTTTATCGTTAATATCTTGCCCCAATTATTCATCGTACCGGTACAAACCAGTTTGCACGGATAACACTTGTTGCGTATTAGCCCAAGTTTTATAGTAGAAAGCGAAGAAAGGAGCTCTTTTTTGTGGCAAATAATAAGCTGCAGCTTCATAGGTCTATTAATTATCGTAAATCGCAATTTTCTAAGATTTTCCAACCGCAGCTTCGTTGGTGCATTTGAACTTATTTTTATATTGAAATTAGATTAGACATTAAAATATAATTTCCAAAACAAAAAAAGACCACCATAGCAATAAATATTTCCTTACAATCAGCTCAACAACATCAATACGTGTTCTAGAAGCGAGTGAATAAAAAGAAATGTAAGTTACATGCAAAATATTAACGGACTTTATTAACTTTCGTTAATTAAAGCTGAAATTAACGTTAACGGAGATGTGAAGTTTGTTAACGGACTAGTGGTTAACGAAGCTAACGTTTTGCATTAACTTGCCCACCTATGGTAACCATTTATTGCATCTAATGTACCAACTTGAAATAACTTTAAATTCCACCTTCACCACCTACCAACTTTAAATAACAATCTACCTCCATCTCGTCAGTTTTCACGCGACAAAATGCTTTTGAAAAAAACTTATTTAGGGGAAATGCTTATTGAAGTTGAATCGAGGGTGCCTGGGCTCCTGGTCGTACATATTCCTAAAACTGGTTATTTTCACGACAAAACAAAAATCTTTGAGTGAATGATTTAATGCTAAACATGTTGCAGAAAGCAAAATATCGTGACTCCCCTGACCAGGCCAAATCACAAATTTTAACCTCAAAATGCAAGACTTTAAACGTGTCTTGGACTTGACCTGAAGTAAAGGGAGGGATTTGTTCAATTGGCTTTCAAATCTCAAAAATTTTGTTCTTTCAAATGGCTCTGAAAACATGCGAAATGTGATCTAAATGACATATAAGCCATTTTTTTCCAAAAACTTACAAAAAATCATCCAGCGCCTGGGTGCTGCGCCCCCAGACTCCCATAGCCTCCGGTGGCTGGTGGCTCCACCGCCAGGCCTTGTCTGTGACACGTTTGAGTTGCACTAATTTGCTCACCACGTCTCCCAATTTTGATATGTTAAAACTTTTTAACTTGCGGTTTTTGTCTTTTCCCTTTGGCAAATCCTGGTTACGTGCTAAATCTGAAATCAGACCCCCAGCTTTTGATCTTTCATTCTTTGTCCCATAAAAAAACTGTCTTTTTGAAAATTTCTGATGACGTCATTGCATGCGATATACGGTTTAGCATTCCCCCCAATTCAAAATCCTGGCTACGCCAATGCGTTAAACCATGTGTGATTTGTATACCAGATACCGGTTGTTGCATCTTATTACTGTTGACACACCTCCACGAGCGGTTGTTTACAACATCACAAAGACGCAAAGCAGCAAAATATACGTTGCATTGCTTCCAGTCTAAAATTTTTTGGTATGGAATGGAATTTGGAACAAAATTTTAGTATGGAAAAGTATGGTGTACGTGTACTTCCACTAAAACTATTTCAAAGCTATTTTCAAAACAGACAGCAGTTCACCAGTATTAACAATGTATCATCACACATGAACAATATCATTTGTGGGGTTCCACAGGGTTCAACACTAGGGCCTCTTCTATTTAATATTTATATAAACGATTTACCACTAACAAGTAAACTTCAAGTCAGATTGTTTGCCGATGACACAAATTTAACTGCATCTCATTACAACAGAGGCATTTTAGCAAAGTTAGTGAACAATGAGTTAGTTCACATCAGTAACTGGATGAAGATCAATAAACTCACAATTAACTACGCAAAAACAGAATACATAATTATCACCAACAAAAAAGTAAAATTAGATTATACTGTAAAAATTGATCAAACTACAATTAAACGAAGTAAATGCATCAAATACTTAGGAGTATTACTTGATGATTCATTAAGTTGGAAGCCTCAGATCGACAGAGTAAGTTCTAAGTTGGCTAGCGGGTGCTGGGCGTTATATCACCTACGAAAATATGTAGATAGTAAAACTTTATTAATGGTCTACTATAGTATAATTCACTCTCATTTAAATTACTGCCTTAGTAGTCGGGGCAGTGCTTCGGCTTCGACATTAATGCCAATAAATATATTACAAAAAAAAGCTCTAAGAACAATTACGTTTAGTAACATTAGATCACATACTAAACCTTTGTTTTTTAAACTACAAATTTTGAAGATAAATGATATGTATAAATTTGAAATAGGAAAAATTATGCATAAAATTTCCAACAATTTATATTTTCACATTTCTAAATTGTTTGTAATAACTGACCAGATTCATTCACATAACACAAGACAAAATACAAAGAAAAATTACTTTTTCCTCGAGTGCACTCATTTCAAGCTCAAAAATCATTACACTATTATGGTGCAAAGTTATGGAATGAAATACCAAAACCAATTAAAGAAAGTACTTTCTTTAAATTCAAGAAAACTAAAAGTTAATTTGTTGTCCCAATATGCTGGAACACATTGAGTCGTTGCAGTGTTGACCTTGCCCCCACATAACATTTTTTATGTTTTGTTTTGGGCCTGTTAGATTGAGGACTAACCAGTATTTAGTTTTGGTGTGTTGTTTCCTTTGTTGACAGTTGTTTTTTTTTAAGTTTTTTTTTATTTTTATTGTTATTATTATTTTTTTTCAAAGTTTTGTTAGGTTTTTTTTTTTTTTTTGAAGTTTTGTAGTGTACCTACTTTTTGAGTTGACAGTTGGAAGCTTTTTTTTTTTTTTTTTGTTGCTGTTTCTGTTTTTTTCTCAGTTTTATTATGCCTGCAGACCTTGATGACTGTGCTTAGTCTTTTTGCATGCCTAAATAAATTGAATTGAATTGTATGGAATTAAAGATTTTTAATATGAAATGGAAATGGAATTGGAAGAAAATTGCCAGTATGGAATATAGAAAAATCGTCTTCCATTCCATAACATGCCCTGACAGTAGGCCCAGGGCCTAATTAATTTGTTTTGTAGCTTTTTTTGTAAATAATTGAAAGATCTGATATGTTAAAAAGAGATTCTACCTAACCGAAAACAGTGTAGGCTTCACACTGTCCATTTTGATGCAAAACGTTAAATATCAATTTTTATAGTCTTAAGTTCTGAGTTTTAAGAGTATGTCTCTTGCTGCATCGAAAAAATAGTTTTGTTGCCTTTATTATGGAGCAGTAGTTGGTAAGGTCAATCACACTCTTAGATCATGACTCCCAGTTTTTTAAATGGCAAAGGCTGCTAGTTATGTTAACCTTAAAAGTAATCCAAAGTACAGTCAAAATCTAACCCAAATCCTAATTATAATTAAAAAAAAGAATATTGAGTGCTCACCTTTTGCTCTGTTATTCTTTTGGTAGCGACTATTTCACCGAAAATTTTCAAGTTAAAGAGAATAAAACAAAAATAAGAAATATTTATTCGCGCTTTTTTCATTTGCTTTTTTAGGGTTTAAGATTAGGGTTTGGGTTAGGATTTGATTTGGGAATAGTTTTAGAGTAAGCATTTGAGTTAGGTTTAGATTTGAGCCAGAGTTAATAAAAAACTAGATAAAAATTTCCGGTGAAATAAAGCCTTTCTATTCTCTTTGTGGGTGTTAATCAATGTAATACTAGCCACTTTTTTAAATCTGCAAAATACCTTGTTCAGTAGTTTTAATTAGTTCATATAAGTTAGTAGCCTAGTAAAATTTGATTTCAGAAAGTGGCTAGTATTACGTTACGTAACGCCCTTAAAGAGAATAAGAGAGCAAAGAGTGAGTGCTCATCTACTCTTCTTTTAAATTATTGTTAGGGTTTGGGTTAGGTTTAGGATTGGGGTTAGGGCTAAAATAGTGATTTTCTTATTCTTATGTAATGTAACAGCAGCCTCTGCCTTGATTTTAATCATTAGTGGAGTACTCGTACATTTCTACCAAGATTGAGCGTAAAATAATCTTGCTAAGAAAAAGAGGCTGATGTTATGTAGTGACCATAGGTGGGCACAAATCACTATTTCGCTAATTAGTGAAGCTAACATTTTCATTAGCGATTCCGCTAAGGTTCAAAAATGTTAACGGACTGGTTATCGAAGGTAGTTTTATAGATAATTCGCTAATCTGCTGGAAAAAAAAATTGCAACTGTGATTTCACTAATGTATAGTCTAAAATTTACCCCATTGAGCCGTTTTTACTTGGCAGAGAAATATGCATTTCAAGTATACGATGTAAGGCGTTTTTAGAACTGTAGTTATTGCCGCAAACATTGTGCCTGATATGGTAATGCTTTTCTCGCCTTGATAATCGCTCCAGTGTATGACGTCATAATGCTGGCCAAGCACAATCACGGGCCAATATGAGGTCAAAATTTCAAAACCAGCATTTGTAAAATGCATGATTTAAATTGTTCATGTCATATTAATCTTTAGTTAGTTTGTGTTGGCCAGCGGACTGCCGCCCCTACCAGATTATCAATTCAGCAGAAAGCTCTTATTTTTCATGCATGGCGAGCATTCAGAAAGAGAGAGCAGGAAGATTAAAAGATATCGGGAAGCAAAGTTGCAGATAAAGCCAGCTACAGTGCGTTGCAGGATTGCGTAGGTTTTTAAGGCCGAGCAGTTGACTCTACCCATTGTGGTTACTGCTTCACAGTTTGACTGAAGGGCCAAAACCATGACCAGAGGTGGAGTCGAGGACACAAGGCTCAAGGTCGCAGGCACAAGTGTTCTCTAACAAATAAAAAAATTTTACAGGCAAAAAAGGTCTTGAAAAAAAATTTTTTTCAGGCGATCTTCAATTGAGGAAAACAAACAAAGGTCTTCGCAAATTTTTCGCAAGGTTTCTGGCGTTTTCTAACGAAATTTCAACGATTCAAATAATATTGCTGTCCTTGAGTCGAGGACAGGGCAGTTTTCGAGGACTTGAGGCTTCGAGGCCAAGGACTTCAAAATTTGTCCTCGAGGACTCCACTTCTGACCGTGACAATACCTTGCGATTGAATTAACTTCTGGAATTTGGAAATTTTGGAGGTGCAATCTAAAAACGTGATATTAGAATGATTGGTACAAGTTACGAAATTGATTTTGTTTTTTTTCGTCTCATATTGTACTTTTATGGTTAATTAGTGTTAGCTTTCGCTAGCGAAAAATTTGTGTTATCGGATTAACGTTAGCAAAGCTAATGCTAATCAATTAACGGAATAGCTGTCAATGGAGCTAAGTTTTGCGTTAGCTGTGCCCACCTATGGTAATGACCACAGAGAATCAGCAAGCCAACAGTGGGCTCTCATTTGCTTATTCTTTTATTAACCTTAAGTTGGAGTTGATATATTAATTTTATGTAAAATAATGTAATAGCAGCGTGCACCAAATCAAAAACACCATGGGCTCAGGTGAAAAAATATTTAAGCCAGCTATCTGGTGGGTTGTAAGATACAGTTAATGGGGTATCTATTTATGTACCTAGCCTGTAGACTTCAGACTTCATTTACAAAAACTTAGAAATTTATCAATACGACGTAACTTGTGTAACCATTACAAATTAAATCGATTTCTGTCAGCCAATCAGCGGTTTTATTGGAACGGGCTTATTGCCAATGATCTTGTCATAAAACGAGAGATAGGGTAAGACAGCTCAGGGGATGGAAGAATATTTCTATGACTGACCCTTCTCAACCAATGTTTTAATTATGCAGTAGTGCAATGACGGTTGCCAGATATTCTATCTTTCTTTGAGCATAACAGTTGTCTGTCTTGAAATCAGTGGCAAATTCAAACGCCAATCTTTTTTTAGATTTTCCATTGTTTTTGAAAAATAACTCCTTTGTTGCTGCCAGTTGACTCACCAAAACTTACTAGGGAACACCAAACAGAACTAAAAGATTGATAGATCCAGTAATCTTATTTTCCAGCTAGATACAGTATGTCCAGTCATTTGATGGTCAAAAAATCGAACCAGGTCAACTGACCGCGAACCAACGATTTTGTCATTGTGATTTGGTCACTGATTTCGTCACAGTGATTTTGCCACAAAGTGAGGGTTTGGGCAAGATGGCTCTGGAGATAGTAAAATATGCTTATGATCGCTCTTCTTAGCTAATCGGCGTCATTTGGTTTGCGGTCAGTTTGTTCGCGATCAGTTTGTTGCAGTCAGTCGTCGTGGACCCCATAAAACGACCAAAAAATATTTCCCAATTCTGACAATTGACTAAAAGTTTTGGGGGATAAAATAAGCCTATGCATCAGGCTCTATGAAGTAATTTCAAGATTATATTAACTTCAAAGCTTTGCAGCATCTTATAATTTTTTATCTTGATGGTTTACTAATTTATTTCCAATTCAGGACTTGACCTTTATACCAAAACTGCTAAAATGGAAACCAAGACAAGGTTTAAGTTCCCCACTTAGCCATATTACTCAGATAATTTAAGTAGAAATTGTCCTCTATTGTTTGCACCAGTCTTTCCATTAGGTCGATTTTTGTCGGCAAATCAGCGATTTTTTGACAGACAGACAGACTTATTTGTTTTGATATTACAACAGCACAAGCAAAAACCAAAATATAAATAATACAGAATGATGCAAGCCAACACAGATTCATGCTTCTGAGTCAAACGGCTAGCTTTTGATTGCTTTCATGAGCAAAATAATGCTCACATTCAATTATTCTTGCAGCTGATAACTTTTGTTTGCCTTGTGAGAATAAGCTACTACTACTATTTAAAAAAATGCCGAATGTAGTTAATTATGAGAAAAAACTAGAAGTATTTTAAACTTATGAAGCCAATAATTGCTCACAATATTTTTGAGAAAACTGTGTCTGTTTTAAACTTTGTATAGTAGTGGGAATTGAATTCCAAAGCTTCAACCCCTGATACTAGATAGACCTTTGCACACAGTTTGTTTGATATGGAGGTATTGACAATCTGTCACTAGAAGAAGGTCAAGTGCAACATTTGTGTGCCAATGAAACCTTTTTTGAAGTAGAAATGAAAATAATTTGAGATGGAGTGATTAACAGATTTGTGTATGGACAGATTTACTTGAATCATAGGCAAATAATTTTTCATACGAGAATGAACATGCCTTTAGAAAAATTTGACAAATTTGTGGAAATATGACTTTAAATATACTTTAAAACCAGTTTGGTACAAAATTTAGGGCACAAAAACGGCTTTACAGCTTTAGGCACAATTGTTTTGCGACAATTTGGGCTCGTGCGTGTTAGCCAAAAGGAGGGAAGACTGGTTTGCACTATTTTGCTTTCGTCTGGTTCACAAAATTTGTTTTAGTGAACCAGACATAACATGTTCAATTTAAGTAGTATCATTATAAGGCATAGGTGGGCACAAGTCCGTTAATCCGGTAATAATGAAGCTGACTTTTTCATTAACTCGTTAATCTGTTAAAAATTTTTTCATGTTAACGGACTAAGTTAATTTCCGTTAAGTTCTGTTAACTTCCGTGAAGGTTTTTATCGTTAATATCTTGCACCATTTATTTACCGTACCAGTACGAACCAGTTTGCTCTGGTTACACTTGTTGCGTATTAGCACGAGTTTTATAGAAGAGAGCGAAAAAAAGAGTTCTTTTTTGTGGCAAATAATAACCTTCAGCCTCATAAGTCTAATTGTCGCTATTCACGATTTCCGAAGGTTTTCCGATCGCAGCTTCGTCAGGGCATTTGAACTTATTTCCTTAAAATCAGCTCAAAACCGTCAATACGTGTTCTAGAAGCGAGTGAATAAAAAGAATTGTAAGTTACAAACAAAATGTTAACGAATTAACGGACTTCATTAACTTCCGTTAATTAAAGCTGAAAATAACGGATTAACGTTAACGGAGGTGTGAAGTTTGTTAACGGACTAGTGGTTAACGAAGCTAATGTTTTGCATTAACTTGCCCACCTATGTTATAAGGTTTTAGAGCATGTTTTGACAGTGTTTGAAAAGAGCATGTTTTGACAGTTTCAAAGCCACAAAACTTTGGCATTGTTTGAAACTTCAATCAAATTAAGTGTGAATACCTTTGGATTTATTTTACATTTCTTAATGATGAACTACAAGTCTAGCAGAGTGTTATTAGTCCTTAAATTGTAATTACATACACTTCTTTGTATAAGAACCAGTAAGTTTTTGGTTAAGGCCGCTATTTTTACAAATTTTCAGCCTCATTTCTTGATTTTTTTGAAAATTAAGTGACACACATGTATTTCTGCTTGGCAAAAAGTTCTCTTTTTGTGATAGATCTTGATTACACTTAACTTATCAGCAATGGCAATATAGAAAAAGTAAAAGAACTCTGTTAGTTCCTTAGAAATACGTTGTACTAGCTTGTCTTCTTAAATTATTTTTTTATGCTGAGGCTGGCATTGTTTTTAATGTTTTTAAATTTAGAGCTAAAATGAGCCTCGTGTTCTTAAGGTTCTTGAAAAAAAAGTGTATTAATTTAGTTGCCTTAGCTAGGAGAATGTGAAGAAGCCTTTTTGGTTTTAGAGTCAAACTGCTGCCTGTCTACTACACATGATGGAGCTTTACACTGTTTCGTTTCATTGCTGAACGTCAATTAGGGAAGCTGTGAATACCAATTTTTATAGTCTAAGGTTCGGGGTTTGCGACAACTGACCGCGAACCAAATGACGCCGATTGGCTGAGATAGGCGATCATAAAAATATTTTATTATCTCCAGAGCCATTTTGCCCAAACCCTCACCAGAGGTCGAACCAGAGTCTTCTGTTTCAGTAGCAGACGCTCGACCTACTTAACCACTTATCAGTTGAAATGTTTTTTCTTCAGCCAAAAGACATTTTTTGAAGAATCTGATGAAATATTTTTTATGTTGCAGGTTGTATAGATTTAATTAGGCAGTATGTTTTACCACATATCATTAGAGCACGAAATACTGTTGCACCCTCGATACTTTGGACCTAATCTACTGGAGACCGTCAAGCAGAAACTGTTTACAGAAGTAGAAGGCACATGTACGGGCAAGCATGGCTTTGTGATTGCAGTAACAACAATAGACAATATTGGCGATGGCGTAATACAGCCTGGGAGAGGCTTTGTGCTATATCCTATCAAGTATAAAGCTATAGTATTTCGTCCGTTTAAAGGTGAAGTTATCGATGCGGTTGTAACGCAAGTGAATAAAGTTGGTTTATTTACTGAAATCGGACCCATGTCTTGTTTTATTTCTCGCCATTCAATTCCTCCGGACATGAAATTCGATCCAGAGTCAAATCCTCCTTGCTATAAGACGGATGACGAAGATGTCGTCATTCAGCAGGAAGACGAAATTCGGTTGAAGATTGTCGGGACCAGAGTTGATGCGAATGACATTTTTGCGATAGGATCATTAATGGACGATTATCTGGGCTTGATCTCGTGATTTCTAAGTACCACTCGATCAGGACTTCAAGCTAAGAAGTTGATTTTAATCTTCTCACTGTCAAACTATCACTTTAATACCCTGCGATGTTTCAGCAAAGCAAGGGAACTGCGCGGCAGGTAATATGAAATCACTACCCAGCGAATTGGAACTAATTCATTAAACTCTGTCAAAGAGCAAATGATGTCTTCAGGTTTGTTTGAGGAAAAGGTCCAGTAGATTTCGATTCCTCCATAAAAAAAAGAAAAACACTGTAATTTCTTTCAACCTTAAAAATGCGTGGTTCTGTTGTCTATTTTCCAATCTGCGGTAGCAACAGCTATATTCTGTGTACTCCAAAGCCCAACGTCGCAAGAAGGCAGTAGAGAACAGGATGATCAAGATTTCGAAATTAATTCTATGTGCACTCTCATTGACTTGAATCTTTGATACGTTCACGCTAACTTCATATTTCCTTTTGCACAGCTAATAGTCTGTAAGAGGCAGAGGCGTTGCTAGGGATGGTGGCACCCGGGGCGGCATTACGTGGTGTCACCCTTTTTCGGTCTAAAAATAGGTGAAGACCAAAAAACAAAAAAGGTCTTCGCCGTAAGATTAGTGGGTTTTTGGTCCAAATCGGGTTGGAGACCAAACAACATGACAAAACAAGGTCTTCATCATAAATTAGTGAAGGTGCGGTTCCACATCATAATATGGTGTCACCCGGGGCGGCCGTCTCCCCCCCTCCTAGCGTCGCCACTGGTAAGAGGTTAGGGCGGGTTTGATTGTCGTGCTTCAGGCCTTTCGATGTTCATAGGGCATTATTTCATTATTTTGCTCTTTAAATTCCGGAAATCTATGAAGTGGGACATTAAAACCGTGTTTATTGTGTTGTTTTTTTTTCGACTGAAGGGGTTTCTTTGCTTGTTTTTCTACCCAAAATTTTGTTCAAATGTATTGCAAACTGCAAATGAAGTACAACAATAAACCGAGCGTGAATTTTAACAGCTTTGTCGAAGTCGAGGATCAACTAAGCGTTAGGTGATGCCGTTTTGGGTTTGTTTTTGCTCACAATTTGTGACGATCTAATGTCCAAAGTTGGAAAACAGTTTTTTGGTCATTTTTATCGTTGCAAAATCTTAAATGCAAAAAATCCACCAAATCCTCTGGGTCAATGACCGAAGCAAAATCTAGATACCCTTGCTAGTACCGACTTTTTGATCACTTTTAAGCCTTGGTCTTGTTTACGATTGGGAAATTATGTGAATGTACCAACGCTATTATATGCTGATGGAAAGACAACACTGCAGAGTTATGATAGTTGGTTGTAGTAAGTAATTAAAGGTATTATCGCCAGTTGTTCCCTAATTAGTGTCACTTCCCCAAGTTTCTGAAAATTGGTACTTGTTAGTTATAATAAACGTTTTGGGTCACAAATGTAATCAACCTTTGTTTTGCTTGCAATTTTTTTATATTTTGTAATAAATCGACGAAAAGTTACGTCATAACGACATCTTTGTGTTAAAAATATGTCCTGTATTTTAGCCTTCAGATTAATAAGGAATTCCAATTCGAATATTATCGAAGTATGGCAGATTTCCATGATAAGACCCGTAACTCTTTGAGTAATTAAAGTAAGCTTAAGGTAAAAACTCAGCACGTTGCCGCAGTTAAAAGATTACTGTAATTTTCTACCGTTTAGGTTATGCCACTGATGACGACTTAGCTCATTTATTATTAGTTAAATTGCTTTGCTAGTTCAAGCTGCTTGGTTCTGTGGCTGAGAACATGGCGTAAAAGAATTCCCACACCCAAAAACCCCACCTAAGTGAAGAACCTGGTAGAGGAAAGCAGCCATTTTTACATTACCTAATAGAATTAGTACCCTATCACTGCTAATAGGTGCCCAATGGCTGCTTACCATCCGCTAGGTGAACGGCTTCATTATGCAACCCCGGACAGAGCACAGTAGGCTATATTTCGCGTTTGTAGTTCCAAGTAGAGAAAAATGCTTCAAGAAAAAAGCTAGGTTACAAACCAAAGGCAAAGGACTGCAGATCAAACTCAACACATTTAAAGTACTTTAGGGTCAGCGTTAAAAAGGGTCAGTATCGCGCTTAACTCCAAAGCAGAGGGGTTTTGAGAAATTCTGGGAACAGGTTTGAAACGAGTAAGGCTACGCTTACGTCTTACCCGAACTCTAATTTACACTTAGGACAAAGACCGAAAAAGTAATTCACTCAAATCGGGCCTGTTTTTCTTCCGAATTTAAGGTGAGCCACGTTTCTCAACATTTCGCAATCTTTTGCTTCAACCAGCACTGGCCCTTAATTAAATCCCGACTCTGAGTAATCCTTTCCATCTCGCACTCATCTCAACAGCCCTGACTCCGAGTAGGAAATTGGTAGACAACTGGCTCGCACTGTAAGATAGTTTCAATTCTTTTCGTGCTCGCAGTATCAAACTAACTGGAAAATAAGAATATTTCTTATAGTCTTGACTGTAATGAAATTCTTTGTAAACAGGGACAAATTTATTCAACTAAATAATAATTAAAACACCACTTAAAACAAGCCTTAGAAAAAAGCGAGGAAAAATAGATCATTTAGCCATTAGATGTGACTTGATGTAACACGGCTGATTTTCTGCTTGAGTTTCTGAAAAGGAGCGAATGTTTCTTTCGGTAAGTAATGTCCATGCTGAGTGCTTTTGGCTTTTTTCATAGCTGTTAGCATTTCAGTTGTCGCACTGGGGCGACGAAGATCTTCACACACTGCCGCAAAAGCTTCGGAACTGGTCGCGCTCTCAGTTGAAGGATCACTTTGCGGAACGGAGTTGTGGAATGGATCAGTGTTGGATGACTTGTCGGAGTCTTGGTGCGATTTCCAACGATGCAAAAACTTAGGGCTGTGTCGATCGTGTTTATGCAGTTGTTGGACTTTAGAAGTGTCAGTTAAAAACGTGTTTTCGGAAACTTTACGATGCATCGTAGGACTCATTTCGACTGGTAATTGAGCGGTTGAAAAGACAATTTCGAAAAGCCGTTGAACACTGAACAAGTCCTTCGCCGACACTTCAATGTGCACCAAACGCGTGTGAGAAAATTCGGTTGCGGAGTCACGTACCCAGTCCGTAACTTCCTCTAACCGAACTTGTCGTTCATCTTCAAGGTCCGATTTATTCCCTGCAATGATTACTGGAACGGATAAGGGAGATTTTCGTCTGCAATTCCAATGCCGGATTCCGGACAAATTGTGTCGGCTCTCGTTCGCAAGGACCTTGACTGAGCGCTCTGTCATCACAGCCAGTTCTTTTGCGCTCTCAAAACTCGCCAAGTTGGTTATATCGTAAACAATCAAGTACACGTCCCCTGAAATAATAATCACCTGTTCAAATAACCGGCTTGTGGGTCGAACGGTTATTCGTTCGTCTCTAGAACGGGAGATCTGTGGTTCAGATCTTGACTCGACCAAATCGGACACAGTATTGCTAACACCCTCACCACTGATGGGGCATTTTTTTTTCAAAAGAAGGAGTGTTGCCAGATACGATGTCGCTTGAGATTTGCGCATCAAATCGTTACACGCTACGGCATAATTACTGCAAGTATAACAAAGACTTGATAAATCAAATACTGAATCTATAAGAATTGTCCATTGTTGTTCCTACAGATTTTTTGAAGACTAAAAGTTGAAAGCCCAAAAGTAGCTGCTAAATTTGTTCCAACAATATCTACAGCACGTTGGACCAAAAGTTCTTAGCTAGATTTGATTAATCGTTAGTCAACAAAATAGTGATATTCAGCTTATGAGAAAACTTTTCTTTTGGCTGGGAAAAAAGATTGAATCCAGCAGAAAAGGCGAGTAAATATTTAAAGTTCTTTTGTGAAGAAGTCGAATCAAGCATCTGCTTTTGTTCCCACCAATGATTTTGCCCGTAAAGCTTAAACTTAAAGTAAATAATTTCGTGGGCGGTGGAGAAATTCGTCAAAGTTAAATTTTTACCCGACAAAATCAATACAGAAGGGTATCATAATTCCATGGGTTTTGAAATTTAGTGTTACCCCTCAACAGATTTCTGCTTCTGCAGATTTCGTCATAAGCATTTCTTAAGTCCACTTTTTCAGCTGGCGATGTTCTTTGAGTGATATACTGTATAAGCTTTTTGATTGGTACAGTTTCTTTGTTGTTTTTCACTTTTTTGGTATGACTTAGGAATAAGCAATCACCGGACCAAAAACCGGGCCTGAAAAGTGGACAGGTAAAACGCAAATATTTGCTCACCTGTCATCAAATTAAGTTTTTGATTGATTGAATTCGAATTCATTCCCGAAGTTTCAAGAATATCGAGCAAATAGGTTTTGCCTCGTATCGTGTACATTTTTCGGTAATATTCCTCCACGGTTGGCATGTAGGTGTCACTGCAAAGAACCCCCGAAAAAGATAAATTTTCCAAATGCACCGTCAATTCCTAGTTTCAAAGTTATAAAACTGATTTATTTTTGCAATCGTATTAATGACTGAGGTGATCTTAATGCTATAAAAAAAAATAGTCTATTTGTTGCCAAACTTTAATTCAAAATAAGTTTGTTAAAGTCTATTGCTACGT
Source organism: Trididemnum nubilum (assembly GCA_963965965.1). Classification (NCBI taxonomy): domain Eukaryota; kingdom Metazoa; phylum Chordata; class Ascidiacea; order Aplousobranchia; family Didemnidae; genus Trididemnum; species Trididemnum nubilum. The sequence goes on along the minus strand of OZ014475.1, from coordinate 26,536,694 downwards.
CCAAGCGGGAGGGTTTAAATTCGAGAAATTGCAACAACCAGTTTTTAGAATGATGCATTGCAGTTATGGTGAACCATTGGCAATTTTGCTTCCGATATTTGACTGTTTTGAAAAGCCAACCTAAGGCCTATACTGCTCCAGTAGTGGCAGCTTAAATTACTATCTTCCAGTAAAAAATTTGTTTTGGTCATTTAAATTTTGGACTTGGTAAAACAAAATCAGCCTTCTTTTCACCTCAAGATTTTTAGTAAATCGAAAAAAACACATATTTTCTGTAAATCTAAAATCATCACTGTTTACATGCGGAAAAGCGTGAAAAGGGTCAAGCGCAATCAATCGATTTTTTTTATGTTTTCGCTCGTAGTGATTGCATGTTGACATTTGAAACAGGAATCGATGAGTCATCGTCCACACTTTTGTTGTACTATTTAATCTTGATGCAAGTTCCACGCTCTTGCCTCCCCGAATTTAGAAGCTACAGTAAAGCGCAGAATCGATTCTCAATCCGTACAACAAACAAACAGTCAAAAACAACTACACCGTAACTTAAAAATCAAAACTTTTCATGGGCTACTATCAGGCCCTACGAGAGGTGGTGGACAATGATCCCGGGGTCCATGGACTTTAGGGGGCCTATCATGGGGTCCGTTGGCTTCAGGGGGCCCTGCAGGGGCCCATCGAAATAAAACTGAGAAATCAGCATGTGGAGACTGAAGACCTTTTTTTTTTTTAAGATCACCTCAAAATCCTGAGAAAACGGTGGTATTTTTCCTTAAAGACCTTTTTTTTGGAGATCACATCGAAATTTGAACAAAACCGAGGTATTTTCTCCGTCTGTTTTGGAATTCACAAAACCTGAAATCCGTTATATTTGAGCTGGCTCCGGGCCACGTTCGGTTCTCGGAGCTCCTGGCTACTATTAGTACCGGTAGCCAGTGCATGTCAATGATCACAAACGTTAGACACTTGGTCAACAATTAAACTTGCTCAACAGCAAGAAAAGATTTTGACAAGCTATTGGCTCAAATTGTTAATTCTATCGACAAACTCTAAACAAACCTAAAATGCATTAGCCTAAACCTAAATGAAAAATGTGGATATATATTATGGAAACATCACTGCATTAATAAACTTGAGCAAGGACTACGTTAAACCATGAATTGGTGCTTGATATGAAGCTCGAAAAAAAAATAATCGTAATAAGCTTTGGCATGACTAAGCCAATGAAATATGTATGAGACCTCAGCATAACCAATTTGATGAAATCTGTTAAGATATGAATAATGCGTTATGCGAAATGCAAGGGTTGACCCTAAGATAGCTAGCCTGTGGTTTGCAAAGAATTTTTTACGTATTATCAACCACGAGTATGAACTGATGCATTATCTTTTATGATTTGATGAAATACTACTCTCCCAGGGTATTTACACGATCAGCCAAATACGCTAGCAATATCAGTATGCATATTGCATAACGCATTGTGCAACATGTATTTTGATGTAGAGTGGCGTTTTGTTTTTTAATTATTTCCATATTTCATGATTATTGATTTTAATATTTTCAAATTATTTCTCTATTAAGTCCCAAAGTTTTCCAAGTTTACATTTTTGAGTCAATCGGTTATGCAACTTTTTCCTACCTCAACTCAGTTGGTCGTGATGCGAAAATTCTCCTATGTAATTTTATAATCAATTTAATTTTACAGTGTGTCGTGCGTGCATTCAGCTTTCTAATGGCTTAGGAAAACAAGATTTTCAATCCATTTCCAAACGTTCCGATCCAAAATAAAATGTTTTAATGTCAAATGGTTAGAGCTATTTTTAATCATTCTACCAATTCATTTCAGTCAAAAACGTTATCCATTAATCAGCAAATATTAAATGAAATTTTTTGACGGAATGAAGGCCACTTATTAGCCTATACGCACAGAAATGCATCGTCCTCGTTTATTTTTTTCCATTTGCTATTAATCAGCAGAAATATTTAAAAAGCAGTAACACATTAGCGCGAGCTCGTATCTGGCCTACCATATTGTAGCAAGTGGCCTACTTCGTTCAGAATTTAAGTAAAGATAAAAAAACGAGCGGTAATGCGTGTATCTCTGGAACATGAGGTCAAGGTCTCAGATCTCGGGCAGTTCTAATCGAACACAAGGTTGCCAACCCAAGGCAGTTCTAATCGAACTCAAAGTCGCCACCGCTTCGACATTTCTTCAAAGGAGCTGTAATGACAGGGCGCAATGAGGCCGACATAGATCGATCGCGCTGACTCGTTACACGCTTCAGCGTAATACAGCAAGTATAACGAAAAATAGGATTTGATTTGGCGAACAAAAAAAATTATTTTGACCCCCAAAACGTTAACGCCGACTTTTTCACTTTAAATTTTAAAATGTCATATTTTTTCAAAACAGTAAAGAGAAGAGAAATCCCTAAAAAAATCTTCGTAACCACTTAATTCGTTTACGTTTCAACTACGGTCAAATTTAGATCAAGTAACTAAAATTTGAAAGCAGTTAAAAGAATTAAATTAAAAATTATTTTTATACCAGACCAGGTTTTCTGCGACTTATTCATTTTTTTATGGTAAAGGTGGATTTACACAGTATTTGTTTTTAGTCCGCTTTTGTTCGTTTTTGTTTCTCCATGAAAAAGTATGCACTTTTTCATTCGCATTTTTATATGTGCATATTCGCACTAACCAGACTGTCAAGTACCGGACCAGAATGTTTCGAAAAAAATTTTATTGTAAAGAGGTACGTTCTGCTCTATTTTAAAATATCGCTTCGTCTTGCATACACAAAATTTCTGTACAAAATTTTTATCAATATGTAACAATCTATTTAATGCGGATATGGAATTATAAAAATCCGGATGAAAAAAAGCATACTTTTTCGTGGAGAAAGAAAAACATAAAAAAGCGGACAAAAACGAACGAAACGCGGATACCGTGTAAATTCACCTAATAGGTTTAAAACCAGGATTCACAATCAAAAACTTTCCGTATCACTATTAATTGTAGGAATTGTTCACCAACGCCTTTTTTCTTTGCATATTTTCTGAATGAAACTACTTCATACCATGAACCTGCAAGTTGTGCACTCACCTAAAATCTTTTCCCATAAATCGAGACATGAGCTGAGTTTTTCCCGTTCGGGACGCCCCCAGCACCACCATTCGTAACTTCCTTTCCATGCTCACTGCCACCGAAAGATGATGTTCTTGCGGAAGTTGAATTAAAACGTTTCTAAAAACAAGAAATATACAAAACAATGTCTCTGCAGCAAGTTGACCTGACACTTTAAAGCATGCTACTATCAAGCTCCTCATGGGGACAATTTCTCCGCAAATTTTTTTCATTTTAAGAACTACACTTTTTTTTGTAAGAATCAGTCAATTTTGAGTTGAGGCCGGCTGTTCTTAATTGTTTGCGAATTTTCAGCCTCGTTTGTTCTTAATTCGTAGTTAAATTTTGATAGCATCGACGTCACTTTTGCAACCATGTTCACGTAACTGTTTAATTCCGAATAATCTGTCCGCTTGCGTTGACACTTTTTTACTTCATCACAAAATTGCAAAACCAAAAGGGCGAGTTTTTTTCAATTTGAGCGTGAGCCAAAAATTTCCTAATAGTCTGCGCAGTGCACTGCAGTGCTCTATAATCTCGGAATTATCGCAATTGCACTTGCAAATACTGAAAAAGCACTAAAATTTCATTGTCTTGAATCACTGCACAATTTAAGTTTCTTTTTCACTTAGAATTCATTATTCCTTTCGTTCTTATTTTTTTGCTGATGACTAATGAGGCTGGCTTGGTTCTTAATATATTCTTAAAAAATTTTGAGCAAAAATGAGCCTCGATCGTGTTTCCTTATAAAATTGTTCTTATAAAACAAAAAGAGTGTAGTGTCTTTTTTATTTACTGCCGGTACAGTGTTTATTACTTTAACCTTAAAACATGTTTTGACCGTGGGGGGGGGGAAGGGGGGCTGGGTAATTGTACTTGATTAATACTGTTGTGAATTTATTGCGGGTGGAGTAACTTAAAACATACGGTAAGATTGGCTGATTTAAACGGTTTTGTGCAACTGGTGTTTTTTTAAGGTATTGCCAACGTTTCGTCACAGTCAAAAAAACATTAGTGACGCAAAACCATTCGAATTTGAAAAATGCCTGGGGTCCTCAACCAAAGTTTATGAGTGTGGCTGTTTCTAGAAAGCATAAACACTTTAACTAAACCAAAATTTAACCATCAACTTTCTTCCACAATGCACAAAAAATTTATTTTCAAAACTAAAGTGACTATTCGCAACAGCTTTCCCATCATATGGGAAAGCAAATTTGTCAGGAAAGTGCTACCTCACAGTTGTGAAAAAAAGTTTATGTTCCAAGTCTGCTATATAACTTCTGAATTTTTTTTAAAAATTCGATACTTTGATAACTTTTTACATTAGTTATAAAACTTACGGTTTGTTTGAGGCTGCCCCTGACTGATTAAAATCCATCACTTTGTTTCCACTTGACAACGAAAAGACCCTTTTTTGCGTTCTCGAACTGAACTACAGTATTCAAAATCAGAAATAATCGCAACAAAATCGCAAATAAAGTACACAAAAGCAGTTGTAGCAGAATAATGGTGCGCCGAAACGTCTAGTTTATCTGAAAGATATTCAATAGCTATGATTTTTTGATTACGAAACATTTCTTTGACTTTGAACATACGTTTATCTTTTTGAAGTGTTTTTTGTTTCCCAGCTATATATAAGTGCTTTAGATCCGGTTGAAGGCAAAACTTAATTTTGACTTTGGGTTTTTGACGTCATAAATTTCGCAAAAACTTGCCCTTTAAGTTTCGTCACGTATGAAACGTATGGTATACACAACATCCTAATCCTATTGTAAAGGGTATACAACTAGCAAAGGTAACTTTAATATTCTAGTAAAATAGTGGTAGCCTATATAGGCTTAATCCAGAACTTTGGCGACGATTTTCTTGACAAATGTAGCTACAGCTGCACTTATTCCTATGTGAAATTGGGTTGGGAAACAGAGTTGTAAACGGGCGGACAAGTACTGGCCCGAATCCAGAAGTATAAGCCAGCACCCGGCCCCAACCCAAACAGTAATTTGAAGCCAAAAGCAGGCCCAAAAAAAAACAAAAGTTAAGGTACTGTATGTCCCAAAAATGTGTATGAAAAAAGTGCTTTTCTATGCCAAAATATTATTTACTCTCGCTATTTCGATAGAGCAATTTGTTACGGTTTTTTTTTAACATGGGGATTTTGTCAATTCTTGCATAATTATTCATGTCTCTAACATTTTTCTGCTGAGTCTTACAACTTGAATCCAGGGATGGAACGACTCGAGTCAGTGACTTGACTCGAATCGGACTGGAGTCGCAATTTTTAATGACTTAGACTCGACCCGAATCATTCTTGTTGTATTGGGAAAAGACTCTGACTCGGCTCGAGTCACATTTACGTAAAAGACTCGACTCCAATTTTGTCTTGAATTTTTCGAATAAATATAATTTATTTGTGCCAACCCAATTTGGGTTTCGAGAAAACTATTCTACAAACTAGGCAATAACGCATCTACATGAACATATTATCAATAAATTGGACAATTATCTTATCGTTTGTGCCATCTCTTATACAAACTAGAAAAGTGTGGTATCAGAGGTGTTGCTAAAACATTAATCAAGTCATATCTTACGAATTGTAAGCAAATGGTTTGTTGCAATGGTTTCTCGTCTTCGTGTCTAGACGTCAACTTATTAGGTATTCCGCAGGGCAGTGTTATAGGCCCAATATTTTTGATATACATTAATGACCTAGTATATCGTTTAAAATTTAAAACAACATTATACGCCGATGACAGTGTCTTGACCTTATGTAACAAAAATACTATTTCTTTTGAAGAAAATCTGAACCAAGAGCTATGTAAAATTAACAACTGGTTAAAATTTAATCATCTCTCTTTGAATACAGCAAAAACAAAATTTTTGTTTTTCACCAAAACAAAAAGTGATACTTCGTTATCGATTATGATGAATAGTGGTGAAATTGATCGCACTGATTGCGTGAAATACCTTAGAGTGTACCTGGACGATAAACTTAACTGGTGAGTGCTTTAATTAAAATTTCCTTCATTTTATCTAACTAAACTCACTTTACACTTACAACTAATTTTTGTGTATCAGCAAACCCAGTTACATTTACCGTATTTGACGGCATATAGGACGCACGCGCATGTAAGACGCACCCCATTTCAGCAGGTTAAATTTAGGAAAAATTCGAACTTTACCAACGCCATGTGAGACGCAGGGAGATTTTTTGAGCCAAATTTTTGGAAAAAAAGTGCGTCCTATATGCTGTCAAATACGGTACCTTCTGTTTGTTCTGTCGAGAGATTTTTTTCTCGTTTTGCCTAGTGGTTTTGTGTTTTCTCTTTCTTTCTTTTTTTCTTTTTGCAGATGAGATGCAGCGACCGAGCAACCCTAATAGTTGCAACTCAGGTCTTTTGTATCTTCTCGTCACTGTGTGCTTTTTGCTATTTTTTTACCGATTTTTTAGCGCTTATTATTCAAGTGACAATAAAATATGTGAACTGAACTGTTCCAATGACTCGAGTCATATTTCAGATTTTATTTAGAAATCAACAACAATCATGCTTTTTTTGTAGAATACGTGATTACAGTTTCATTTATGTTAAGTAAATTTAATTTTGGAAGTGGTTTGATCACGGTAGGCGAAGTCCACACTCCAAAACTAAGTAAAATTCTCGTTTTTGTAATTTTTATTTGTTATGTGAATGACTTGCGACTCGAGTCATTATTGCTTTTTAGGAAAATGACGCGAGTCACTTTTGTTCAAAAGACTCGACTCGAGTTAACGTACCCTGGTACCTAAGTAACTCGACTCGAGTCATTTGGGGAGTGACTCGTTCCAGCCTTGCTTGATTCTTTTCCTTCATCGGAAAAGAAGCAAAACAAGTTACCCTAAAAACATTTACCACGAATATGAAAGCGCTTTTTGCAATTGCTTCCACCACTTGATTTCGTTCTTTATCGAAAATTTTTAGAAAAAACTTGTTTCGGCAGATTATTTTTTCTGCCAATCAAATCGAATCGGATCACTTAAAATAGCTTACGTCATCACCATCTTGGGAATATGGAAAACAAATTGAAAATTTTGGTTTGTCATTTTAGGAATTTGAATAAACTCCAAATGTGAACTTTTTTACAAATGCAAGTTATTACTTGATTTTTTACCTTAAATTTCACAAAAAGTTTAAAATTTGCCTTGAAAAATTACCGTACCACAAGATTGATACGGAAGAGGATTGTTTTCGCGCTTCCAGTTTGCACTTCCACAACTAAACGCCGCTTCCGCTGCGACTGTCTTCCGGGTGTCTTTTCTTTGAGGTTTTATTCTTTAACAATCTACTATGCCGAAGAGCATGCTCCGAAACTGATACAAAATTCTTACGCAAGACAAGTCTTCCAATTGACTCAATAGACCCGCCAACCACAAACGGTCTCTTTTTCCACATGACCTCATTGCCGCAAAATTTTTAGCAATTTAAATGAATTGAAAAATGGAAATAAACTTACTCTTACAAACACGACAACTGCTGGCAGAAGCAACCCTTTAAACAACTGCTGGCGAGAAGCTCTTGCTAGAGACGTTTGATTGATCTAGATTGGCGCGAGTAATTTTGTCACTGCAAATAATTATTTTTCCATTTTATTTACTTCATAGTAAACAGAAAGGCTTTGGCCTCCTGGCCCTTCTCATTGGGCTAGCAATATTTATAAAGGTATCAGTTTGCAAGCGAAGCAGTACAAATCAAAAAAACGCTGGTTTAGTCATCAAAACAGATCGATATTTTTACACCAATCCATTTACTTTAATGTTTATTTTGTTTCATCAAGTGGAAAGCAGAAAAATACCCAGTAGGCTACCGCTTACAGCGTGAAAACAAATTAATCAATAAACTAAGTCAAGGTACTCTGCGGAATAATGGTGACAGAGTTTAATAATTGCTTGGAAAATTGAATGATGGGGTTTCATTTCATTCTTTACAGTCGGGTTTTAGTCGCTTAACACCTTAACCTACCTAGAACTACAAAACTACACACTGCAACTTAGTTACTTGATCGCAAATTCTTTTACTTGAGGGAACGAACTGAGTTTAGTATTAGGAATAACATTTTTTCTTCAATTACGCTTTTTTATACAAGAACACGAGGCTCATGTTTGCTTAAAATTTTAAATCCAAATTAAGAACATAATCTCAAGCAAGAATAATATGTGTCGCTTTATTCTCCAATAAAGTTAAAAACAAAATAATGAGGCTGAGAATTTGTGAAAGTCTAAGAACAGCCAGTGGTCAACCCACTATCACTGCCCCCTCCCCGGAAGTGGGCTTCTTCTGAGAAATGATTCTCTAAGAGCAACGAATTTCTGGAAAGAAGCTGACGACAAGAGAGAAAAAGGGTAAGACCTTTTTGGCCATCACCTAAATCCAAAGGGGAAAAAGGCAACGATTTTTCGGTGAAGATTTTGTTTTGTTCTTCGCCAAAATCTGATGGAAACAGGGATCGAATTTTCGGTAAAAACCTGTTTTTTCTTCACCTAAATTTGGCTGAAAAATGCAACAAATTTCGGGCGAAGCTAGCCCCTCTGGCCCAAACCTTTAGCTACCCCACTGCCCATAATTACTGGTGCTACAAAAAGAGTATCGTCATACATAAGTTGAATTTGCTTCGGATTGTCAAAAAATGGCTGCAAAAGATCAATAAAACTACAATGCCAAATTGCCTCACAAAATATACTGCAGTCTGTCTGTTTCAACTTCTGAGTATCGAGCGGCTACAGTTTAGCTCTATCGAGTGACTACACTATGCTCCGTTTTGAGCGCGCGATCTTGCTGGCTTTCATTTTCATTCAACGCGCTATACTGAACAGGGTGAAACTGGAAAATTGCGCGCCATTCTGCCGATCTGCTTAAAAGGCGCCATAAAATTTTGCTGCAATATCGTTTGCTGCTTAAGAATATCGATTTGTTGCTGTGGTTTAGCGGTTAAATGATTACCGGTAGGTCCATAGAGCAACTGCTCGTCAACTGTCACGCTTAGCTCCCTAAATGGCAAATGCAATCAAACGGCGGTGCGACGTCTTGCGGTTTCGCTTTCCAAAAATAGATTTCAAATTTCCTAAAATTTTGATTTAGCTTTGAAATGTATGTCTTACCGTTTCCAACTGTTCAGCTACTTGACTTTTAAGCTTGCAAAACTGTTACGCTACAAACTCAAATTATTAAGAACATGATTGAAACTCCCAGTCCTGTGTAAAAAAAAACAAAAAACGAAGAAATACAGCCTGTGTCACCGCTACAACTAGACTCAAATAGTTTGCTATCTGTTGAGTTTTGCATTTCTAATTCAAACTGCTAAACTGCGTAGTGAGATTTAATTATATGTAGAGTGTTTTTTCAGATGCTGTTTTCTGAAACATACATAATATTGCGTTCGGCAAAAGTCAAATCAGCCTCCCTTATTTCATAATTCGAATACCATTACCACGTAGTTACTTAATGTGGATGAAGCATCCTACCAATTTTGCTAGTTTACAATAGTTAAAACCTAAATATAATTTTTGAAACTTTTTGTTCTCAGTTTGAGGCTGCGGTTACAAAGATATTCAACAAATACGAGGAGACATTCCCCGAAAGTTTTTGAAACACTAAGTTTGTTCTCCCAACCTGATTTTTCAAAAAAAGCGGTTTTACCAAAATTCGATAGGTCATGTGATGTGACTGGAAAGGTAAATGTCATTTAGTCTCTTTTTCGCTGGAAGTTGAGGCTAAAAAACTGATTCAGGGCTTCCAAAAACTTTTTACGGGGATATCTTTTTGTACTTGTTGAATATCTTCGCAACCGCAGCCCAAAGATGAGAACAAAACATTTCAAAAATATATTTCGTTCTCAGCCCTTGATGGATATTGAATTTCCGCTCTTTATAAACTCAACTAGGCTATAATACTCTCTCAAAACTATAGATCTTGTGTTAACAAGAGATACGTTCCATGCAATCACTAGAAACATCAAAACGCATTTTGTACATTTTAATTCCATCGAACAAATTTCCCTCATTACGACGCCAGCACAACATCGAAAAATATCGACTTTTAACAAATATTTCAAAGTACTCGTTACCGTAGTAAATCGATCGGCAATGTACGTAATGACACAAAATTACAGTTGATTGCTGTGATTACAACTGTTTATCAAAATGAGGTTTCAAAATGTTTTACTGAAATCAGAACATTAATTTGCAGAATTTATTTTCCATCTATGTAAATGAGCTTCGCAAAGTTCGAAAATAGAATCAGCAAGGAATTTTCACCGATGTTTCAAAAGAGTTGTAAAAGTATCTCTCAAAAATCCAAATTTTGTAATCTTTAACTAAGCCATTCAGAACAGGATTTTAAAATATTCCCACATAAATCAAAATTTTGGATTAAAATCATAAGTTACAAAATTCATATTGTTGCTATATTGCTCATTCTCTTAAGTTAATTCATTAAGTGACTTTTAACCTCCGAATCAAAAGTAAGTATGGAGAAGAATTATTCTAGCTCCGCGGGAAAATTCACAGAATAACATTATTTTCAAAATTTCAATTCTCCTATGAAAAATAAAGTTTTGTCCCATGATAGCAAGTTATTTTTTTTAAGGATAAATACTTTTACAAATTCTGTGCGCTCGTTACAAATTACTTGAGTTGTGGTACTTTGATATATGGCAGTGTTAAATATCTCATAAAAAGCCTATTGTAATGTATACAACCAAAACTTGTATTTTCTATAACGCACGAAATCTGCAACGAAAGCACGGGAAGATTTACAGAAGCACAGCTGGATAAATTTGTTTAGTACAATATTATCAACTAAGGGAGCCGTTGAGGGAAATTTCGGTACAAGACGAAGATTTCGTCACAGACGAACAGCTATTTTTCACTCTGGAAATACAGTGAAGACCAAACAAAAGTCTTCGGCAGACTTGGACTTGTTTTTCTTCCAAATTTTTGATGAGGGCGGAAAAAAGTCATCACCCCTGTTTGACTTTGACAGTTACCGGGACTCCGATCCCCAGCACTTTTAGTTTCTTGCCTCAAATTAATATTCAAACCGTTCTGGCTCTTTAAATCTGGGTGCCCCCAAAATTGCAAGGCCTACCCCCCTCTCAACGGCCCAGAAGTAAGCAAATTTATTCCACTAAACTAGACCGAGATTTTTGTGTAAGCCAAATTTATTCCATAACTTCAAAAGCTTCGTCGTGTCCGCTCACGCAATTTCGATCAATTTCTCCGCCACTAATCTCAATTCACGCACTTAAACTACGTTGGGAGTTTGTTTTAATTTATGTACGGCTCGTGACTCTATTTTCATGGTGAAATTGGCTAACAAGGTTCACGAAACCTCTAAATCGCATTCATAACTTTGCGATTCACGGCGATGACGATGCTTTTGCTTTTTTTCTTTCTTTCTTTTCTTTTCACGTGATTTCTCATTGCGCTCACGGCTCTGTGAATCTCGTTCGTGATAACGGTCTTTTTCACGAGCGCTCTCACGACGTTTTTTCTTCTTTTTGGCTTTTTCTGCACCCGGTGAGTTTTTTCGATGACGTTTGTGATCATCGCCGTCACGTCGCCGATGGTGCTTGCGCTCGTCGGCACTTGCATCCGCCTCACTTTCATCATATGATCGTTTCTTTCGTGATTCTTCTTCTGTGACGTCAGAAATCTGGGATTTGTGCTTGTGCTTCTTTTTTTTCTTCTTTTTTTTAGTCTTTTCCTGCTCCTCGGAGCTGAAACTGGAATAATCCGAAATAGCAAGCGCATCTGGATCCTCATCTCGACTCTGTCTCTCATTCCGGAAAACTCCGACACTTTTCGGTCTTCCTGCTCTCTCACTGGCCTGCTCAGGAGAGGACATGTCATCATAGTCCGGCTCGAAAGGTGCCTCATCCGGATTTCCCATCGATACGCGTCTTCTTCGATTCTCTTGATTCTTCGAATTCCTCCTCAGCGTGATCACCATTCTTGCATCTGAGATGGGCTCCTTCGCAGGAGGACCTAACTTCTTCACAGCGCTGTGGACCACCGACTTCGGAGTTTCTGAGGGAGCTTCAACATTACTCTGGACTTTTCTACTAGTCTCCTCCTTCGGAGGAGGAGCTGGAGATTTTCGCTTGATCCTTATCCTTCTTCCTTTCGTTGGCTTCACTTCGGAGGTTTTCACGACCCTCCTGGCATGAGGAAGCGTGTTTTTTGTCTTCTGCTCAGCTGTCGCCTCTGATTTTCCTTCTTCATCAGATTCTTCCCATCTAAATCAACAGCGAATTTAGGAAATCACATTTATAAAATTAGGGACAAACTGTGCTGCAACTTTTGAATCAACAAGCTTTCTAAATCAAAACGCGAAGTTTCCGGGCCCACGACAACTGACCGCAAACCAACCGACCCCAATTACCTGAGAAGGGCGGTTAGAAATATTTTACTATCCCCAGAGCCATCTTGCCCAAACCCTCACTTTGTGACTAGATCACTGGTAACCATGGGTTCGCGGTCAGTTGACTTGGCACGTAGTTCCCAGCGGTACCGCCAGCGATTTTGCGCAAATAATAGTAATATCTAAGCACAAATGCGGGAGGATCGGTGGACTTACGGCGTGCGTTGAAGAAATTACTGAACATTTATTTTGGTATCTAGAATAAACAGTCTATTTGAATAAGATTGATAATAGGCTGGAACTAGTACCTGAAATGCGGTTAAAATACATAGACTAAGCGAAAAATAGTATTGATTATAGACAGTATCTCGAGTCTTAGAGGCACGATCAAACCAATAATTAACAGCTTAAGACATACTGTTTTGGAATCGACTTTCGTCTTTTATTCCTCGTCAGTGTAGCTAGGGTTAACTCTAGTTCTGAATTTTGGCACTAGTTTTGAGCCTTTCAGCCTACTGCAGGCGTAGCCATTTAAAGGGGAACTGCGGCCTAGCGAGGCTATGTATCATAAAATACACCACAAAATTCTAAGACTTTTGAAAAAAAAAACGAACTCGCTACGTTTTACAGTTTTGATGAAATGCACAAAAAACTGCGTGAACCGCAAGTCTGATGACGTAGGTCTGTACTTCATTGTATGTGTACATTACATTGTTTGAACATAACATTGCTAGTTAAGACTAAAAACTCGTAAGCAGAAGCGCTTGTATTGCATTTTTTGCTAAAATATACCACCTACTTGCAATCTTCAGGCCTGAGATTAGTGACTATGAGCGAGAGGTAAAGTAGAGACCTACGTCATCAGACTTGCGATTCAGCAGTTTTTTGCGCATTTGATCAAAACTATAAAACGTAGCGAGTTCGTTTTTTTTTTCAAAAGTCTTAGAATTTTGTGGTGTATTTTATGATATATAGCTTCGCTAAGCCGGAGTTCCCCTTTAAGGCGAGCTACGAGGAGAGTAGAGGGTTAGCTAGCCTATCGTTCTTCTGAGATATTTAAGGTAAGGTTTGTACATTAAACCATAAAGATATGATTTTTAGCATATTGTTTCATTCCCTAAAGATATATTTAATAACCTTTAGGCCCGTTTTACACTGGCGACCAATTTGGTACGACAGTAGAAGTAAGACCAGATGATTGCATTGAATTGAATGGCGCCTTTCACATTTGGTCGTGGTCGGACGCTTGGTGGTACGACACAAACTTTGGTCGCATCACCTTGAATCTTCACCCAGTTGGTCGTACGACCAGCTGTCGCCAGTGTGAAACGGGTCTTAGTTTCGAAAGATTTCTCAGTTAAGATTTACTTAGTTTGGCTAAAATTGATTGGTTAAGATTTGTGTAATACAAAACATAATCCACAAAGATTTATTCACTAATTGATAAGTTGGTGAAGACGCATGTTTTGAAGATTTTTATCACTGGTGACATTTATTGTTTTGGCCTTCTACTGAAGAGCCCTAAAATTGGGCGATAAAGCTGTCTAAGACATACTATAGGAAATTTATTTCGTACCAGTATATCTCTTGCAATACTGTGATTACTGCTTACTAAGTATTTTCCAAAAAGAAATCTTGTTATTATCTGATTAATTTAGGATTCTTTGCCTTTTTCCGCTCTTGTTCATACCTGTAGTCCTAGCTATACTGACGAGGAATAAAAGACGAAAGTCGATTTTTAAACAGTATGTTTTAGGCTGTTAATCATAGGTTTGATTGTGCCTCAAAGACTCTGGATACTGTCTATAACTTATCATTAATTCTCAGTACATTGTTCTTAATAAGTAATGGTTATTCCTTTCAAACAAATGAACTAGCAGTTTATTTTGTCATTAAATAGCAAACACACTCACAAACACTAAAATTGGGTTAAATTTATTAATGACAGGAAAGTTGCAAACGACCTTGCGGTCATCTGGTCAAGCTATCACTCAAATTTCGTTACCGGTGCTATATCCGAAAGTAAAAAAAAGTTAAATCGAAAATAAGTTCTTTCAAATTTGTCTCGAATGTTGCCATTCATATGACATTTTGCAGCTGGTTGTCAAAACAGTCGCGGCAAAAAACATAACTTAAAAAAGGAAAAATTTGAAATAAAATATCAAAACATACTTCGATTTTGGAATAGTGATTTTGACCAATTCATCTCCTTTCGGCGGCGGTCCGGTTCCGTCATATTCCACCAGTTTCATATCTTCCGCGGAATCTTTCTTGGCTTTTGTCTTGTCCGCAGCTGGTTTTGAACCCGAATCCTTCGCTTCGGACTTTTTGATTTTGGAAGTTTTCGTTGACTCTTTCTTTGATTGGTCGGTCCCAGGTCCTTTTCGTTGCAGTTTTATTTTAGTCTTTTCCTTCTTTTTCGACTTTCCTGTTGTGCTGTTTTCTTTTTCTGTTTGTTTTGGTTTAGCGGCAATTTCCGTCGTTACATTAGAATCAACATTTTCTTGCTTTGATGGAGCTTTTTCCTCCTTTGACTCTGTCGAGGAGTCCTCCGTAACTTCAGGCAATAACCCCGGCTTTGCATCAGTGACTGGGGATTCGTTCTCTTTTGATTTAATCTCGGGTTCAGAAATCTTTGCAGTTTGGTCTTGGATTTCGGCTGCAGTTTTCTCCGTTTTTTCATCTTTTGGTGTGTTTTCCTCAGTTGCATTATCGTTTGATTTTTCAGGGATTTTATCTTCACTTTCAACTTTGGTACTACTTTTTGGTTCGTCTTTTGTTTTCGAATGGTCTCGTCGCCTTCTCTTATCCGATTTAGCTTCTTTTTTGTCTGATTTAATTTCTTTTTTGTCCGATTTACTTTCTTTCTTATCCGATTTGCTTTCTTCTTTTCGGCTTTTCTTGTCGGGAGTTTTGGATCTTTTCGAATCTGTTTTTCGACTTTTCAATTCTGATTTCGATTTGGAACTGCTATCACGTGATTCCGCTTTACGTTTCGACGTTTTAGCATCCGTCCGACTTGAACGCGATTTCGAATCTCTCTTTCCAGGGGAGGAAGATCGCCTTGATCTCGCATGATCCGAATCAACTTTTTTATCGCGACGTGGCTTCTTGCCAATTTTGCTGACGTCACCAGCTATTCTAGTCGTTGCAGGCCTCTCTTTCTCGAGATGTCTTTCTTCTGGTGGAGGGCGCTCGTCCCAAACTGGAGTAGCATCACCATCCTCTTCTTCCTGTGCTTCCGGAGTCGGCCGACTCCGCTTACTTCGGTATTGGGATTCCCTAGGAGAAGCGTCTCTTTGCGCCTCCCTGGCGCGTTTTCGAGCCTGGTAGTCATCATAAGGGCGACGTGGGTGTCCTCCATACCTTCCATCTCGGTACCGACTCTCCCTTGATGGGTGGTCCATATCATATCGACGTCTGGAGCGAGGCGATAACTGCATCCGATATCGCTCCTCCTTTGAATCATAATCATCATGGCGGTTTCTGGAAGAATAATCAGAGTATCCGGGTCTTCCAGGTTGATGATGATAATCGCGTTGGCTATGATCTGAACGACTGTGTGATGGATAACGTTGGTCCTCCCAATGAGGAGGATGCTGAGGTGGAGGCTGGGAGGAAATACCCGGAGGAAGTAAAACCTGAGCCCTGGCAGGAGCCACCCGAATGTCCATCAAAGACGGCGGTGGCGGACCTGGAAGTTGAGAATGGCCTTGCATGATGGGTGGATGAGGATATCCAGGTGGAAAAGTCACTTGACCAGGTGGAGGACCGGAAGAAATACCCGGAGGAGGAGAGGGAGATTTGGAAATCCGGGCCTGAATAAAGCGATCATATGGGGGAGGAGGACGGATGCCACGTTCATACCAGTCTCGTTCGTATGCATGTCTGAAATGGGCATAAAGGGCCTGATCTCGCTCAAAGTCCGCCTCTTCTATGGATGGCAGACCAGGGATTCTCCCTGGAGGTCGACTGATCACCGGAATTTGAGGGTGCGATTGGGGAGCTTCAACATGTTTGGAACGAGGCGAAGGTGTGCGGCGAGGTCGAGGCGGAGTTCGTTGCGGATCCCGATTGAATTTCCGTCGTGGAGTATGCGAACGACTTCGATTATCGCGCCTGAAAAATTAAGCAAAAAATTTTAGTTTGAAAAACATATTAAAATATGATCAATATTTCTAAACTAACAATCCTAGGTTTAACCAGACCAAGAATTGAATCCACATATATCGTTTCAGACGCAGACGCTCTACCAACTAGACTAGTCCAGTGATTTGTTTTGAATAAGATAGCACGATCGACCATTTTTCTAAAATTCAAAACATGCTTGTCAGAGGTGGAGTCCTCGAGGACACATTTTGATGTCTTTGGCCTCGAACGTCAAGTCCTTGGCCTCGGCTCGAAGCCAGCACTATTTTTTGAGTTGTTAAAAGTTTGTGGAGCGCCTGAAAAATTTTTTGGAAAACGTTTTTTTCTGGAGATCGCCTAAAAAATTTTTCTGAAGACCTTTTTTGTTTTTGGAAATCGCCAGAAACATTTTTCTGAAGACCTTTTTTTTTTTGAGATCGCCTGAAAACTTTTTTTTGGAAAGCACTTGCGCTTGTGTCCTTGGTCCTTGGCATCGAGCATTCTTGTCCTTGGCCTCGAGAGAGTCTGTCCTTGGCCTCGAGCCTTGTGTCCTCGACTACTCCGCTAATGCTGGTGGTTAACTTAGCTTGATTGTGATGACTTACTTCTTTCGTTTTGGCGGTGATTTATCTCTCTTCTTTCGTCCCTCTTTCCTCTTGCTTCCACGGCTCTTATCCCTAGAGTTACTCCGTCCCGACCAAGAGGAGGAGCGCTTCCTCCTGGTTTTCGAACTCCGTCGCTTTGACCTCTTGCTTCGCCGTTTCTTTCTCGGAGAAGGACTTCTGGAGTAGGAGGAATTTGACCTGGACATCAAAAACAGTTGGTCAATTACTCTTTTGAAACCTTCTTTCAAATTCCGAAAACTGGAAATGTAATGCCTATTTCCCGTTTGTCAGGTCCTTGGTTCTAATTGGTGATTTCAATTCACCATTAAAAACAAAACCAAACAACTTTGGATAATAGCTTTCATGTTCAAATGATGAGAAATTGTCAAGAAAAACTTCTTTAAAAAGTAAGAAAACAAACCTAAGAAAGTTGCCCTAAAACATTGAAAAGTTAACGCAAAAATTGACTTTTAGAAGTTGGAAGAACATTTGATTTAACTTTCTGAATCAATAAATCAGTCTCATTCATAACTTTCTGAATGTCATTTTTTACGTCAAATTTTGGAATAATTGTACGCTTTATGACTTAAGTTAACATCTCCAAGGCACCCTTTACTAGATTTTCAAGAGCTTCAAGATTACAAACAAAATTTCCGATAATTTAAGTTGAAATTGGTGTCAAACACAAATGAAACAACTTCTTTTACGCAAATCTTAAAAATTGCCAGCAAATTCTAGATTCGCCCCTGAAACAACTTAAAGGAACATACCAGGAAGTCGCGGACGAGGAATAGCTGCTAGATGATCGTGATGAAGAATAACTTGAAGAGCTCCTCGAATAAGATGATGAAGATGAAGACGAGGATGAAGAGGAGTAGCTTCTAGAGCGAGATCTAAAATAAAAGATATGGTTTAAATCGGTTCTCCAACTTGTTGATCACAAATCGATAGCGATTTCCCAGTTTCAAAGCTGAGTTTCAGGGAAAAGTCTAAAAAAGATGTTGCGGCTACGGGCCTACCCACTCACCGATCAGTGGTCCAGTGAATAGAGCGTCTGCTACTAAAACGGTAAACCTTCGTTCGTTTCAGGCAGGGACAAACCAAAGACAATAAAATTTGGTATTCACAGCTTTACTGCTAGACGTTAAGCAATTTAAGGGACAATGTGAAGTCTTCACTGTGAGTGTTAAACAAGTGAGCAGCTTGACTTGGTGAAAAACATGTAATTACAATTACTAGCATGATATCCAGTATTTAACTGCTCACTCGGATATCGGACTAGATTTCTGTTTGGAACATTTACATTTCAGACGTCTCCCTTTCCCGACAAATGCCAGTAGTACTTTCGACTATTTCAAACACCGGAAGTCTAATTAGGCGTTAATTTCAGAACTGCTATGCAAACATTTTTGATTCTTTAGGTTTTTCTCATGAAAAACAAGCAAATAAGACAAAACAAAACAAACAATCGCCCAAACTTGTTGTTCCAAATAACAAAAAAATTTAATTTATCCTAACCAAACTCGTCCAAAGTCGTACCTGCCCCGGTGCCTTCTCTCCGGTCTCTTTTTAAGATTTTCAGCGAATTCATCCGACATGATGTCCAACTTCGACTTGTTTCCACGGCGATCGACTCGCTTGCGGGGTGACCGCTCTGTTTTATGGGGAGAGTGATGGCCGTGTCTCGATGTACGATTATCAGTCGGCGCGTTACTGAATGCAACAATAATACACAGTAGAGCTAGGTTTTTTAACATTTAATTACGTGAATTACGGTTAACGGCGGAAAAATATTGAAAAAAATTTTCCATAGTGCCCAAAGATCTGCTGGGTATCCTAAAATGGACCATAAAATTCTTGAAATGACTAAAACATATATTCACTAAGTTGCCTTGGCCAGGAGGCTACGCCTTCAGTCTTCGAGTGAAAATCACCGAAAATTCTGAGTAATGAAATAAACTTCAAGGATTCTTAACCTTTTGTGTTCAAAAACATTAAGATTGCAACGGAGAGACACACGCATTTCTAATTTTAATACGCCCAGTAAGATGCAACTCAGCGAAAAAGATATGCAACAGATTAATATGTGAACAAATTTATTGAATAGCAATTAGTATAAAATCGATTACTTACTTAATGGTAGGGATTGTTGAAATAGGAGCTGTATCAACACCAGGGGGAGGTGGCAGCGCTGAAAAATAGGCAATTTAATTGAGAGTTATTCGTGTTTCGCTACTAGACAAACGATAAATTAAATTAATGGTATCCTGTACAAAATCTCGAATGGACAAAATCCCGGACAATTCTGGATTCTGTCCGTAAACGATAAATGTCGCATCAACACATTTCACATAATGCCTTGATAATAACCGCCGCCTTGATGTTGTGGCTAAGTGATCAAACTTTGAGTCTTACTGACGGGTTACATATACCGTGCTGCCAGCAACATCCCAAGCAGGGGTGGATTGAATTTGAATGCCTTAATGAAACATTCAATGATTGTGGATTTCTTCAAATTAAAACTTACATTATAAACGTAGCGATTTATAACTGGTTTATATTAGAGTACATGTTGCAAACGTTCCAATTATCAAGGAAACAGAAACTTTGTGACGGTAAATGTGACGCTGCACTAGTGCACTGTGCTTTGTGAAGTTGCTTCTGCAACACTTAGCTTTTACGCCCGGTTGCCCGGATGCCATTTCTTTAAACTGCTTCTATGACAGTTTAAATTTAGGTGAAATTACAAAAAAGTATAAAATTTGTCTTTTACATCAGCAGTTTTCAAAATTAGAACATTAAAATTTATTTATTTCACCAACAAGCTTGCAATAGCAAGGGTACTAAGGTTAAACTAAGTTTGAGTTGTTTTTGTAAAATTAAACGGAAGAACGACTAAGGTTACCGGTACGAATGTAATATCTAGATGGCTTGAAAATGCTTTCACCTCTCACATACAGTAGAATATGCACATTTTATACCCAACGGTCTTGAATGATAAATTGCTACGTTTTATCAAGAGCAGTCTTGGATTGAATTTGAATTTTCAAATTCAATCCGCTCACAAGTTAGTGAAGAATTTCAATTTTCAAAAGTCAATGAATTTGAAAGCAGAGTTTTAAAAGTCAATGAATTTAAATTTAAAAATTAAAAAAAAAATGTATGGATCCAATCCTGATCCCAACTGAGCTGTGGTAAACCGCGGTCAAATGGAGAACGGTGAAAATGGATGCAAAACAAACAATATAATATTATATCAACTACAATACTCTACTTTGACTCAACAGCATTTGACTTTGAAACACGGGATTGTGCCCACGATGGAGGCTCCACCTCACCTGCGATACTCGGGGCTGAAACGATTACCTCTTACGAACGTGAAGACCGCAATATGTTGTCAACTGGAGTGGGATTATAGGACGAGATGTCTCAGTGAACTATTTAATTAATCCTACCTATTTCACTTCAGGAATAATACTCGAGTTCGTACCTGCAGTTCCCGCGCTCTTTGCAAGTGAAGGAATAGCCATTGCCGCCACAGAAGGCGGAGGTATTGCTGCAGGGAATCCTGGTGGTGGTTGGTTAAACTGACCAGGTCTGATGGGGAGAGGAGGAAAAATGGGTGGAAACGGAGGCGGGGGATGTTGGAACATCGAAGCTCCAGCCCCAGACACCTAAAAAGTTGTTGTTGTTTTTTAATTTAGAATCGAGCAGAGGAACCCCCTCACATTATTGATGATTAACTAGTTATTTAGCAGAGCAATACATAAAATAATAGAGCAACAACAAATACTTCGTTATTCTTCAATGGAAAATGCAAAGACTTTAGTGAATTAGCATTTTTATCACAATAGTTAAGCAGTCTGTCGGAAGTTCTAACCACAATGATGCAACAACTTTTAAGATAAATCGACATTACCGCCCTCCTAGCCTTTATAGCAGTTAATACTTTTGCTGATCGGTTTAGAGATCATGCAATTCTTACCGGGATGGGGGGCATTCCTGGCAAGAGTCCTGGAATCAAGTGACGTGGAAGAGCGGGAGGAGGCGCTGTGACTCGTGGAGGTTGTTGAATTGGGATCGGCACGCTAGGAGGAGGCACTGATATTCGAGGTGGGGGAATAGTGGACATTACGCTAGGTGGCGCGCTCGAGTGCACAGGAGCCAAATGAGCAGCTGTTGCGTCTGGGATCGGCAGTGCTTGCAATGATGTCATATCGACGTCAGAAGACGAGATTTCCGAGACCTCCAATTCGGGTTGACTCTGCTGTGACTCATCGTTTTGTGGTTCGACCCCAGGAGGCAAAACCTCCGGATTTGGAAGAGGTTGGGCTGCAGGTGATACCCCAGGAGGCGCAAGCTCCTCCCTCATAGCTTCGGTTGGAGGAACAGGTAGAGGCTCGACACTGTTTTCAATGGAGACGTTTTCTTGCACATTCTTTTCTTCTGCTTCATCTTTGCTCTCTGTAGTTTCAGGTTCAGCCGGAGCTGAGATGCTCTCAGTGATCTCGGTCGATTTATCCTCCGTAATAGTGGGAGTGTCAGCAAGAGGCTGGATTCCAGACAATTTAAAAGAATCTTGCAACTCGGTTTGGGAACTGGAAAAAATGTATGCTACATATAATTGATGAAAAAATACAACTTTAACAGCTGATTTCCACGAGGGCAGACGTTTGGTTGTTTCTCTGAAACGTAGGCACCCGTTGGCAAAGCCAAACTACATAGGATAAACCAGTAACAATCGTGAAAGTAATTTAATCTTGATCACAGTTCATCAGCAGATAAGCCAAACAACAACAAAATGTCAAAAATTCCATTCTGCACTGAAGGATTCAAGCGCAGTAATAAGTTATTACGAGAGACATATCTGACAATGGGTCAACTTTGTGCGTGTTTTTACCGAAAAAAAAAAATTTAAGAAATTCGATACGATCGCGTCTTGTGTAAGCATAAAAAGTACTGCAACATTTAAAATTTCGGTACTGAACGAATCAGTTTTGATCTACTTCTGCAGGGAACAACTCAAAAGTATACCTTGATTGATCTACTAAGGGTCGGACGACTTTTGCAGTTGGTGGTGATATTCCGGGAGGAAGAGGCTCCGCCACCGTGGTCTTGGGCCTTCAAAACAAAAGAAGTGTTACGCTTTATAAATACCTAAAACAAACCCAGATATGAATTTTCAAATCCACCAAAATAACAGTATTTTTGATCGATCAGTGGTTACAATGTTACATAGATAGAGTGTCTGCTACTAATACGGTCGACTCTGGTTCGCTACATGAAAATTATTGAACATTACAGCAGTCCAACATTACCATCGCAAAAAGACTCAAAATTTAAACTACGTTTTGACTTACTTTTGTTCGTTCGATTCTGGGGTAGAATTGAACGTATAGCTATCACTTGTCGTGGAACTGCTCTGCAGAGAAGTGTCAGCTAGAGTCGACTGCAGCTTCGCTTCAGATGGAGTGGACTGGCTGCTACTGGTCAAATCCGGTTTGTCCGGTTTTCCAATTTTGATTCTGATTGGTTGGTTCGGGTCACGTGGTGAGCCACCGCCAGCATCAGGCGTGCGTCTGGAGACGGTGTAAGCTGGTTTTGAGGCGATCACTTGGTCCGCGCTAGCCTTGACTTTGTAAGCGTTGTTCAAAATAAGGCTATGGTCCAAAATTGGGGTGGACCGTGGAGGACCATAGGTTATCTTGGACGGCTGGACCTGCACAGCTTTGCTGACCTCAGATGGGGCCGGTCTGGGCCACACTGGAGCATTTGACCGCTTTTTCACAATTCCAGTGTCATTTCGGAACTTGTTGACAGCCTAAAAATATCTTTGGATTAAATTAATTCAAAAACCTACTAAGTTAATATGTGAGCTTTGAATACCAAACTATTTGAACTTTGCCACCCGTTAGGTAAGTGGTAACGAGTTCGTCTCTGGAGCAGGAAGGCTGAGGTTCAAATCTTGGCCGGGTCAACTTGGACACAATGTTGCTAATCACTCGCCATCGCTGCGACAATATTTTCAAAAGAAGCTGTTGACTGCGGACGCAGCGACGCGGATATGGGCGCCGCAAATTTGTTACACGCTTCGATATAATCCAGCGAGTGTAATGATTTGAGTTTTGTCTGCCTCATGAGAAAAAAGACATATTCGTGCTGTGAAACTTTTGCCTCAAAACTTTAAACACTGTATAAAAAAGTAGCGCCAAAAAGTGTAATTAACAAAAAAAAACGACAAATTTTGTCTCGCAATCACAATACCTTACCTGTCGTAGAAACTTATTCGCTATAAGAGAATCCGGAGAGATGTTCGATCTCTTGCAAGTTGGACATTGATGGTGTTCGGATTCCAACAACGCATTTCGAATGCCTGAAATACGTATAAATACTGAGTAAAAAACGCTCTAACATAAGGTCTTAGAATACTAATACATCTGTAACAAAATTAATAGCAAGGAAAGTAAAGACCACATTTCTACACCAAAATACTAGCCGAATTCAAGATAAAAAATACTGTAGATAAGATACTTAAGTTAAGAATCAAATTTTGAGAGAGGCAAAGACAAGAGTCATAGCCAAGAGATTCCTAAACCGAGAAGGCTGCAACTACTAATTTGGTGGGCGAAAGTCAAATTTAGTTAAGGGGGTTCAGGACAAGAGCACTTGGGACATTGTTTCACAAAAGAAATAATGATTTAATGACAACATGACAAATATCGGATTTGAGCCCGCCAAATCCACTATTTGTCATGCTGTCATTAAATCATTATTCAGTTTGTGAAACAATGTCCCACGTACTCTTGTCCTAAACCCTCTTAACTGAATTTTAGATAAGAAACATACTTATTAATTGAAATACTACGCGGTACTTCGTGCAACCCTATCCTGCAATCCCAAACCCGACTCTTCTTGCGCATATCAAACCTTTTACGAAACACTGTCTAGTTGACGCATCTTAAAATTTCCAGAAGACACGTAAAACACTTACACTCATCACAGTAGCTGTTTCCACAGCAGGGTATCACTACAGCGTCAACAAGAAGGTCCTTGCAAAGAAGACAGATTAACTCGTCCGGAATTGGCTCCTCTTCATCATCATCCTGGGTGGGAGCAGAAGCCGGAAGGAATGGAGGACGCTCTTTTTTCCCGACATCATACCCCTTTCTAAAAAGCAATTTAAATTGGTAAAAAAAGTCATTAGTTGGGAAAATGAAATTAATACCGTCAAGAAGCATAAGTCAAAAAATTTTAAGCATATCCAGTCAGGTCAAACCAGGAGCTTTAAAAAAATATTTAAAGATCCTATGATTGATATTCAATGTCAAAACAGTGTGAACTGTAGATCCTCTAACTTGAATGGTAAAAGAATGTCAGCCAAACTCAAAAGAACTAACAGCCATGCGCTGTTTTTCGGTCAAGAACGTAGGGTAAAGCTAAAATTGTTATGGTAATTTTGATTGCAATATGATCAACAAAATCCATAAGCTTTGAATATTAAATAAATAGTAAGTTTGGCATGATTTTCGACTCTCTTTTAGAGCTGACATTACAGCTACTGTAAAGACTTACTTATCCACATTAGGTACAACGTATCTCCCATCCGCTGTTAACATTGCGCCTTTTGAATCTTTGTTCACTTCAACCATGTGACTTCGGGGGATTCCAGTAGCATGATGATGCTGTTTAGGAGTATCCACCTACAAAAAATAAAACAAATTTTTATCAACAACAATTAAGGGTAATTCTAATTCAATTATGATGTTTTAACGTCTACGGGCCAGAGTTTTTATGTTTAATCATTTGCGTGCTTTAAGCTTATAGGCTACCAGCGCGAAAGCCTAGGGATGAGCTTATCAGAACGGCGACTACTTAAACCAAACAATACGAAAAACTTGGTCCTCCATAAAATAAATATCGGATAAAAAATCGCGCGGGAGGACCTTTTTCGGAATGCTTATTTTAAGTAGCATCCGTTCAGGTAACTCTTGCCTAGGCTTCCACACTGGTAACCTTTAGACCAAAAACAACGCAAACGATCAAATGCAACTAAGGTTGTAAGTATTTACAAACCCATTGCTGGACACGCATGCCTGACAGCCACCAGTTTATTAAGAGCGGATAGTGATTGACAAATCGATGAATGATGATCATAGCTGCGGATAATTATGGTATTTCCTAGCAAATTAATTGAACGCTGCCATTTTAACGGATAAAAAATTCGCTTCCGGTACATATGACCATTGACCACGCAAAGACCATTGATTCAAGCCCATTTTTCTACCAACGGCAATTTTCAGTTTTCGCCATCGCAACAACGAAAGAACAATAGCAATACAAAGGCAACAATATAGCGTAAATACAGCAATTTCAAGCCGCGCTTCTGTCAGCCCAAAACAAACAAGACTAACTGAACAATAGGATAGTCGCAACAATAGTAAGCTTTTCGCAGCAATTTTTTAGCTTTGTTTTCCGTGACTAGGCAAACAATTACTTATGTAATTAATTAGATTGATTGTGCTAAGCATGAAAATCGATAAAACGCAATTTGTACACAGTGAAACAGCTGGAAAACCAAAGGCAAGCTTGTTTATGGGTCAGATGACTTAGCAGTTGGTATACAGAGACTTGCAACTAATTCAAATACAATCAAATCTTTCATAGAAAAAAAATTGTCTGACTTGCTTTTTTTCACTCTATAATGACCAGACAAAAGAAGCAGATCATTCCAACGCAATAACAAAATTATTATAATAACCATACATCTTCACAAACTGATTCCGATCGGGATTCAAGAAATTCTCCAACCCACCTTTGGCATGGGACACTGGCTGGAATAATGACCATGCTGGCCACAACGATAACATCGTACCTGACTGGACGGCATAGTTGAAGCAGCACTGTACTTGTAGGAACCATAGCGGGGTGGCTTGACAAAGCTACGACAAAGACAGGTTTAGTGGTATTTAGCTGTTTACTTAATTAGATCTGTGTAAGAATTAAATAAGATTTTCTTCAAAAATGGGTGATTTCGCTAAGTGGAAATCTCTATCCTGCTATTACGATTTTGGAAAATCACTCACTGCTGGGAAACAGTAGCTTCACTAAAACTTTACAGGAAAGTTGAAAAAAAAGAACGTATGTCACTACATGTATGTTTGTTAATGGAAAATGAATACTTTTTAAGAAAACTAACATGACAAGACACTTTTCTTGATAAAATGTTCATTATTTCACTGCAGAATAACCACTCAACCATACAAATTACACTTCATGTGGAGCGTTGCAACACTTTTAAATTTCGGATGTCTTTCCATGCAAATACCACAAGCGTTTCTAGCATGCATCATATCAGGGTTCACATTAAGCAAAATACATTTACATTACGTACAGTAATTAACAGCATGACGACTTTTATCACATAAAAACGGTAGAAAACTGAATACAGCATTACTTACTTGGAAGGATCATATTCATTAGTTGATTGTGCAATTGCTGCTTTTATTTTATCCTCTTCAGATGCGTTTGCTTCCGCAAGATTGCTGGTCTAATAAAAAAGCAATTTAATGTACTCCATTTCATCTAACATTAAAAAAACTGTTTTTATACCAATAAAGAAGTCTTCATCTTTTAAGTTACATTGTTATTTCTGTAAGTGCTATCTGCTGAAGTTATGTAATATACAGAAAACATTATAATTTTTGAATACTTAGCAGTACTTTTCTTGAGCAATAAAATCTTATTCTTATTTTGCTTTAAAACATTGAAGGATCATTGTTTAAAACAACTATCCATATCATTAGAAAATTTGAGGTACTTGACGTGCAATTTTCGAGTTCAATTTTTAAGTTAATGCATGATTGATATCTTTTAACACATGTTAGAAAATTTACGTTCTAATACTGGAAGTCTCATCAAAAGCATACTGTACACATACTACATGCCTTCTCAAATAAGCAATGGTGTTAATTTTTGGTGGTACTGATTAAACCTGAAGCAAAGCTTAGTATTTTAATATCATATAATTTTAATGTGTAGAGTGCATAGGATAAAGAAATACAAGTTAAAGGAACGAACATACCTTTTTTAACTCTTCAAAACTCAACTTTGGAGTTGAATCATTTTCCTACATCAAAACACAATCAAAGCATTAGTCAACTACAGTGACATTACCATTGCTATGGCACAGTCATTGCTCACTCCATACAATAGTCATAAACTGGGGAAATACAGACTTTCTGACTTAAAACTATGCGGCTTAGTTATTTTTTGTACTTACCATTTGAAAACTTACCAGAAAACATAAGTAACTGTCCACGATTATCTTGGCAACTTCAAAACTTTTACCATAGCAATACATTTAAAACCTATTCAAACCCAGCAGGAGGGGTTTGAACTTAATATTATTTTATCTCATTGAGCATATTTGAAACCCTGACATCAACAACCTTAGTTTGAACACAATCTTCCAATGCTGATGAACCAATCAAGAAACTTGAACTCATTTTGAACCAGAGCAGTGCTGTTTTTTTTCCTAACTTTGAATGTTGTAGAATAATATAGCTTGATAAGTCAACTTTGACATTAACATTTACAAGAAATGGTCATTCTAAAAGCACATCGTAAAAGAGTTTCCAAAGAGTGCAGTGGAGTTCTTCCACTGAGCTAATCCATGCTTTATTGACTACCAGTTGTCTCTGCTTTTGTTGAACATTATTTCAAAAAATGTAGCATAAATCGATGTCATCACATAAGAAAAAGGCATCCAAATTGAGTTTGCCAATCCAAATAGGTGTTCATACATAGGTAAAACTTTTAAATCAAATTCAGTGAAGGGGGTTCAGGACAAGAGCACTTGGGACATTGTTTCACAAAATGAATAATGATTTAATGACAACATGACAATAACTGGAATTGAGCATAACTGGAATAATAACTGACAATAACTGGAATAATAAATGGAACAATAACATGACAATAACTGGAATAATAACATGACAATAACTGGAAAATGGATAGGTAAAACTTTTAAGTATTCATTTTCCACCTTCAAACCCTTTTGATCTGAATACATATTCAATAAATTTGCAAACTTGAAAGTTCCAATCTTTTCATCTTGAAAGTTGCATCTGATGGCAGCTTCAACAAAAAACTCCACCAAGCAGCGACCAGGGCATGATTTTTTTGTTACTACAAGTAATTTATTAGCCGAATAAAATTGAAAGTTCTGATCAACTTTGATTCTCAGGACTTGAAAAAGCTTGTTGAGGCTAATTAAAATCAACTGTATCCATGGTTATTTCTTTTTTATTAAAACATATGGAATCTAACCACCCAATTGCAAGAGAAACAATAAATAAAACTTTCTGCTGTTTGTTATATTTAATCATTTCTAAATTTTATTGAAATTATGGATGTTAAATCTAAATTTTAACAGCTAGATTTTTCATACTGATATTGCCCAAGTTCTAAGAAAAGCACATTTTCATCTTAGCTAAAACTTCAAGATTTTTTCGTAATAAGCCCTTGGTCACTGGGTCAATCAGATTATTTGTTCTTAGCAGTTTAGTGATGTCCTTTATTTACAATATTTTATACAAATAAACTGACATTATCAATCGTGTCTTAAAAGCAAGGATGGCAGTACAGTACGGTCAGAATTTGGGTACTACAAACCTCGCACCTTTGACCATACTTCAGTTCAATTTTTTGAAGCATACCGTACCTTCCATCAATCTGCCTAAACAACGATCCATTAATGACATATGCGACCTATGTTGACATGTTTTTTGTTTATATTTGATTTGTATTTTACTGAAAGATAAGCTTAAGGCAGCGTTTCTTAAAAGGTTGGATGATTCAACCCAGGGTGAATTAAATTTTTGTGAAGGTGTAACAAAAAAA
Organism: Trididemnum nubilum; assembly: GCA_963965965.1. NCBI lineage: Eukaryota > Metazoa > Chordata > Ascidiacea > Aplousobranchia > Didemnidae > Trididemnum > Trididemnum nubilum. The sequence continues at coordinate 26,507,539 of OZ014475.1, read as the reverse complement.
ATGGAAACTGGTGAGTTAATGTGAGTAACAGTGGTAACACGCCTTTTGCCAGAAGATATGATGTCTCAAAGCAGCAATTTGTACAAAAATAGTCTAAAAATTGAGCTATTTTTATTGAAAATTTATTCAAAATCTCCGAGCCTAGATAGCTTGCCCTCATACCCCCAGCTTTTTGAAATTATTTGGAATAATCAATACACATACTTTCATTAGCGGAGGATGAAACGAGGAAGTCTTTAATAAGGGTGAACGGAATCAAAAAAGATAATAAGCATTGGCTTAACGGGTACTTGAACTTAAAAACTGCTGAGCTTTTATATGTAAATACTTCATTCAAGGCCATCAAAATATTATAGGACAAAAGATAATGTAACATCCAGAGGTGATTCTTTAAGCTTTAGGAATAGTTTAGTGATAAAAAATGACAATTTGAGTGCAAAAATTAAGTTTTATTAAAAACAAAGACATCGAATAGGCTACTACCACTATGATATTTGTATTTTCTTGTATTTTTGTATAGCAAAGATATTTGCATTAATCTTGTTTAGTTGGCCAAATTGATTTTAATGTATCAGAAACCTGTTTACATATTGCCATTCATGAGCCGTTAATGCAATGCAATTTATGGGTACTTTTCTCCTCAAAATTCTTCGATAAACAACGGAAAGAGATGAAATATAGTAGTGTTGCAACTTGGCACTGTCAAGCTGACAGTTTTCAGAAAAGGGTTCACTGCACAACTAACAATACCGCTCAACAATATTTAGAAGAAATTATAGAACATTTTATGTACTGATACCTGATAATTTACCAATAGGTAAAGTATGTTTTGTATGCTAATTCAAACAACGTACCAACATACTGTACCATTACAAAAAACGCGTACTGCACTTCTTAGCAAAAATTGAGGTGTACTGTAGCATACTGCCATCCTTGCTCAAAAGTATACAATGACTATATTTAAGGGCCAGAGTAATCATCTTTAAAAAGACTGACTTCAATTTTATGAGAGGGTATGGTGTTCCCCATGTATTGATTATTACCATTTAATTATGGTTTTTAAACTTGGGAAGCCGTTTACAGTACTTGCTGTTTTTCTAAGAGTTTGAAATCTTCTAACAGTGAAAAACCCACAAAAATTAAATCAATATTTAATTTTGCATTGGATTTCTTCAGATGAACACTGAAGGCAAAATCAATAGTGATCTAAAGTTAAGACAATCGCATTAGATTTGATAGGCATTGATTCCACTCATCTTGGTCCAGCTGTTCCCGAGATACTCTACTTCAAACATAATGTAGGGCCTCTCTAATCATTATTTTCTTTGGCAAACCTGACGTTTCAATGCAGTAGCCTAGCCCACAGAAGCATACATTCACCTATGATAGGTTAAAAAGGCCAATGTGGCGTAAGCCTAATTACGGCATTGGCTTAGGATAGAACTAGGATGGTATCAACTGTGTTATCAACGTCAGGTTGCCAACAAAAATTTAAATTAACGACTAGATATTAAATAAAAATTGTACTAATATTATACCAAAAATTATAACAATTATACCAATAAAAATCAATGACTAGATATACCCTGCATTGTGTTTGAAGTAGAATATCTCTGGAACAGCTGGGTCAAGAAGGATGGAGTCAACACCAATCTAATTTAATATGATTGTCACAACTTTAAATACCCCTTTGACTTTGCTCGGTCTACGACTTTTATGTACGAACATTTAGGTGCCTGGACTTTTAAGCACTGAGACTTTTAGGCACCAGAGGTAAAAAAAAATTTCAAAAAAGTTTTTTTTCCTAAAAAACGTTTTTCTCCAAAAAAAAACATTTTTTTTGTTTCAAGTAAGTTTTTTTTTCAAAAAAAAAAACAGTTTTTTTACAATTTTTTATGTAAAACTTTTCATGCAAGTGCTATAGTTTAAATTTACCATGCTCACTGCATTCCCTTCAATAAAAATGAAAAGATAGACAAAAATGTATCACGAAGAGCTCTCTCAATACTGCATACAGTGCTGTTGTCGAGGGTAGCCCTCCGACCTGTCATTCTAAAGGTTGAGGTCAAGAAGGAACTCTGGGGAGAATCAACCATTGGACCACACCCAAGGTCTGAGCCAGAACTCAGAAGTCAACGATAGATAAAGAAGAAGGAAAATGGGCTTGGAAGTCACCTTTACCAAAACTTCGAACCCTGCCCTCTGACGACACAAAGAATTTGTGTACAGCTTAAAAATTGAATACAAATGACGCTCTCTCGTTGATCCTTTTCCCACCAATCACTGCTCGGCTTTTTTCTATACCCGTTCCTTTTTATACATTCTTTAATCTAACGATGTTTCTTGACAAGCATCAGATGATAAGCTTCGAAGATATTAACATTTTAATCAAAGTTAAATTTTTTTTGTTTGAAAAATCGTTTTTGGGAAAAGCTTTTATTTGAAAATGTTTTTGAAAAAAAAAAAAAAAAGAAACTGTTATTTGAAACAAATTTTTTGGAAAACATACCTAAAAAAAATTTTTTTTTTGAAGAAAAACTTTTTCTTGGAAAAAAATTGTTTTGAAAAAAAAATCTTTTTCACCTCTGGCGCTTAAAATTCCCAGTGCCTAAACGTCGATGCCTGAAAGTCACAGTCTGGATTTTGCCTTCAGTCCTTATTTAAATTGATTATGTATCAATTTTGCAGTTGTGGCCAAATAATTAGCCACTTGATCAAAGTCATTGTCTTTTACAGTAGGCAACTCGATGTGAGATATGACTTTTACAATTAAACAAAAATGCTTTACTACTGGACAAAGCAGAAAATAATTTACCCATTGCCCAATGCAATTGCTATTGAATAATGAAGACGATAATATAGTTTAAACCTTGATCAGTGTTTCATGTCTTTTTTTTACAAACTTTACAAAAATGAATTATACATGCTAGAAGAAAAAATTTTTAAAGGAATTGCAACTGGAATGCAAAAAGGTAGCATTCCACTTGAAGATTAAAAACCACCAACTCTATTGAGGCAAGAAATCAACTTAGAAATGATAAACTGTTTTAAAAGAGATTTTTAATACTAAAATTTGCATAGTTCTCTTTAGTAAAAGAGTAATTGTGCTTAGTTTGATACGTTGGGCCAGATAAAAGTTACTATCCAAAGAATTATTTGCTTTGTTGGTGAAAATTCAGCTAAAATTGCAGTAGGTATTTTTAAGTCAAATGCACCATTTTGTCAATTTGATTCTTTTAAAATAAACCTTTTACAACACTTTTGCTAATGCAAAAGTTGCAATAAGGCTCGGTTTGTGTCAAAATATGAGGTGTTGCTAAAAAGAAACGGGACTGACATTACAGATTGTGCAACACGATTAGTCATTGGGAATCAACATTTTCACAGTGTGGTGTAACATGTGTTCTCTGTTTAACAGCTGTTTTGACACAACATCACAATTATTTTTGCTTTTACAGAGCAATAAGTGAATGTGATTGATTACTTGCTGAAAAAAAATTGTTGCGCGATATCTGATTGAGTTTTTGTGGCGATTGGAGTTTAATTGCAAAATGACGATTGAGCAAAGAATCAACATTAAATTTTGTGTCAAACTTGGAAAAACTGCAGCAGAAACTTTGAAGATGTTGCGTGATGTTTATGGACATTCTTCCATGTCCAGAACAAGAGTTTTTGAACGGCACAAGCGATTTGTGGAAGGCAGGGAGGATGATCCAAAGTCAAGGAGGCTCTGCACTTCCATGACTGATGCCAACATTGAAAAGGTTCGGCAGTTGGTTCCCAGTGACCATCGCTTAACCATTCATGTCATTGCCAACAAAGTTGTGATGCACAAAGAAACAATCCGCACCATTTTGGTGGATACTTTGGGCATGCGGAAGGTGTGTGCCAAAATGGTGCCAAGGCTTTCGACTGAGGAGCAGAAAGTTCAACAATTAAATGCAGGCGAGACATCTTTCAGCAGCTGAAAGCAGACGACAAACTCTTGGAAAATGTAATCACAGGAGACGAGTAATGGGTCTTTCAATATGATCCAGAAACAAAACGACAAAGTTGCCAATGGAACAGTGCGTCCTCACCCAGACCAAAAAAGGCTTGCATGCAACGTTCGCAAGTGGAAGTGATGTTGATCATCTTCTTTGACCATCAAGGACTGGTGCATCATGAGTTTGTTCCTCAATGGCAAACAGTTAACCAACTCTTCTACAAGAAAGTCCCAACTCGCATTGTCAGCAAAATCTGTCAAAAATGAAGAGCTTCCTGGGCACAAAAAACCAGGATTTTGCATCACTACAATGCTCCTGTCCACACAGCCCTCAGCGTGAAACAGTTTTTGGTCTCAAAAGAAATCACGTTGCATCATCCACCTTATTTGCCGGACTTAGCTTCTTGTGATTTCTTTCTTTTTCTAAAACTAAAGCCGCATTTACACGGGCGACTTTTTTGCATGCGATTTTTTGATAAAAATGGATCTGGCAAAGTTGCATTTACTCAACGGCGGTTTTGATCACGATAATTGGGACGTTACTGATGGAAGTAATTGTCTTAAGTTGGTTTCATACCAATATTGTTATAATTGAAAACTTTAGAAGAGAATCGGTGCTGCGATAAAAAATCGCAGTGAGATCAGTTCCGATTTTGTTTTAAAAAGGTTTAGAATATCACTATCGGAATAAAAACAACTTGAGACAGTCATTTTCAGCAGTAAGGTAACTTTTATCACAATGAGAACCATTATTGAATAGATGCAACTCTGCTACATCCGTTTTTATCAAAAAATCGCACGCAAAAAAGTCACCCGTGTAAATGCGGCTTAAAAGGGATTCTCAAGGGGACATGCTTCAAAGGAGTTGAGGATATCAAGACCAGCATGACAAACCACCTTAAACCCATCACAAAAGAGGAATTTTCATAGTGCTTCAAAGCGTGGTCAACAAGAATGGAAAAAAGCATCAAAGCCAATGGGGAATACTTTGAAGGGGACAACTAGAGATAACTTACGACTTGTATGTGTTACACAAAGTGGGCATTGTATGACATGTATCTAAATAAACTTCTCAATTCAATAGTCGCGTTTCTTTTTAGCCACACCTCGTAGTTTATTTTTAAGAAAAATTTCATACACACAACAACCGACTTACTGGGGTGCAACTACAAACTGTGGTTGGTTATAATATATAAAGAGGGTGCACTCATAATTTTTATGCCCTGAGTAAGTCAGGCCCAAGATATTCACCGACTTCAACCAATTAAATTTTTGGTATCCTTATTTTCCAGTTATTCTGATAAAATTTTGCAAGATTTGCATTAAAACAAGGACAGTATAAAAACTACTTTTTTATGCCTTAATGTAAATTTGCTGATAATCAAATTATTAGTCTAAAAGATACAAATTAACCCAGAATTCATCATTGACATCAACCCAAAATGATTGTGAAAGAACCAATCTTGAATGAATGTTGTTCTTTTATGTTATCCATTGTGTCTACCCCATTTTTAAGGTCTTTAATGAATACAACGTTTTAACACCATCAACATTTTATTTGAGTCTTGTGCATATTCCATGTTTCACAATTTACACCTTTAAGTTGTAAAAATAACTAAGATTCACAAGTCACACAAACAAATTACACTAAAAATTGCAACGTGTTTGGACAGCACATTAACAAAGATCATTTGCAGCAATTGCAAAGATATGATGCAGCAAATTAGGATATGCTAATGTTTGTAACAGGCCTGTTGGTTAAACGGTAACGCCTTTGTCTCTGGAGCGGGAGATCTGACATTCAAATCTCAGGCCTGTCAAATCCGTTGCAGTGTTGCCAATGGCTCACCACTGCTGCAATATTTCTTTGAAAGAAGTGGTGTTGCCCAGGCGCAATGACACTGAGATGGGCCCCACTAACCCAATTAGACGCTTCGGCGTATTACAGCAAGTAGAATGAAAGATTTGATTTTGATTTTAAATTGCTTATAAAATACTACTGAATAAATAACCTGAATAAATAACAGAACAAATCTGAATAAATAACCATGACAGTCAGTAGTAAGGCAGTACAGCTACCGGTATTTTTTATACACAAGAAAAATCATTAGTATTGGTCAGAGAATAATAAAAGGATCATAACACCAACGTCCAACAAAACAGTGTAGTTTTAAGATATTTAAAATGAAAACCAAACATACGTAATAGATTTTACAAGCAAATCACAGCATAATCAAAATTTCATCAAAAAAAAAGCAAAGCAGACTGTATAAAACTGTGTTTAAATTTGAAACAAATTCTCAATCTTTGAAAGAAAAAAACAAAACAATTTATGGTATGTAACGTTTCAAAAGCTCTTCAAGAGTTTTTATCCTAGTCAACTAAAAATGCAATAATTAGAATGGTCAAAAAGTTTCATTTAATGCTGCAAATTCATTTACCACAGCATTATATCACCAAATGCATGAAAAAATTGATAAGTGAAGAAAAACGGACAAACAAATATAACCAGTAAAACTAAAGCTTTGTTATTATCAGTTTTCAAAAAAAAAAGCAAAATATTTCTGTGACATTATTGACAATCATTACAAGACTATGCCAAAGTACATAAATCAAACTTTACAGTGGAAAGTATCTTGCAAACACAGTTAAAGTAATAGTCACATACTAACCAGGAAAAAAAAATACTACATCACAATTAAAAAAAGGCTTTTGAATCACTTAAAAACTAAATCAGCAACAAGCTACCAAATGAATGCAATAGTACTGGTTTAAAGTAACTCTATAATAAAGAAAAACAATTGAAAAACCAGTCACAATAAGTTTTTGTGCACTCCATAGCTATAAATGCAAACACACTAATGGCATGTAACAGGTGTTGTTTTGCTCTTAGGAAGCTGTGGCGATAGTAACAGATAAAAGCAGTTTCAACTATTTTAAGTTCATTGACTCATTGTTTTAATAACCAAAATTGCTGTGCCACGAAAACAAAAAACACCCAATATTCAGGAAGTGAGGTGTCAGCAAAGAAAGCAGATAATACTTTATTATGATTAAATGATTTTTGGAACAAACATTATAAAAATGAAAAGATGTTACAATAGTTGGGTAGTTGAGCAACTAAAAAGACCAAGAATAGCACACTAAAAATCGCATTGTGCCTATTAAAACCAAAAACATGATATATTAAATATACGCAACAAAACTCAATATAAATGTAATGAAATTATCAATCGTTTTACAATACTAGCAGAGAAGTAACGAACAATAAGCATGCAGTCATGCATGCAGATTGCTCAATTCAAACAAAATGGCTGACAAGCTCAAAAGTGTATGCTTCGGCTGATTCGCCCACACCCATTAATGCAAAACTGCTTTAACAAAAGTTCTTGTTTGAAGCAAAAGTTCTACTTAACTCTACAAAAACATTGCATTGAATTGTTCATCATTGCATTCATCTAGTATGATACCGCAAGAGCAGCAAGCCCTAGTGACCGTTGATCTTCATCATCGATTGGCAAAACTAACTCACCTCACTAACTCTTTGATAAACTAACTTTGATAACTGCTAATCATAGATGTTCTTTCAATAAGATTAGCAAACTTAGGAAAACAAGTAAGAAAAAAGAACTAGAACAAATATAAATACTACGATCTAAGCAAATGCATCCACAGACACAAAAAATAAGTTTAAAATAAACAAAAATTTTTTTATGGCAAGGATAAAAATTATTTTAAAAATGCTGCACAGAAAAACAATAGTTTTTACATCACAAAATATGTAGCTTCAATCAATTCATTGAATAAAAGCCTGTTCTAGTACCGGCAAAAAATAAAATACACATACTAGCAGTTGAACTATATCAAAACCAAACTTTTATTTGCACAGGTAGAAACTGAATCAAGTTGTAGTAGACAAATATGAAATTATTCTAGTGCAATAGCAGCCACATAGGTACAAAACACACATAATAGAGCTCACAGAAACACTTTATAAACTCAAACTGTAAGTGAACAAGTACAGTTTGCACTTGAATAACAGTTTTCTGTGAATTCAGCTACAGCTAAGTTATTTAAAAGTTTAAGAAATGAGAAACATACTTGATAGATTTTTGTTGCAACTGAAGCTGTTGAAATAGCAGTTTCATTTCGTTTTCTGAAACATAAATAGATCACTATCATTTGGAAAGTAACAGTAGTCATTAATTGAATCAAGAGCAACGAAATTCCAAAAGTCTAAAGCACAAAAATGATATATCACAATGCCCTTTTAGGGCATGAAGTATACAGTATGTCAAAGCATTGATAAACATGGGGAACATATAAAAATTAACAATCTCTAAAGGTTTTTTTTAAACTAACACAATATATTAGATTACATATGTGTGAACTCCAGTCATCCAAAATCAACTGTTCTTAAAATATTCTCCTTTGAACACATTATCATGCTTCCTAGATTTAAGCGCAAGATTGATGATTTCATGGGCAATTACTGACAGGACATCAAGTTCAACTTGTGCTGTTGTAACACAACCACACAACGAAAGTACTGTGATCAGTGTTGAGCAGATAGGAAGTTTTCTGCAAAAATTGTAGGCTGAGGTTCCATTCTTGGTTGAATCAAACCAAAAAGGATAAAAATTGGTATTTACAGTATCCTGCTTGACACTCAGCAACCAAATTTAATATGTGAAGCCGCACAACATCTGTGGTAGACACTAGACAGGCAGCAGCTTGTTTCAAAGACTAAAAAGATCACTTCAGCGCTTCTTGGCTAAAACAGCTTTTTAAATACAGATGCAATTGTAATCATAATGAGCATTCACCAATGCATTATAATCACACAGACAGCAGTTAACCATAGCGTTGCCCTATAAAATTGTTGATATTGCACTTAAATCAACAAATATGATCATTTGTTTAAAATTGAATATCTTTGAACCTGTTGATAAATTTGATACTGGTACAAATATCATTTCAGCAATTAAAAAAAAAACAACAACTTAGTGTTGCTGTTGTCTTTTAATAGCACAAAAACTAAGAACTTTATTCACAATAATAAAGATAAATGTGTTATAAAACTTACACAATATACACTTTTGAATCACGAATCGGACCAAGAGGTATTCTTCTAACCAAAACAGCTGTGTTTTTTGGAATTAAAATAGATTCATCTTTGTACACTAAAATATTAGTAAATATTCCACAAATTTGCAAAAAAACTGGTTGAAAATTGCAAGCTTGTACATTGCTCTTTTAAAACCAGCAAAAGCATGCTTTATTGTCATTATCTTTCTGTTACGCCACTTTATGTAAATGATTTATATCGCACTTTATCATTTTCTCGTATATCGTACTCAGTTACAAAAAGCAGTCATATTGATGCACCAATGTAGTATGGGGGTGTTAAGTACTGATACCGTTATGTCTAACATCATCAAATGAATTGTTTCAGCTATGGTGAGCCATATGTCTTCGAGTAATACCGACTGGCTGAATGAGTAAAGGTGTCGTTTTTACGACAACCCTGATCGCATGATCTAGATTTAACCTCTACCTTGGTCATGTTGTTGCATCACTGCATAAGACCTTGCATAATACTTTGGTGGCTTTGAACAAGCAGCAAATTCAGTACACAAAAATTTTCAAAAATCTACAGGAACATTAAATCACTGAAAACTTTTAAGTAAGTGGCTGATTCCTTCAAGCACGAAGTATTCAATAGTGTATAGATCGATCCATAGTTAGCATCTGACGCTGTTTGGTGACAGGAGGATAAATACGCAATATTACAACAAAAACAAGAATAAAGTACCAGTGTCATATGAAATAATCGTACTAATTCTTAGACAAATTCTGAAAGATCCGATAAATACAACCTGGCCCACTTAAAATTTACTTTAAAATGGAGTCAAAAAACCTAAATAAAAAAGCTGGCTTGCTGATAAAAATTGGCTTTATAGTTTCACACTATGCGGCAAGACAAAACTAAAAAAATTGAATTTCTGATCCGTTTTAACATAATGGATACCCTAAAGCAGTGCATGCCTACCTTGCAAAGTTTGTGCATTTGTAATGTGAAGATCTAATTCAGTACTTTTAAGTTTCTGTTTTTCCATTATCAACTTTTTGAGATCATGAAGTGATAAATTTAAACCATCAAAAGTCACATTCTTGTATTCATTGCTACTTGAGAATTTGTAATGGATGGCAGACATTTTGCAACGACTGAAATCAAGCCCAGTTTCAATAAGCACTAAATCCTTGTTTCTTGGTGTGCACAATACACATGAACTGCTGAAAGCTCTGGTAAGCTGCACTGTGCACCACTTGATCAGTGATTAATGCATCCAAGGAGTTGAGTAGAGAAAGACCAGCATTTAGCAAAAAAAGAAAGACTTCACAGAGTACTGTAAGTAACGGATTTCAAGACTACTACTAATATTTTTAACAGTAAACCACTACTGATTGAGCAGATCTGAAGAATACAGGAAGTACTCGAATTATGAAGACCTCGACTTACGCAGTTTCAAGGCTACAAACACACCCAGTATTTAGGACGTCAAACTGGATTATTATGATCCAGAACTGCAATCTCATTGATCTTGTCACAAAGTGATATCGCCACAGTGGTTTTACCACAAAGTGAGAGATATGGCAGGACAGCTAAAGGAATAGCAGAATAGTTGAACAACTGCTGTTCTTAGTCAACGCTTTAATTTTAATAATGCAATAGCAGCGTACGCTTACGGTTGGCTAGTAGGCCTATTCTGTCTTCAGAATGCCTTCTGTCACATAATAACTGGCAACCAACAATTAGTAGCATACAGCTGTTTTATGGCCATTGGCCCTTGCCATTTACCATATGTCGCAAGTGACATAAACAATTGCAAACTATTACAATCGAACAATCACTAAGTTTCAATCACATCACCCAGTTTCAGTGACAAACTGATACGCCATTTTCCTAGTGAAGTATGTACCGGTATGGTATAGAGTAATTTATCTATGTCAAATGTTCTGACATACCGGTAAGATTGAAATTCGGGTTCAGGGTTAGCCTACACCCAGAACCACATATTTAAGAACGGATCAATGTCATAAGTCAAGGACTCCGTGCAGTGTCAGAGTGTACCAGTGTACCGTAATGAAATTGATAAAAGGTTGCCGGTTAGTACCGGTAGGTAAAGTGTTGGTGCTAGGCAATTGTTCATAGTACAGTAGTAGGCCTATTAGTAATTATAAGACTGTAAGATCAGAGATTAGGCCTATTATTTAGAATCACCAGTAGGGGGTAGGCTATACCGTACCTATCGCACTGTAAGTCACAAGTGCATCATAAGGATGGCAACTAACTCTGCCTATTTAGAATAAGAACCGAAATAAGTTTTACCAACCAATACAGAATACCATACCAGATACCGGTACTTGGTAGGCTACTGTACTAGTACAGTGCAGTGTACCTACAGCATGCCTATCACATCAGGTACCAGTGAGTAACCTACCATATGATATTTTTAGCTCAGCTTAACGCCTACCTCAGACCTCACCTAGATCAGGGATGGTAAATCTATGCAATGACTTTTCAGTTATACTAAGCCGACTAACAACATCTACTAGGCTACGCTAAGTTAGGCATACAGTAGGCTACAACAACTCCACAACCTTTCAACCTACTTGATAACTTTGCCTAGTGTAGATAAAAAAGAACGGCAAGATGAAGTTGTCACGTGATGACTTCAAATTAAATCAAGTATGTCAAAGAAAAAAAAACAAGAATTTATTTAAGCTTGGCAGGGATAAGATTATAAGTATTTGATTTATTTACTTCTTGATCTTTCCAGATAAAATAAAATAAAAAACATTACAGATGAAAATGGTTATGTATCACAGTAATTTACTAATTATCGCTGTCGCTTCTGCTATTATCCAATATATCATTTTGATGATCCTACAAAATTTGCAAAAAACGTTGTGGCAGCTCTACTTCAAATCCGCGTTTTTAGATTCAAAGGTTTTAAATGATTGGCAATTCTTATTTTACGGTAGGTTAGCTGAAGACAATAGGGCTGCTATCAATCGGTCATTTTACGTTTTTTGTTTTTTATGAGCCTAGATTTAGGTAAATATTACCAAGCTGATTTCATTGGACCTACTGAACGATTTTTCTCTCATTGATTAAAATTGTGTGCATTTTGACTACTTGATTAATTTACCTGCACAATTGCAGCTTAGGCCTAGTCTTTATTGCAGCATTGCCTAGTGATTGCAGGGCTTTAAATTCAAAATTTATTGGTTTCATTTTCAAAAGTCCAAGCCTTCACTTTAAAGCATAGCCAAAAACAAAACTTGACTAGGACTAGTAGATCATAGGCTAATACAAGCCAGTATGCACATCAGATACCCAGTTCCAGTACGATAATTATGGTGTGTTATTACCAACAAATTGAAGCCTAGCCAAAGCTAAGTACCTAATAAATAGGCTATTTGTAGGATAGCCTACTGCAATAGCTTTCCTATGTTACAGCTGAGTGGTACAAGCAGTTGAAGAGCTAATAGTACGGTACCGTAGGTAGTGGCTTGGAGTGGGCTGAAAGGGCTTACTTGCGCAGTCTGGACCCTCAAAGAAAGCATTTGAATTAGGCCTATCATATGCCAGCACTTAGTATCCTATCTACTAGTACTGAACTGAAATTTGCTTTGTTACCGTACCTGTTATAGATAAACAGCATAAAGTACCGGTAATGCAAAATAAATATAAATTGGAAAATTTGCAGTTTTATTGTTATTAGTGCTAACATTTTTCTATTTATGTATATTTCCTTTTTTTTACAACTTTTCTCCTTAAATTGCTTGTAGTTTTAAAGTGTATCTTTCATAATAATCGGTAGATTATAATAATTTTTTTTTTTTTTTGCATACCACTGAGCACTACACACATTCCAGAAATAAAATTTTGGCGTCTAAGATTTTTTTTTTAAAAAGTACTGTACCCCAAACAAGTCTTATTAATTTTGAATTTACAACTTCAAGTCGGCAGCACTGTCTAGTGTTTTTTTTTTGTTTCCTTTATGTGTTGTGTTATTTATTTTCATTTTTTCAAATTAAGTTTACCGCCATAAGTGTAGAAGTATTGCCATAAAGGTGCAGTTGACCTTGATGACCTGGTGGTCTTTTCACTGTGTCCTTCCTGCGTATTTTTGCGTATGGTTAAATAAACTTGAAACTTTAAAATAAATGCAAAATAAGAATAAATTCACCGAAAATTTTTACTTTTTTATTAATTCTGACTCAAATCTAACCCAAACTCAAATGCTTACTCTAAAACTATCCCCAAATCAAACCCTAACTTAAATCCTAATCTTAACCCCTAAAAGAGCGCAGATGAATATTTCTCATTTTTGTTTTATTCTTTTTATTTTGAAAATTTTCGGTGAAATAGTCACTACCACATAAATTAGACACATTCAGCATAAATCAATGCAAGGTACCGGTAGCAATTATATCAAAATTGGCTCAAGGAGATCGCGAAGGGCCTGATTTTGTTTTTGTATCTGCAGCCACCTATTGTTATTAAAGCTTTACTTTTTGTTCAGTAATATCCAATCTTTTTTTTTTTTTTTTTTGAGAACTTACTAACAAATGATAGCAGCAGAAAAAGGGAATTGAAGAAAGAGGAAGAAGGAAAGAAGCAGAAACCTCATATTGTTAAAATGAAACAAAAACTATCATCATTATATTAGAAAAAAAAAACAAAATAATATAACAATATTTATAATGATAATAACAAAAATGTATGTTTCTTGATCATATTTTTGCAAGAGTAAGTTTTGTTTTGAAAGATTGCATTGTTTTGCATGTTTTTAACTTGGCATCCAATGCGTTCCTAATCAGAGGACCTTGATATTTTGTGAATCTTTGAGCTTTTGACATATCAAAACAGGAATAAAATAATTGTTTTGATAGGATGCTCTTGTAAACTTTTCATATTTCTGACTCGCTTTAGTAAGGTAGTTACTAAATTAATCTGGCAGGATTTTCATTTTAAATTTTATACAAATAATGCTTTTTCAAAAATGACCATATCAACTAATTTAGGGATAAACAATTTTGCATAAAATTGTGTTGCTTGATCATAGTATTTAACCGCTCCAACAATTTTGACACCTTTATTTTGTAAAGTGCAGGCTAGTTTTTTTAAATAAGTTTTAAAAGTTGAGCTCCAAGTGATTAAACCATATTGCAGATTCAAGTGGAAAACAGCACAGTATAAATTTAATAAAGTCTTTGTGTTTAAAAACGATTTTACCTTTGCTAGAATTCCAACTGATTGCAATAACATTTTTATCAAGTTTTGATATGACAATCAAAAAGAAAGAGATTTGTCAAAAGAAACACCCAAATATTTAGCAGTTTTCCCTATCATGATTGCTGAAACATCATCTTTAAAGATTTTAGATGACTAGTCATTTTTATTTGAGTTTATAACAATAACATTGGATTTAGACATGTTTTAAGTTAATTTATTGGCTATCATCCATTTGTTCATCGCATTAATTTCTCCTTTTACCTTGTATTTAAAGTTGGTTATGCTATCATCTTGTAAAGTAAGACAATTGTCATCAGTATACAGCTTAGGAGCAGAATTAATGAAACTACTTTTGTCATTGACATATAGTGTAAAGAGCAGAGGACCAAGAACTAAGCTTTGAGGAACACCGCATTTGCTGTACCTGTAGTTGGATTGAGTATGATTTAGAAATGCGTATCTATTTTATTTAGTTGTTTAATTATTTGTGTCAAGCACAAAAGTGCTCATAGAAAAGAAAAAAGAACTCCCTCACACACACACACACAAAAAAAAAGAGTTTGCAGTCATGCATTACTACTTCCAGAGCACCAGAAAAGAGCAGTAAGCTTTTCCCAAATCATTCACAGTATGCAAATCAATAAATGAGCAACATATTTCAAACAACGAAATCTGCAACACTAAAGTAGTGAGTGAACAAACACATTGATAGACTTGTGACAACGATTCATAAATGGAACAAAGTTTGCGAACAAGGGCATCAAAAGTATTGACATTAGCCTCTACTTGATATTGACAGACACTGCAATAACAAGGAATATCATGAATGTTATGGTAGGAATCATTGTAAGACCCTTGACGACGTCTATAGCTTTCATAGGTAGCCTATTGATGGATTGCACGTGACGTAATCGCGCTGCTAGCCAAACTGCTGGCCGTCAAAATCGCAGATCAGCGCTATGTAAATGCATGCAAAAACACTGTTAGTGAAGATATAGAGCATATTTTTAGGCTCTAAATCAGTTGATTCTTTATAACATTAAAGTTAAATGCAAGATAAAAGCCTGCAATAACTGAAAAAGATTTTAATCAGTAAAAAGTCGGTTTTTGTTTGCTTTTTCAGTCACTTAACTGGCTTGCTGTCAAGTAATCCATTAGAATCGTGTAATATATTCGGCGGTAGCTAGTTTCGGTTATCAAATTTGAGGCTTACTACTGATGGTGCTGTAATAGAACAGTTGTATCTTCTTTAATTGTGACAAAATTGGCACATTTTTAAACTTTTGTAATTCAATAAGTCTATTATTTTGCAAGATCTTGGTGAATTTTTGCATTTCGTGTTGCCATTAGCGGCTTACCGCTATGGTTATTGGTTGCTAGGAGTTAAAACAAATAAGCAGTTGTTTTCATTGAATTATTTTGTAGAGATGTCATTTAAATTTCAATTAAACTAATGATTTAACTGACTTCAGTGTAATTTTGATCGAGCCTTAATTTGCATCTATGTCGACTTGAGCTAGTGATGTTAAATATTATTCATAAATAGTGCTAAAACTATAAACATTAATCTGCTATGTGTTACTGCTGTTAACGGAGTATTTTAGGATATGGCCGAATTTACGATGTGAACCAAAGGTAAAAAGCGGGCAAAGTGGAAAACAGCAGACACAATGGACGATGAGAATTCACAAAAGGCGTAACTATCTAGACCTGCGGAGCTATGTAAGCTGCTTAAATCGCTCCTGGTGACTTCCAACTGTGGCCAGGCTATCTACAAAAGTATTACTTTACGATCAAATTCTTTATGCTCTCTGAAGGAATTATACATTGATTTACGGTAACGTCCAATGCTTTGTAATGGCGTTTCGACGTCCGATCGTTTTGGCGGGAAAAAGCTATGATGTAGCTGCAATCCATCAATAACAACACCACAGCTGACTAGCATACAAAGTACAACAATGAGCCCAAAATAACATATCTTTGATATGAATAGAACACTTATAAAATTTACTGCGAAGTGAGTTACCTACAGCATACAAATACTTGACTTGGCACGTGATATTACAATTATCAGATAATGTATCATTTAGAAATACACCCAAATATATTACAGAATCAACAAATTTAATGATTTTTCCATCTGGAGATTGTTTAGGCTTAAAGCCCTTGCAGTATTTTACTCGAAACATCATGCCATATGATTTACTATCGTTGGAAACTATATTATGTGCAACAACATATTTCGAGCAGACAGCTAGTAGTTTGTTGAGCCCTGATAGACAAGGACAAAAACAACATAAATCATCAGCATACATAATATGATTAAGCTTGAGATTTCCCACAATGCAACCGGCATTTTATTCAGTTCCCTTGACAGATCGTCCATATAAACAGTAAAAAGATAAGGACTCAAAACACTACCCTGACGAATATACCAGAAGTAAAGCAAGCGTAAAAGACACCCATGTAGGAGGATTAGCCCATAAGTTTGCGAAATAGCATAGCATGATTCACCCGGTCAAAAGCTTTCGAAGCATCAAGGAACACAGAATAAACTGGAGTATTTTTTGTATTTTAAAAATGAGTGAAAACTTTTCAATAAAAATGTACACATGTCAGTCTCATAAAGAGGTTTGAAACCAAATTGATTATCACTAATTGAAAGCAACGGTTTGAGTTTAAGAAAAATAAGGTGCTCAAAAAGCTTAAGAAACTACCGATGCAATAGACCTATAGTTTCCAGAGTTTGATATATCACCAGTAGGACTCTTAATAGGTAGAATAACAGTTTTTAGACACTGAGAAGGTATAAAAGAATGCACGGTGCATAAATTAAAAAATACACTCAAATATATACAGATGCTAGGATGCGCAAATCTGATAAATTTGGCACTTATATTATCACGCCCAGGAGATTTGTTCAGTTGGAGCAGAGATAAAAGACGTTTAACATCTGCAGCATTAGGACCTATCCCCTGCAAATTATTGTTAGCCTCAGCAGAAAATATTTCTCCGGCATCAGGAGTATTCTGTTCATTTAATAAGTTCGAAAATTTATTTTTCCACATTTCAGCAATAGCTGCTGTACCACTAATTTTATCAGTGCCTGAAGCCAGAGAATGAGATTGTTTAGAACTTGCAGCTCGGAGTTTCTTCCAAAAGTCAGACCTATTTCCACAATTTAGGGCTTCTGCCATTGCATCTGCTTTATTTGTTTCCTTTGTGTATTTGCATTAACATAGTTTTGCCTTAAACAGCTTTTTTGTTCGCAACATTTCCTCATATGTAGAGCCCTGTAATGGTTTACCACAAGTTCTCCATGTTAGGTATGCATTTCTAGCTAGAGAATGTGCTTGTTTAACTTGCCCATTCCAGCCAGGTATATGCAATGATGTAGACTACTTTCTTTGATTACTAGTATCAATAATAGATTCATTGGCCAATGTGAACTAGAAGTTCTAATATGTCAACAGAGGAAGAATATTCGCCTTTGCAATTAAAGGAGGCTACTTTTAAATTGCCTTGTGAACAGGTTTTACAGCTTTCAAAGAAGATGTTGTCGTTTTGTCGATCTTAGGAGGCTGTTTTCTTTTAATAAATGTTTTTCAAGCCATCTTCATCCTTCCTCAGGCTCTGAGAGCATGAAGGTTGTGGATCACAACTGTCAAGCATTGAATTTTCTTTTGCAACAGTTTTTTTTAAGCAAAGGTTTAGAGACTTTGCTTGCTTAGTATCAGGTAGTTCAGGGTTATTAACTGGTGTGCTTTGGCTACCAGTGTTTGCTTGCAGTAACTTCAGTTACTCCTGTTTACTCTCAACCAGTACTTGAATTGTAGGGGGGACGCGGGGAACGCATCCCCCCATCAAGAGTTAGCATCCCCCCATCGAGATTTAGCGTCCCCCTATCGAGATTTAGGCGTCCACCCATCGAGAGTTGAGCGCTGGATGACCAGAGGAAAAATAGCCAGCCAGGACTAAAAGATCCTACAAATTTCCTGCCGAAAATGGTCGCAAATTGCGCTGAAGACCTTTTTTTTTGATCTTCACCTGATTTCAGGCAAAACTGACTTCAATTTCTGGCGAAGACCTTTTTCTTGTTTTTGGTCTTCATTCAATTTCGGCGACAGAAATACTTCATTTCCACTAAACTTTTTGTAAAGTTGGTCAAGGCTGCTAAAGCGTCCCCCCATGCAAAATTTTACCATTTAAGTACTGCTCTCAACCAGTTGTTTCAAATCTTGAAGTGATTGAACCAGACAGCCTACTTCAAGGCCAGCGATAGCTTTACTAAGTTGGACTTGTTCCATCTTCCTATTTATCTCAGTGCTTTCCATTTTTAGTGCATCAACTTCTCTTACAGTTTCTTCATTTTTCATGCTTAAATGGTTCATTTCTCTTTTTAATTCCAACACATCAGTGTAAAGAGCCACTGCATCTATGCAACCAGTGTTCAAAAGAGAAAATTGAAAAGAACTTGTGGCAAAGATTGGAGCGGAGAAAGTGGACTCATTTGCAATGGTCTGCAGACGAATATAGATATCAGAGGCATAAGCAGCAGCTGCGGATTTATCTTTTTCACTGCCTGTTTATGAATAAATCTTTTTAGATTTTGAGGCTTCACAGATTCAGGTACCTTATCATAAACGAGTTGCTTAGCTTCTTTGACTTTGTCACAACAAAAATAATCAGAAACCACCTTAGAGAGGTCTTCCATTGGCTTTAGTTTCATTGGATGGCTCATAAACCAATAAATGATGTTGATCACAACTTCATACATTGTGTGGTCGACAGTATTGATAATTTTTTAACTAATCTAAGCATTTCAGCCTTTTGCAAGCTTAATTATAAACAATCCAGAAAATGGAAAAAAGTTTTGTTCATATACTGTAGGCTTATATAAGTGCATATTGTTCATACAGGTAGCATTTTTAAAGCAATTGTCCAGCAGGTATTGTTTCAAAATAGCAATGTCATGAATAGTTAATGAAAATACAACCATCAAATTTCATTGGTCTTAGATTTTGATTTTTGTAGCCTAAACTATTGAAAAGATTACTTTAATTTTGTAGCCTAGATTTTGGTCTTATTATGATGCAAATTTTGCATTATTTGTGGCCTCTTTTAAACCACAGTTATGTATGAATAGTTCAGCAATTAAAGTGAAATTATCAACATTGGCAAAACCTTCTCAAGACCTTTCATCATTACTAACTTGGATTAAATTTGAAATTCCTAAGTGTCCTCTCTAGGTTAGTCATCAAATATGGAAAATTTAACTTTCGAGTTTTAAAATTTTATACAGTTTTTTACTAAATATTGATGCTTATCAACATAATCCTATAACAGCAACATTAGGGTGGTCCATATTTTATCAACTTTTGATAGTTTTAAGTCTCACCCCTTCAAGTTGTGTCATTTCATGAAAAAATAACTTGTGTAAAATTTTTTTGAAAAATTTTTACATTTAGGGGTTGCCCAAACCCCACAAAAATCGGAAATTTTGGTATTTTTGGCATTTTGACTTTGATGTATTTTTTGATCAAAAACTGTGATAATTGATGTTTAAAATGATTTGTCACCTCATATTTGTCACAATTTGACACTCATATGTGCTGTAGATGCAAAAAATTGTGGTCACTTGATTTCTACCACTATGTGGCGCTATAGTTTAAATCATGAAAATTGGTAATATTGTGTAGTTTTTAACCCAAAACAGTGGTATTGATTTCTGAAACCACATTTTCAGCAATGGGTGTTCCAAAACTTTTATATAATGCTATTTTTATGAGTAGAATAGCTGTACACTTGTTTCATTGTCCTTCACAGTGATTTTAAAGCTTTTGCATTTAATTCACTTTTATTTTCGGTTGAACAAACAATTACTATGTAGTTTTTAAATAGTTTTTGACTAGACGACAATATTATTGTCAGATTTTGTAGCCTTTAAGCAGAGTTGACATTTTTCATTTGGTTGGCATTTTATGGTTGAATATTTACTATTTAAATTACCTATCTGTCTTCTAGTGTTGAATGTCAAACAAAAAAGCTGTGAATATCCATTGAGCTTTCCTCAGTTTGACTTGACTCAGCTTCAAGCTAGGCATTGATGCCGATGTTCAAGTTTTGAGCTTTCATGGTAAATGACTTGAAGTTAGTTAGTCACAGATCCATATTAAAACTGTTGACAGCAAAGAACCTACTGCATCACCAAAAGTTTAGGTGTATAGGCTATCCGGTTTTCTCCCAAGCAAAATCTTATTGCAGTTTTGGAGTTCCAGTAAAAAATAATCATAATAGTTGGAGCAACAATGCAACATTATAGAACTATTTTGGAGTGTTTGGTTTTGCCACTGTTGTAGAACATGCAATAGACACTACAATTGTAATACTCCTAACTTTAACACTATGGTAGGTAATTGTGTTTCACAATAATTGTTTTGTCAAATTTTAAAATATTTCCCTCGACTGTAGTCTTCAAGTTTCAAATAAAAGCTGAAAACAAAGACATTCAACATTGACTTTTTAGTGCTGCAGTCCAACTTGAAAACTGTGGCTATCTCATTAGTTGTATTTTAGGGCCAAAGTTTTGCTTTATCAAACGTTGTCATACCTGATTGCAAATTATTGTACTTGAGACTGCACCATAAAGTTTTTTGTTTTTAGTTTAATCAGGGTTTAATCACAAACGGCTTCAATAAAAAAAGTTAGTATTGGTCGTAATTCTGTACACCTAATTTTTTCTTTTGTCTATTTTTCTGAAATTTTTTTTCCAGTTTTGTTGGTAACTCATTGTGTCTGTTTAATGATTATAGCAAAAAAATTAAAATTGCTTATTTTTCAAAATAATTATGCTCTACTGTGTCTTCACGAGATATTAAGAGCTGCGACATTTTTATAAAGCAGGTGCAGTCCAAATTTTTCCAGAATTTTGCACTAAATGGAAACGCTTTTCTTCAAGAAAAGTTCTAAACTTTTTATTATTTTTCATTTTAAATTTTAGTCTTTCAGTTACATTGTTAGTCAATGTGGTGTGTAATGATCTTTTAATCTACTTTTATTTTATTCAAGTTATAACTCAAAATTGTTCAGTTAAAAAAGCACCGGGTTTAAAGTTTTTAAACGAAAAATGTTACTGTAAATTTTCACTGGCAATCTTTTGAAATATATGAAAAAGTATAACTGAAAGCTTATATTCTGACACCATATAAAAATGGCATTATATAAAAGTTTTGGAACACTCATTGCTGAAAATGTGGTTTCAGAAATCAATACCATTGTTTCGGGTTAAAAACTACACAATATTACCAATTTTCATGATTTAAACTATAGCACTACATAGTGGTAGAAATCAAGTGACCACAATTTTTTGCATTTACAGCACATATGAGTGTCAAATTGTGATAAATATGAGGTGACAAATCATTTTAAACATCAATTATCACAGTTTTTGATCAAAAAATACATCAAAGTCAAAATGCCAAAAATACCAAAGTTTGACGAAATTTCCGATTTTTGAGGGGTTTGGGCAACCCCTAAACGTAAAAATTTTTCAAAAAAATTTTACACAAGTTATTTTTTCATGAAATGACACAACTTGAAGGGGTGAGACTTAAAACTGTCAAAAGTTGATAAAATATGGACCACCCTAAGCAACATGCATATTTCATAAATAATAATGAATAATAATAAAGCCTACCCTGGCATTTGTAGTCTAGCCCTTAATTCTATTCTGGCCTGAAAAGTAACTACCGATACTTTAATCAAATAAAAAAATAAAGCGGTATATGTTATTATTGGCGTATAACGTTTAGCTTTTTATGGCACTTGGTTCTTAATGATGAGTAAATTCCCAAGCCCATTAAGATAGCTCAATTGAAGCACTAAGTTATTGTACAAACTCCAGAAACATTATAGTAGGAAAGAAAACTTCAACGAACATCAAAAATACTCATCTGTTTTTTCAACATCGCAAAACTGTTTTTAGGTTGATGTGTTGTTTTGTAACGTTGTTGAATGTTGGTAGACTTGTATATATATGTCGCTTAGTAAAAATGGCATCAGACTTAACTCAGGATCAGGAGCAAGAACTGGCTAACATTGCTCAAAGAATAGTTGCTTCTGGAAAAGGGATTTTGGCTGCAGATGAATCTGAAAAAACAATCGGAAAACGATTTGATTCGATTGCAATCGAAAACGATGAAGAAAACCGCCGCTGTTATCGCCAATTGCTTTTAAGCTGCGATGGGTCTATAGGCAATTACTTGGGTGGAGTAATTCTTTTTCACGAAACTTTGTACCAGAAAGACGATGAAGAAAAATTTCTTCGCGACCATCTAAATGAGAAAGGTATATGTATTGGAATTAAGGTCGATAAGGGAATTGTAAAGCTTAAAGGGACCAATGATGAATCAACTACTCAAGGTTTGGACGGATTGGCCGAACGTTGTAGGCAGTATAAAGAAGATGGGTGCGATTTCGCAAAGTGGCGCTGCGTTTTCAAAATATCTGATTCTACGCCGTCCCCTCTCGCTATAGCTGAGAACGCCAATGTTCTTGCTAGGTATGCAAGCATATGCCAGATGAATGGCATTGTGCCAATTGTGGAACCGGAAATACTTCCAGACGGCAAACACACCTTGGAAAGGTGCCAAAAAGTAACTGAACAAGTCTTATCAGCTACCTACAAAACCCTGAACGACCATCACGTCTACTTAGAAGGTACATTGCTCAAACCCAACATGGTAACAGGTGGTCATGAGTGCAAAACCAAGTACCCTCTAGAACAGGTAGCCGAGGCCACCCTAACTGCTCTCCGTCGAACAGTGCCACCAGCGGTTCCTGGGATAACGTTCTTATCTGGTGGACAATCGGAAACCTTAGCTACTCAACATTTGAACGCAATTAATCAAACGACCACTCTGCGTCCTTGGCCTTTGACATTCTCCTATGGTCGTGCATTACAAGCTTCCGTGCTCTTGGCATGGAGGGGAAAACCGGGTAATGTTGGTGTTGCTCAAGATGTTTTACTTCATCGAGCTAGAATGAATAGTCTCGCAGCACAAGGCCAGTACCGACCAAACATGGAAGTTCCTGGTTTGACTCTAGACGATTCTTTGCATGTCGAAAACCACATGTATTAGAAGAATATTCGAATTATTTACCTACAAAAGTAAATTAACTGCCGATCACTTAAAAGTGGTTAGATAATAGATTTTATTATATTTCTTTGTTTTTAGTACGCAATCTTTCACTGTGATTTAATATTGTCAATATTTTTGAAAAGCGGCGCGTCATTTTGACTGCTAAATTTGTCTTCACCAAATTAGCAATATGGCGTACCATTTGCGAGGTATGTGGTAAAAAGTTATTGTTTGCAGCTCAATATTTTCTTTTCAAAAGCTTTCAAAAATCATTTTCTGATCTAATGTTAGCAAATACTATGTTTGTTTACGTAATCATTGCCTTGTTCTTCTACAGTACACTTTTTTTTGTAAGAACCAGTAAATTTTTAGTTGAGGCTGGCTGTTCATAAATTTTCACGAATTTTCGGCCTCAATGGTTCTTAATTAGTTTCTAAAATTTTTAAGAGAATAAAATGACAAATTCATTTGGTAAAAAGCTGTCTTTTTTATAGATTATGGCTACTGTTAGATAGAAAAACCCAGAAAACTGCTGATTACTTACTTACATGTACAACCTGTGTTCTAATTATTCTTTCATACTAAAGCTGGCATTGCGCTTAAATTTTGAGCAAAAATGATCATCTTTTTCTTATAAAATTGTTCTTATTCAAAAGAAAAAAAAAGTCTACATCAGTATTACGAATGCAGTCATGCATGCTGAAGGCTAAATTAGATTGGAGACATGTTTTTGTTACGCTGTTTGGAACGTAAAAGTTTAGAACACAGTCAGCTTTTATGGTAATACTAGAGTCGATTTTTTACTATTCAACGAGGAGTAAAGGCAAAAGCAATAGGTACATCTTAAGGTTAGGCCAACAGCATAAGACTAGATTGGCGTTGACTCCATCCTTCTTCACCCACAGAGATATTCTACTTCAAACACGACGTTGGGGCCTCTAATGTTATAAATTTTAATAATTTTTATTGGCAACCCTGACGTTGACAGCCTTAGCGTCGTTAGCGACGCCTTTCCAGTTCTAACCTAAAGCAACCCCGCTATTAAGGCTGCTGCATT
This sequence comes from Trididemnum nubilum, assembly GCA_963965965.1. Taxonomy (NCBI): domain Eukaryota; kingdom Metazoa; phylum Chordata; class Ascidiacea; order Aplousobranchia; family Didemnidae; genus Trididemnum; species Trididemnum nubilum. Next base: position 26,483,048 of record OZ014475.1, on the reverse strand, counting down.
GAGTCGTTTCGCTGTGCACTAATCAGTTTGATCTTGTCAACAGAATAGATCGGAGCTGGAAGAAAGAATAGACTGTGCGGTAGCCTTGATAACAAAGGTCTAAGAACTAGCCAAAGTAAGGCTAGTAGAGTTGGGAAAATATAACTGTTATACTGTAAGCAAATCCAATAGACTTACTTAATTACTGGTAGTCTTATTATCAGATTTGAGTTTGCACTTTGTAGCCTTGTAATAAAAACCTTATGGCTAGGCTATGCTTTAGACTGAAATGCATCTGACAGCTTGATTTTCACTAAGATCGCTAGGCTACCAAACAGTAGGGTGGCTCGAAATCACGTTTTTTTTTTAGAAAAATTTTGCATTACCGCAAAAAATGTGCCAATCGGTGAAAAAACACATATGTTAAAATTTGAGAGCTCTGCGACAACGGGAATACTTCGCGCATCGAACCCAAAGTCTCGAATTTTTGCTGAAAATGCGCATTTTTTCAAATATTTGAAAACATATTTTAATGTCATTATATTCGTTCGCATCACCATTTAAAAGTTTGTTTAGAGGCATAAGATGATAGTTTTAAAGTTTCGTTAGAATACGACAACCGTAATACTTCGCGCAAGGCGTTCAAATTAGGACCAAAATTTGAACGAATTTTCGCGATTTTAGCAGCTCAGCGGGCTAAAAAAGCGCCATTGTTTCTTGAAACAATAAGTTTCTTTTGATCTGTATTTTCAGTTAAATGCCGTTTTAATCCCGAACTTTATCTCCAATAAGCAATTACGTTGTTTACGTGAACTAATTACAACAATTTTAAGTGCTGTTTTGTTTTTTTGTAACTAATTTTATTCCATTTGTTGCAACATTGCTTATCACTATAGCTTTAATGATAATTTGGAGGTTAGTAGAAAATGTATCGCCCTTTATTTCGCTTATCCGGCTCTCAGCATATTTTATCAAACAAATATTTATTGATTTGCCAATAAAATATCCCAGGACTCACCACGTGGGGGTGGCCGGTACCGAATCCCACCCTACTCCAGCCCAACCACCCAACCTTAAATGCTAGAATATTAGAACATAGATTTCCACTGACATTTTGAATTGAATTGTGGCATCGTTGCTCTTGATCTGAGTTTGTTCCGAATGTATCCTTCTCTATTTAAATGATCGCATACGGAAGAAGAAGCTTCCGTTACCAATTTAATGTGGCGTTCCACGCTTTGCGTGTGACATGGCAAAGCAGGAATTTTAAGGTCCATAAACGTTCTCTTCCTAATCATTTCTTTTATGTAATCGGTCGTTACGGAAGCAGTGAACACCGGTTCGGAACGAGGAATTTCGCTCCAGTCAGTTCTACTTAACTTGAAGCCTTGATGTTTAGTTTTGGGACCCTGAAGTTCCGGATGACGCTGGAAGAAACGTTTTTTTCTAGACAGCGCAGAATTCTTCTCCATGCAAGTTCTCTGTGTTTTTTGTCACTACTTGAAATCATTGCACACAATATGGACTCAGGATGAGCGGCGTATGCATTGCGCTCCACAACAGGTATCACAATATCTCTGACTTTTAAAGGCAACATCTGACATTTTGAAATTGTTTCAAAGACATGCAAGGTGGCATGAGAGATATCATGTTGTCGCTTAATTCTCAACCACATAGGAGTGTACACCTGCATTACATACAGTACCACCAGTTTTAAATTCTCGGGAGGATCTTCTGTTGAAACGTAGAGTCGGAGGGCTCTTGATGCAGTCGTTAACCAACGAGAGTGTGTCATTACTCCAGGCTTTCGAGATGCTAGTAACGGTTGGCATACACCTGTCGATACTGCCTGGTACATTTCAAACAAATACCTTTGATCTGAAGATAGATCAGTGGAATAGTCTTCATCGATCTCAATTACGTCAGCAGGAATTGGTTGAAAATCAACAATCTGAAGGTTTTCAAAATTTGTTTCGTAAAGCAGCCTTCCAATGGGACCGGTAAACTGACGGGGCCCACTAGTCTTCCCATCCAATTGAATTAGCAAATGACGGAGTGGTAATTCGTTGCTATGAAGCTGACATATGATCCAGTGTAAAGGTCTTTTTAGTTTTTCTTCTAATCTTCGTAATATGCCGGATTTCCAACCAACATTGACGTTAGTGCCGTCGCACCCAATGGAGTCAATCCTAGTGACATCAATCTGCTTTTCCTCACAAAATGCAAAAAGCCCATCTGCTATGTCCTTAGCATTACCACTTGTTGGTGAAAAGTGTCCCAAGTACCTACTTCCAGGTTCTGCTAGAACGGTAATGTGTTCTTCAATGATTTCTTTTCTAGCTCGTCTTTCTGCAGATCTTTCCATCACCAACGTACGATCCTTTCGCCCATCGAAGTAGAGACTTGTAACATTTCCATAATCAGTTGATCCAATGCTTTGGACTCTTGATTTCTTTCTTTCTCTTGAAACTTTATTCCTGTCAATAATGTTTGGGCTTTCGGAGTTGATATCATGTAATGCGGCAGTGACAATCATTGCTGCGGCTCTATTTGATACGCCAGTTCTATCACAGGCCACCGCAACATTTTGCAACGGATTTGTTTCCGCTGATGGATACTTTAGTCTCCATGGAACCTCGTAGTCGGAATCTTCGTTTGAAGATGAGGCGGAAGATGAATATGGTTCTACACCTACGGTAGGCTCATCTTGTTGCGAGGCGTTGTGTGTAGCGAAAATTTTTTTGTTCAATTTTCTTTGAAGGGATTTTTCTAATTGCTTTGTTACCTGTTGATCAATCCGCCCGATGTACATTTTTCTTTCCGATCGTTGGTCAACTATAAAAAGACGCTCTCTCATTGGTACTTTCTTCTCTTTTGGACAAGCACATGATGTAAAATCCGTGCATTTGCAAGCCGATATTTCAAATAAACCAGAGATGCTTTTTTTGAATGCTGCTAATTTCACCTTGAAGGTTTCAGCCTCTCTGCGACCAATACTCTTTTTTAAACTAGCGTAGTTATCCAGTTTATTCTTGAACAACTTAGTCACACGGGGTTTTGATAACGTTGGCACACCGCTGGATTTCCATATTTGAAGAACTGAATCTACTATCTTGGAGAGCAAGCCGATAGGCTTTTTTACGTCTGATTCGTGCTTTAGATACAAATAGTACTTCAGAAGTTCTTCCGTTGTCGGAAGCACATTGGTCTTCAAATCTTCCGGCTTTCCTAAAATCGGACAGAGCACTTGTGGTCTTGAAGTCGGCTTTCCTGGAGCTGAAGTCATTTCGTTCTTCATATGGCTTTCATAAAACCTTTGCGAAACTGTCAAACTGAAAATGATTTTTTCCCTGTTAGCCAAGCCTTAAAAAAGTCCGAAGCCCGTGGGAAAAATCGGACATCAAACGGAAAGGATCTAGCGCTAAAATAACGATTCCACGTTACAGCAGCAGGGGGGGTATAAAGTTAGGTAAAAATTCACTTGACGAAACTCTTCCAGCAATTAAAATTAATGCAATTAGTTCACGTAAACAACGTAATTGCTTACTGGAGTTAAAGTTCGGGATTAAAACGGCATTTAACTGAAAATATAGATCAAAAGAAACTTATTGTTTTAAGAAACAATGGCACTGTTTGGGCCCGTTGAGCTGCTAAAATCGCGAAAATTCGTTCAAATTTTGGTCCTAATTTGAACGCCTTGCGCGAAGTATTACGGTTGTCGTATTCTAACGAAACTTTAAAACTATCATCTTATGCCTCTAAACAAACTTTTAAATGGTGATGCGAACGAATATAATGACATTAAAATATGTTTTTAAATATTTGAGAAAATGCGCATTTTCAGCAAAAATTCGAGACTCTGGGTTCGATGCGCGAAGTATTTCCGTTGTCGCAGAGCTCTCAAATTTTAACACATGTGTTTTTCACAAATTGGCACATTTTTTGCGGTAATGCAAAATTTTTCTAAAAAAAAAACGTGATTTCGAGCCACCCTACCAAACAGTCTACTCTTTTTACCAGCTCGGATCTGTTGTGCTGACAAGATCAAACTGATTAGTGCACAGCGACACAACTCAGTGCAGTAGCCTAATAGCAACGTTGCCAGGGTAGAACTGGGAAGGCGACGCTAAAGCTATCAACGACATGGGTTGCTAATACAAATTAATAAAGTTTATATAACATACAGGCTCCGACGTCGTGTTAGAAGTAGAATATCTTTGGAAGGACTAGGTTCAAAAGGATAGAGTCAACGCCAATCTAGTCTAATACGATTCGCGTAACTTTAAATACCCTCATTGATTTTGCTCTTAGTTCTCCGTTCATTAATTGTTTTTCTAATGTTTCTATGCTTTTACAGTTCTTTCCAATTTAGTAGTTTGTTGTATTCTCTCTGAGATTGCGTTTGAAATCTTTGTTGTTCTTTATCCATTTTTGTCAAGCTTTTACGCATTTGAAACAGAAGTAAAATATAAAGTGTGCAAAGATTTTGGGTTCTGTAAAATCACAAGTTGTAAGTTTATTCGGCGTATTTTGAGTACCGAAAAATTGAAAGGAGTTACGTTATATTGCGTGTGTAACTGTAATCACTAATATTGTAATTACATCTTTATTTATCACGTTGCCTTGACCAGGAGCAGGACTGCGAACTTTATCGATTTTTATTGGAGTTCAGCCTATTTTAACAAGTCCGAGTTCTCTAATTTAAATATTTCGAGATTAAGTTCGGCAAAAATATTAAGTGCCCTTTCGGACTTAGTCGCTGTTTTTTTATAGTCTCCACAGCATAAACAAGTGAACGACAATCTCAATTTAAATGGCATGGATAACAATGACTATTTCTTTCGGACAATTTTTTAATCAATTAAGTTCAATTTAATGAACTCGAACAGCTTTATTCGAGTTCGGCTAAATAACCGAGTTTTTTCGAGTTTGCAGCCCTGGCCAGAAGTCAGCGAAGGATGATCTTTGTTTTCGAGTCAAACTGTCCTTCACCACCTGTGTAGCACACACGGTGGAGGCTTCGGAGCCAATTCTACTGACCGTCATCATTAGGTATGCTCAGGTGATTGGCCTTCAGTTTGTTTTCGGTCACCTGTCTTGGACCCTAGGCTTCACACTAGGGTGGATCTTTTTTAACATTTTTTTTTTCAAATTTCGGATGGCTAATGACGAAAAGTGGCACCTGCATGAGAAAATAACGTGTGCAAAATTTTAGGGGTGGCAGGATTTCTACGGTCATGGACAATCATTAAAAATCAAGGAAAAATACATTTTCCTGGAAAAATTGATATAAATTTGAAAGTTCTGAAAAAGTTTAAAAATCATTGAAAATTTTGGGGGGCTAGAACAAAGTTGTTAAAACTGATCTGTTTCAAAAACATAGACATGTTTTATCGTTTTTATATTGACTTACTATATAGCTTCGCCCCTAGACCCCCGTTTGTGGTTCGCGTAGTTATATCGGTTTCTCACCATGCCACTTAAATAAGTTATTTTTTGAACAAACAAACTTTGAGCCAAGCTCCCTCTCCCCTTAGCAGCATCCAGTTTACGCGCTTGTAAGTAAAATTTGCAGTACAGAAATGACCGTTTTCACCGGACTTTTGGTTTCCTAAATCACGATCGCGTGATCTAAGACTCCCCAAATTGGCATACATATTGTTTTTGATTTAAGACTCCCCACTTTGTGCCTGAAATTAATAATCGCTTTTGAAGTTATTACCAAAGCAAATTTGATTTTGATGCTTATTCACCAAAATGGACGAGTAAACAAAGATTATTCTATGGAGGCGCGTGTCAATAAGATTTAACTATAATAAGGTTTATAGTCTCAATAAGATTTTACCAATTTGCAAGTGTAATAATCATTTTAAAACACGCTTGAAAAAAGTGTAACAAAAGTCATGGAAAAAGTTATTGAAAAGTCATAGAATTTGGTTTTGAAAATTGTTTGGAAACCCTGGGTGGTTTTCTGCTTCCGCATGAGGTGTAAAATTTCAAATTTTCAAAAAATGATATTGTTAGATCTTCTTGCAAATCGTTGCAAGTCCAATTTTTTTAGGTCTACAAGACGCGTTGTTAAAGCTTCAGAGCTGTTAATTGAAGTTTCATGGTCTTGCTTTGCAGTCAGTTATTCTTGAGGTTTGCTAAACTTAAGCAAAATTTTAGAAAATTGTTGAAAACATTTTTGCAAAAACTACAATTTATAACGGATAAATCATGAAATAAACTACGTTTTATTACTGTATGTTTGGAGTTGTCAACGCGGAAGTAAATGGTGATAGAAGAAACATAGAGTAGTTTGAGGTAGGACGGGAGGAGGATTTATAATTTCCGCAAATTTGATTTTTGTAAAAAATCAAAAATTTTAGCAGATGGCATTGCGATGTTGAGTGAAAGAATAACCGACCTACGTTGTTCATTATAATAACAGGAATAAAAGTGAATACTCCTAAAAACACTTTCTGACGTAATTGCTTTTTTGTAATCAAAATGTGGTAGTTCACTCGCTTTTCAGCGTCACAAGAGAATTTTACAGTAACTTTAGTTTCTTTGTACTGTAATTTAAATCTTAATTTATCATTTAATGCCACATTTTCAAAATAGTTTCAGCGTCGAAATGTTGCAGCGACGAACTGGACGTGCCTAAACGTCCCATCCGAACTGTTCAGGATTGTTTTCGAAAAATACCTTTTTTACAATGTTTGACATAATGTTACTTATTGTCAAAAAATTAGTTCCGGTATAGCAAAATTCTGTCTTGTAATATAGTCAAAAAGATTTTCTTCGAGTCTATAGTATCAGTGGTACCTAGTTTCTTGTTAATTGACGTTTGCTGTAAAACAGACACCTTTATCAGAGGGTCAATTCAACGATTTTTGCAAATCCAAGGTTATTTCAAATTATGGGCCAAATATTTGATCCTGGTTGGCAGTTAAAACAATTTTGAGAATCTGTGTTAAAATATTTTTGCTATATCTCATTGGAAGTTTTTTTTACCAGCAAGCGGTGTGCGATTACGAAAAATTTTCGGTATCTTGTGACACAGTATTTTACTGCAATTCTGTAAAAAAATTGTTTTGTTCTTCAACGTAACTTTACTCGTATTTGAGTTTAATGGATTTGCGTTAGTGTTAGAACCAGAGGTGGAGTCCTCGAGGACACATTTTGAAGTCCTTGGCCTCAAGTCCTAAAAAATTGGCCTGCACTATTTTTTGAATTGTTAAAATTTTGTGGAGCGCTTGAAAAATTTTTTGGAAAACGTTTTTTTGTGGAGATTGCCTGCAAAATTTTCGTGAAGACAAGACCTTTTTTTTTTTTTTTTTTTTTTGAGATCGCGTGAAAAATTTTTGTGAAGACCTTTTTTTTTTTTGGAGAGCACTTGTGCTTGTGTCCTTGGTCCTTGGCCTTGGCCTCGAGCATTCGAGTGTCTGTCCTCGGGTTTTTTTTGTGTCCTTGGCCTCGAGCCTTGTGTCCTCGACTCCATCTCTGGTTAGAACCAAGGATGTGGAAGCGCCAGTTTTTGAATCGCTTCTGCTGCGACCTTCAATGGCATAAGTTTTGCTTAAATTTTTTTTTCCAGATAATATGTCAAAATTAAACCGTTTATGTTATCATGATCTTGAAAACATAATATGGAATGAAAATATGAGATTGGTTGTCTTGGCAAGGATCTGAGCATAAACATATTTAGGAATTCGGATTGGAAGCGGCCCAAAAGCGAAACGCACAAACGCGTGGTCAAATGTTTTGTCAGCTGATGCTAATTTTTCTAACCTTTCAGCCAAAAATTAGATTTTCAAGCGCTCGTGATAGTAACGTTTCAGTTGCATCTGCTGTAAAGTGTAATTAATCTTGACTTAATTGTATCATTTAGGTACCTTGGGCGAAGTCCAAACAATCGCAGAATTTTGTTAGATAATTCGTTTTTATATGTGGCTTTACTCCAAATTTCTGCGTAGCAACGTTTATCCTCGGCTCGAGCTTTCGAAACAAACCCTGGGAAAAATTTGTGGTTATTAAATTATAGATACCATGTCAGAATAATCCGCATTGATATAGCTACGATAGGCCTACTTTGGAATAAGACATACTACAATATTGTACTTTGTTTGAAGGAAGGTTACAGTATGATGGTTTCTCCTGTTTACTTTTTTAATAATAATATAGGCCAATTGTCACAGTGAGAAAACTTAACTGTTAGAATTGGAAATTTTCTATATCAGTATACTTACCTTTATGCCTCTTCAAAATTTTTTTTAGATGGACAGAGCCCCAAAAATTTGAGAAAAATTTCAAAATCGAGTAACTAAAAAGCAAATTTTTAAACACTTCGATAAAAAAGGAGTTGGTAAGCTGCATGGTTTATTTTTGAATTGATAGCAGTGGGAGGTTGGCCCTGATAGTGAACCACAAACTTTTGAAAAGATTTCTTTGCAAATGCTGGTTTGTCAAACAATAACTTTTTGTCATATATTTTGCAAAAAATTGCACCACATGTAAAAAGGTATGTAGGTCGAAAAATATTTTCGCACGATTTTCTATCAAAAAATTTCAACTGATTTGAAGACTAAAGGTGAATTGACGAAGTATCCGTTTTTTTACGTTTTTGCTTCTTGAAAAAGTATGCGCTTTTTCATCCGCATTTTTTAAAGTCCATATCCGCACTAACCAAACAATCGCATATTGGACAAAAGTTTACCAAAAAAAATTTTTTGTAAAGGGGTACAGCTCGATTTTGAAATATCGCCCTTATCGTTCATACACAAAATTTTTGAACAACATTTTTAACCTATATAGAACAGTCCACTTAGTGCTGATATGGACTTATAAAAATGCGGATGAAAAAGTGCATACTTTATCAAGAAGAAGCAAAAACGTACGAAAAACGGATACTGTGTAAATTCTCCTTAACTTCACCAAATTTGAGCTTTCTACATTCCATAGGCGTAGCCAGGGTGGGGGGCCCGCCCCCCCCCCCCCAATTAAAATACCACCAATGATAAAAAATTATGACAACATAGCCTAGCGATGTTTAGTTGCAGTTACGGACGACGAGGGAGCCCCGGGGCCCCTAACTTACAACCAGGGGGCCCAGGGCCCCTAACTAACAACCAGGGGGCCCAGGGCCCCGAACCAACAACCTGGGGGCTCCTAACCGACAGCCAGGGGCTCCTAACTAACGACCAGGGGGCCCCGGGGCCGCTAATCAACAACCAGCGGGCCCCTAACTGACAAACGAAGGCTCCGGGGCCTCTAACTGACAAACAGAGGTCCCTAATTGACAACCCAGGGCCCTTAACTGACAACCAGGGGGCCTTTGGGCCCCTAACTAACAACCAGGGGGCTCCGGGGCCGCTAACCAACAGCCATGGGGCCCCTAACTTACAAACGAGGGCTCCGGGGCCTCTAACTGACGAACAGGGGGCCCTGAGGTCCCTAATTGACAACCAGGGGGCCCCTAACTGACGAACAGGAGCCCCCTAACTAACGACCAAGGTGTTCCGCGGCCCCTAACTGGCAACAAGGGGGCCCCAGGGTCCCTAACTAACAACCCAGGGTCCCCAAACCGACAACTACGGGCCCCGGGTCCCTTAACCAACAACCAGAGGGCCCCGGAGCCCCTAACTGATAACCAGGGTGCCCTGGGGCCCCTAACTGACGACCAAGGGTCCCGGGCCAGGGTCCGTGTAATTTAAATTTTTAACAATTTTATGCAAAACCTGTGAAAAATCTAAGAGTTTTGTGCTAGAAGTTGCAACCCCAAGCCCTCGTTTAACGTTATTATGAACTTAATGCTATAACACAGGCGGTAATGCAAACCCCCTATAGAAATACTACTGATGATAAATATGATGAGAGCATAGCCAGTATGTTGTCCTTGTCTGGCATTGCAGTTTCTTTAATTTAGGATTTACGCGTACAAAAGTAAGTAATAATAATGATGACTACCTGTCTGCGTCATAATAATGTCATGTAATTCCTGGAGGTTTCAAAAAGCTGTCAAGTGAATTGACTCGAGTCCTCCACGTTTCGGAAGAAAAGTTATTTTAATTTTGCTTTAAATGTTTTTTTTATGAAAGAACTTAAGGGCGCGATCTTATCCAAAATCATAGGCGTAGCCAGGGGGGTTGCACAGGGAGCCCGGGCCCCCCTCAATTAAAATGCCACCAATGACAAAAATTTAACAAAAAAACCTTGTTTCTTCATTTTCAGTTTCCTTTAGCATCTTTGCGTACAACAGTACAGGCGTACAACAGTACCGGTAATCAACAATAAATAATATTGACGACCAGGGGGCCCGGCGCACCCCCTTGACTCAATTTTTTCCAACCAATTTAAACGTATAATCATGGCAAAATCAAAGGTTTTTGTCTTAAAAGTTCCTACCTCAGGCCCTCATCTAAACTTTTTATGAACGTAATGCAATTGTCAGCGCCGTATTTGCCATATGGCACAGTGCCAAGGCCCAGCACTCAGATAGTAGGACTTTTTTTTTGTCTTCACTTATATTTGGCAGGAAGATGTTACAAAAATCCCCTAAGTGTTAGGGACCCCGCCCAATGTAAATCCGTCCCAGGAATAACATGTGTAGTAAATCTAACCATCTATTGTACCATTTTTCAATAACGATTCACCTCCACCTCGCCAGTTTTTACGCACAAAATACTTTTGAAAAAACAGCTTGGGAAAATGCTCATTAAACAAATTATTGAATTTCTACTGAGGGGGCCTGGGCCCCCTGGTTGAACATGTACTCCATTCATGAAAAAACAAAAATCTTGAAGGAAAATTTTCGAGCTGATTACTATTCACGGCTAAAATATTGCAGGAGGCAATGTACCTCACTACCCCTACATGGGCCAAATCCATAGGTGGGCACAAGTCCGTTAATAACGAAGCTAACTTTTTCACTAACTCGTTAATCCGTTAAAAAGTTTTTTCATGTTAACGGACTAAATTAACTTCCGTTAAGTGCTGTTAACGGACTAAAGTAACTTCCGTTATGTTCTGTTAACTTCCGTTAAGGTTTTTATCGTTAATATCTTGCAGCTTCGTTGTGCATTTGAACTTGTTTTTATCTTGAAGTTAGATTAGACTGTAAAATATAGCTTTCAAAACACAAAAAGACCACCATAGCAATAAATATTTCCTTAAAATCAGCTCAACAGCGTCAATACGTGTTCTAGAAGCGAGTGAATAAAACGAAATGTAAATTACACGAAAAATGTTAACGGATTAATGGACTTTATTAAGTTCCGTTAATCAAAGCTGAAAATAACGGATTAACGTTAACGGAGGTGTGAAGTTTGTTAACGGACTAGTGGTTAACGAAGCTAACGTTTTGCATTAACTTGCCCACCTATGCCAAATCACTTACAATTAAAATTTTACACCGTATTGCAAGATTTTAAACGTGTTTTGGAATTTAATTGCAAGTAAAAGGAGGATTGAACAGATAAATTTTTTGACTATGGTTTTCGAACGTTAAAAATCTAGTTCTTTCAAATGGCGGTGAACGCGTGCGAAATGTGATCCAATGGGATTAAAATAGCTTTTTTTCCAAAAACGTACAAAAATTGCCCAGCGGCTGGGGGCTTCGCCCCCAGACCCCCATCTGTGATACGTTTGAGTACACTAGCTTACTCAACACGTCTCCTAAGTTAGACGTTTGCTCTTTCTAACTGTTAGTTTTCGCCCCTTCTCTTTACCAAAATCCTGGTTAAACGCAAACGGGCTACAGCTTCAGATCTTCCATTCTACGATATCTTTACCCCACAAAAAGTCCCTTTTTTGAAACTTTCTGATGACGTCATTGCATGTGATTTGTGGTTTGGGCCACCCCCAATCAAAAATCCTGGCTACGCCTATGCTACATTCCGTTCCTAAGATATGACAACTTAGACTTCCTCTAAGAAATTGTGCTAGGGTTGCCGATTACAAACAAAATTTTAAAAAGCTACCGCATTGTTTGTAACTCTCTTTATGCGTTTTTGGCGATGTTATGTTATTACAATAAATAAATAGGTTGTAGGCGGGAATGCCTCATCATAATAAACAGGTTCGATTTTCCATGAAAAATTGGCTCTGCCACTGAGCCCTGCTGGGTTCTGAATTATATAGCTGCACAAAAGAGATATGTGTTTGCAGATAACGTTGGACCAAAACTTCTAATGGCAATGTTAGTTGCCGTTCTAGATGTTTATCTGCCCTGCAATCGATTTTATGATGACCCAGTCCACCAAATTATTAAAGGCTTCGATTTGGAAGATTGTTGACAAAGTTTACGGTTACTCCTATGCAAAAAAAAATTGAGCCAACTTCCAAGTTTTTGTTGCAAAATAGCAAACAGCTTTTTGTTTTTAAGACGTATCAGAGAGTTTTTGAGGAGCATTCACTATTATTCTTTTTATGACAATGAATAACGCTGGTCTGCTATTCTTTCGCACAACATCACAATGCCATCAGCTAAAATTTTTGATTTTTGCACAAAAAGTAGTTGCGGATATCTGCATGTTATAAGTTCTACTCCTCTTACTACTCTATTTTTCTTCCGCTTTACTTCCTCGTTGACAACTCCAAAACATATGAAACAATGTTTACTTAATGATTTAATTTAACCGTTCTAAAATGTTTTTGAATCAAATGTTTTTTTTGAAATTTTGCCAAAATTGAACTAACTTTGAGAAAAATTGGTTGCAAAACGGCACTATGATACTGCAACCAGCAGCTCTGAAACTTTAACAACGTGTCTTGAAGACCTAAATCTTTTATTTTATGACAAAAAAATTTGGACTTGCAATGATTTGCAAGAAGATCTAAAAATATGTCATTTTTGCCAAAATTTGACATTTTTCCCCCCATGTGGAAACAGATAACCATCCTTAAAATCGCTGCAATTTTGCATGCGTTAGTTTCTTATGCTTGTGCCACTTTTTGTAACTAGCCAACAGAAATTTGAAAAAATATAAAACCATCCACATTAGTTTGCACTGTTTTTTTAATTGCTGAACGTCAAGCAGGGAAGATGTAAATAACAATTTTAAAGTCTTTGGTTTGGCCTGACTGGTGATTAAACCTGATTTTATTCTTTCAGTACTATAGACGGCTGTATCCACTCGACCAGTGATCGGACAGGTGCGTCATATTTGCACTTAGCATTACGACTACGCAAATAGCAAGTCCCGCAGGAAGAAGCGGGGGCTGAATAAGAAAGCGCTGGGTAGTCAATTTTGCTACGCTTTTTCAACCTAGTAGCCTAGCAAAATAATACAATATGACATTCTCAGTTTAACTACGTGCGCTTATCCGACGAAACTCAACTAATGTTTGTTCGGGCCCAGGGTTGGAAGTCGATGCTGTGTAAAAGCAAAGACGATTCGATGTCGGTAATTCACACAAAAAGCGAAGACTAAAACAAAAAGCAAAGATTAGTAATCGATGCCGAAATGCGAACAAACATTTTTATTCTGTTTTGTATTGGGATGCACTAAAATTTTTGCTGTATTGACCATTAAATGAAACGTGTGGGTGAAAAAACTATCATTACCATACCATAATATAAAGGATATTAAAAAATACACTTTTAAGATAATTACCGAGAGCTATAAAGCATGAGAAACGAAACGATGAAACGAAACGTTGTCAAGACGAAGCATAGGCAGACTCAACTAGAACAAAAGTAAAGTTTAGAGTTTCTACTATTTGATAACATGTAAGCAAAAAGCATAGAATTGCAGACCCGGCGCCACGGGGAGGCATACCGGGGCCGTGCACCCCCAAACGAAAACTGTGTCCCCCCCAAGCGAGGACTGTGCCCCGAAGAAATTAACAGGCTCGGAGCTACTGGAGTGCAAATCGAGGCCCAAATTGGTGTTTTTTGTGGACTGACAACGGATTTCATGACGTTTTGAAGACCTTTTTTTTTTGAAGATCACCTGTTTTTGGCTGGAAAAACTGCTTGAATTTCCTTGCAATTTGAGTGAAGACCTTTTTTTTTTTTTGAGATCACCTGTTTTTGGCCGCCGGAAAAACTGCTTGAATTTGCGATTTCGGGCGGAAAATCCCTTGCAATTTGAGTGCATGAAGACCTTTTTTTTTTGGAGATCACCTGTTTTTGGCCGGAAAAACTACCTGAATTTGCGATTTCTGGCGGAAAATCCCTTTGAATCTTTGCTTCTCACCTTGTTCAGTTGATGCAGACTGAGATAAATTTCTCGTGCCCCCGTGCCCCTCTCGAATTCACACAAAATAAACTGCTCGTGCCCCCCCCCAAAATTTATTACTGCCCCCCCCAGTCACGCTATCCTGGCGCCGATCCTGTAGAAATGGCAATAATCGTTAGAAAAAACTGAAAGCTAAGCATCTGCGATAATCGATAACAGAAAAGCAAAGAATGTAGTATCGATTATAGATTACTAATCGATATTTTAAACCCTGGCCGGGCCAGGCCCGGCGCCACTGCGGCATTTCGGTGCTGTGCTCCCCCAAATCACTGCTTGTGCCTCCCAAGCGAGAGTAAACTTTTGTACTAGCACCAGAGTACCAGCAAAATTTTGTCGAAAAACAGATCACCACAACCGCTTTTCTATGAAACTGCAAGGCAGATCGAGTGAACGTGCTTCAATTAGACTAACAGTACCGTAGTTAATATTCTTCATTAAACGTCCATCCATTGAGTTCACAAAATGTGCTCCCCAAAATTTTTTGTGCCCCCCCCCCTCCCAAACACTCTACTTTGGCGCCGGGTCTGAGTCATGCACTGACCCACGGTCTCGCAAGACAAGACAACTTAATTTCATCGCTAAAAAACAGCTCGAAGGAGAAATTAGTTTGCATTCGTTTAAGAAGGCAACAGGGAAGTTGTGAAAGATCCTACGGTCATCGAGTCAAGCTACATCCTCTTGTCAGAGAGGTAATTTATATGCCAGTATCATGGTTGATTTTTATTGCTTTGTATCAGTGAGCTGCGACATTTAGAGGATTTCAACCAAAAGCTGCCGGTAGGTTGCACCAAAGAGCATTTTGCGCAAAAATTGCAAAAGAAAATAATGTGCGAGTACCGCTTGTGTTTGAAAAGTCGTCTATGGACTTTATCTCTGACTTCATCACTCCTGCCATGCAAAATCTTATGTAGCTCCTCTTTAGGAACTCATTCGCGTTCTACAAAACCGTTTCAAAGTTTTTAAACTTTCGCTAATCGATGACGTGGTCTAAACTCATTTCTCAACTTAATGTGAAATGGCATATACGTACGAAAAATTAGGCTCTTTTACATCAAAATAATGGAAATGACGGAAATGACGGAAAACAACCAGTAGACTGAGACCAGTTACAGATTTAAAAAAACAGAACTTGATGAACTTGTAAAGTTTGCTCAAGAAACTGAAGATAAAAATTTAGTCTGAACGCTACGGCCTACAATTGCAGTTCAGCTGATTTACAACACAATGATTTTAATGATTTTCCTTTTATGTCCATTTCTATCCATTATTTTTGCCCAGGTAAGAAAAAGTTTTGGCAATTTTTGCTTGGCACTATCGCGAGTTGATTCCAAGTAGCATGTTGTATAATTTGACTGAATAATATTTAATACAATAGTAAAAGATTACATTAAAAAACAGAACTTTCAATTTTGGTCAAGCTCTGAAGCAAATATAACTTACCCTATGATGATAGAGATTAGAGAATCGGTAATTAAAAGGGCATTTAAGTCAAAAAAAATTTTTTGCTAGGTTTTCTCGCAAAAATTTTTGACTGGTTTGAAAACCAACTTCACCAAATTTGAGCTTTCTATGATTTTCCGTTCCCGAAATATATAGCAGTTTAGACTTTACCTGAAAAAGGCTTTTTTATTGGAAAATTTTTTCAGGGTTACCAATTAGAAACAATGTTTCAAACAGGTACTTATACTCTTAATTCTCAATAAGTTTTCTAAAGCAAAGTTGTTGTCAAGACGAAGCAAAAGGTCAGAATCCTATATTAGCTGCTTTTCAAGTAAATGTCAGCAAGCTTTTCACATGGTAATCTTCTGTTAAAAAACTGACGAAACGAAAACACCGAGGTAACAGAACAATTGTAAGGTGAAATTTGATGAAAATGCATCTTAAGTTTTTCTCAGCATTTTAGCCAACAGTGAAAATTTGCCTTGAATGACTTTTTAAGTTAACATTAGTTTATCCTGCAGCATTCGAAAACAATCACAGTCATTAAAATAGGATGGGTTATTCACAAATTGACGTTCTGTAATCTGTTGTATTGTAGTAATATTTAGTGAATATGGTAACATTGAACACATTCTACCACAATTGCTAAAAAATTTTAGCGGTTTAGTTCCCAGTTTTTTGTAACTCACCATTTTTGTTTTTAGGAAGCCGATGACAGTGAAATAATTTATGTTACGGAACCCTATCGAGTTGAAACAAGAAATATCGGTAAAAAGTTACTGCTACAATTTCAGTTGAATAATTTTCCTTTTTCCATAGTTTTTGAAAAATATGTTTATATTTTCTTGTACAGCTTGCATGGAAGTCGTGAAAAGAGATTCAGACTTAACTTTCAAGCAACTTAGCAATAATACCCAAGAAATATGCGGAACGTTTTTGGCTGGGGATTTGAGTGACGTCATTTCGGTAGAAATTGTGGATACCGATGTGGATTGTAATGGAGATGAAGTTCTAGAGGTAGGTCTATTTGGCAAAACATTTGCATGCGCCTTTTAATAATTCGACCTGTTTAGTGTTTAGCCTATCGGTTGAAATACAAAAAAATTGCTCATTAACTCTTCTGCTTTCTTACTGTATGCATTATCATGTTTTTGTTTTTCGCAGTTATTTGATGGCTGGACCACGCAAAGCGGTATACTTCCAAGCGCAATGGACCACGAAATATCCGTTTCAAACAGGGTTGTCAATTACTGTGATTGGATGAAAAGTGGACACCAGGGATCGCTCATCTTCACGTCTAGTCAAAACGTGGCGCTCATTCAATATCGCTTGCGGCCGAATCATCTTGTTACTTTTCGATTTCGCAAAATCCACAACGACCAAGGTAACGTACTGTAAGTTGTTGTTATAATCACGATTTTAAAATTAGTTTTTAATTGGTGCTCTAAACTTGATTTTTGAAGCGAAAAACAACGAAACAGAAAACAAAAACCGACTGAAAAATATATTTTGCAAGACTGCGTGGAAGTAATTCAATATGACAATATTTCAAGTCCAAAATATATGGATTTTTTTGTTGTTTTTATATTTCGCTTTCCACCCTGAGTTTAGGCTATCTCTTTCAAGCTTCAAAGGGCCGTTAAAAGAGGAAATTTTAGAAGAGCGGAGTTAAAGACCTAGTTGGCTTTCATTTTATCACTGCGTTACTTTTATTATGCAAATTCATTTGCAGTAATCTGCAGAATATGAAAGCTAAACTTGTCATTATTTTGCTCAGAATATACGATCAATTAAAATAAAAATTTCGCTTAGATTCGCTTCATATCAAAAGCCATGAAGCAATGACAAAGTGATTTGGAGTAAATCCGGCCTTCCTAATCAGTCGTATCCGTTCCTCGCACCATATGGTCCAACTAATATTGTTACTCGTGCTGATTGTTTGTGTGACAAATTTTGTCGATTCTGCAATCTGCATGGTGGGACATATTTTGAACAATTTTTTGACGTCATCGTTTCCATGAAAATAGTGCAAAAAAACAATATTTTTCAATCTAAATGCGTTGTTTGGTTTAAAGATCACTTTATTCATGCTTTTTTTTAAAAATTGTTGATTTAAATTTTTGTACATTTTGAGTGTTTTTTTTCCGAGTTTTGCCGTACCTGAAAGAGATAACAAATAAATAGAACTGATAAGAATTATTGTTATATTATTATGCTCTTACAAGTATTTTGAGTAATTGACCACAAGAGCAATACTCTTAACTCTTTGATTTCTTTGCAATTTTTTCTAATCACGTTTTCTACGAGTGTTTTTGCTTACTCACGCTTTTTTAGTGAAATGTCACATGGTAAGTCCTCTTACCGAAGGTGAATACACAATGAAATCCGTTAGAGGGCGCAACTGCACGTTTTCAATTATACAACCTACGCAGCTTCTGATTAAAAAAGTTTTGCTCAGAAAAAATCAGGTAAACGCTATGTTTTTCTTTGAAACTTCATTCTTACAAAAATAATATTGCTACAGTAAATTTTAGTTTAGAATACAGCAATATAAACTTTGAATGTCAAACGTACGTGATTTCTAAACTTAAGAAAGGAAGTGATTGGAGTTTCAAGCATTCAAGTTTTTTATCCTCATTTTTGGTCAAAAAATGCCAAAAAAACAAGAAAATTTTGGTCAAATACGATATTGTGCCTATTTTTGATCTAGTAAGAGCCAAAAGACTGAAATAATCTTTTGAAATACTGTAGTTAGAAATAATTGATCACAGGAAAAAAATATAAGTTAGACGAAAGATTCGCGATAGGTTGTTCATAACTATTATATTCATTATTATTTCTGTTTCCATACAAGTTTGTCATGTAATGGAAACGTGGTATGGTTCGGTTATTTGGTTTGACATCAGAAAATTCAAAATTTACGAAACTACATATTATTTCATCGAAACGTGACGAGTATGCTGATTTGTGTGACGTAATAAACCTTAAACTAATAAACCTAGCTATGAGGTATATTAATAAACAAAACAACAAATGCCGTAACCAAACAAACCAACAAACAAAATCATTGGCCGTTGGACCTTTTCTAATCATGTTGTTCAACTCTTTTTGACGTTATTACTGTCAAAATGTAAAGCAATTCAGAGGTTTTTGACGTAATTTAAACGCGCTTTTGAACTTAATTTGCATAAAATACGCGATCGCAATGATTTCTCTGTCCACGTTCCACTAAAAAAGAAAATGAAGTTTTTGTTCGGGTTCTTAAATATTTGTCTAACACATTTGTGTTTGCAGAGAACACATGAAACAAGAACAACTCTTCCACATATTGTTTTACTCCGATGAAAAAGCAGTGATTGACTCTGCTTGCTGATTCGAACGATTAGCAATAAGCACGGAGTACTCAGGATTGTTTACAAAGCAATAAAACAAACAAAGTTGAAAAGCAAATAAATTTTAAAAACTAGAGAAAATAGAAACTTGAGTATTTTCGAGTTTCTTTACCTTTGTTCCAAACGATTTATCTATATGCACTGAGGACATTGATCGAAAACTTTTTACGACCTTCTCTGTTTTGACGAATGCCTGATATAAATAGATTTATATGTGTTTAGCTTGCTTTGATGAGGACTTCTTCCAATTTGCATGAGCTTTGTTTCGGAGCTAAAAAGAAACCTTTTTGATTAGTTTTGCTGCGTCGTGAACGAATTTCTTATGAAAACGACTTTCGTATGAATTAAAAATAAGTCAGCAAAACATCCATCATTTCTTTAGCTAATTACAATCTACGTATTCAGAAGCATGGTTGCAGATGCGGGATTTTTTCCAATTTTTTTACCACATTTGGGGTTTTGAGAATTGAAAAAAGCGTTTTTTTGGAGGACGAGGATTTTGGAAATTCATTTGGGGTGTTTGAAATTATTTGGGATTTAAATTTTCGGTTTTTGGGATTTTTAAGCAAAGTCAAAAACCTTCATTCGGCCATAACCTCGATCTCGGGCAGGCGTGGCCAGAAGTCTGCAATGGGAGGGGGCTGTTTAGGGATTCTGGGGGCGGAGCCCCCAGCGCAAGAAAATTTTGCATTTTTTTTTGGCCAAAAATAACTTAATTTTAAGCCTAGTTTGATAAACATTAATGCTTTTATAACGTGGCATAGAAATTAGCAGAGCAAACTTGTATAAACTGGTTGCATAAATGGGCTATGTGGGAGGCGAATAATGGTAAAATTTCGGTTCTCTTTTCACCAGATGGTAAATCATAAAATCCTGTATTTCAAGGTAACTCATAAAGAGTAATCTATTTTGTCTATATTTTAAAAAGAAAGATAATTGGGGGGATTAATGGAAAGAGACCTGAGAAAAGTGATTGGTAATTAATTAATACTGAATAGCCCTCCTCCCCAACCCCTGAGTTTATACATGTTTTTCGATGAAACCTATGCCCAGCATTTTTAAGCAAGCAATCAAAATTTTTAATTGCTTATTTTTGTCCATTTTCAAAGTTTTTACTGATTTGCGAGTTTTATTTTTACCAAATTACCCTCCCCCTAATTTTATGTTTCAAAAGATATTTAAATCATTTTTTTATTTCCAGTTCAAAAGACAGTGGCAGAAGTGCTAAAAACGTGGTATTTTGCTTATTCTGCAGCTTGGTCGACAGTCCAATGGGAGGGAGGGCAAGAGCCCCATGTCCACACTTAATAATTTTTTTGCTCTGGTTGGGGAGTTTTTATCAATTTCATCAGACAGCACTTTCTGGTAAAAAGTGGTTGCGTAACTACTGAAATTTAAAAAATGCTTTCACGCCCTATATCTTATCAATCTTAGACTTGTGACATTTTTTAATGCTGTTCTAACTAAACCAGAAAAGAATTTTCTGATGTGACTGTACAGCAAATTATAGTTCTCTAGGTATGCGAAAAAACTTGTGGGTGTTGATTATTTTCCTATTACGTAACATGTTACAGTGGGCAGAAGATTACATCAATCGGTCTCGATGGCGATTAGAAAAAACAATTTTTATTGTTTAAAAAACAATCATGCCACAATCATTACATTGTTTTGAAAAAATGTTTGAATCCTGTGTAGGCTACTTGGCATCTGTAGCTGTGGTCTTTTTGCGCAATGTGGAAAGAACTCGTACTTCCAAAACTTAAACTAACTTATTCTGACGGAATGTTAAAAAAAGTGATGCTGCATGAAGTGCTATGCTTGTTACTGAGGACCAAAAATCAACTCGTACTCGACTCGCACACCTTTGTATTTATAACCAAAGTGGTGGGAATTTAAATCAAATTTTTAAGTATACGTGCTGCATTACGCAGAAGCATTATGTAACTAGTTTGCGGGCCCCGTCTCCGCGTCATTACGCCTGCTGGCAACACTGCAACTTTCGAAGAAATGTGGTTGCCAGCTGTTGGCAACACTGTGTCCGACTTGACTGGTCCAAGATTTGAATCTCAGACCTCCCGCTTAAATGCAAATGCGTTACCGCTCGACCAACTGGCTGGCGGCGTAGATTAATTGTACTTAAAAGAAAAATAAATGTTACTGATTTAGATGCGTTAATTGTCTGACTGTTACTAACTTTCTGTTTTTAGGAAGGCAAAAACAACTCCGACACTATTGAGATTTTAAACGGAGACTCTTTGGACCCCTCAAACATGAATGTTGTTCACAAGTATACTTCACCGACCGATATAAAAGGTATTGTTAGAGTACGCGTTTCTTTATTAAGCTCGCAGCAGGCACACTCTCAGCAAGCTTTCGTTATGGAGGGGGAAGGACTTGAACCAAAAGTTTAAATGTTTTTGCACGAAAAATATCTCATTTAGACGATGTGGTGAGCAAATCAGCGCTACTCAAGCGCATCGCAGAGTGCAGACCCTGGTCTTTTGTAATTTTTCGGCAAAAAATAGCCATTTTAGCGCCATTTAGATCATTCGCACGTTTTTTTAATCCATTCGAGAATATTACACTACAAAAATTTGAAAGTCATTGGAAAAAATTAGCGTTTTTTAAGATTTAATTTTTTTAGGTTTATATACGGTAGTTTTCTGTGGTAAAGCAGTTCTGTTCATGCCTGCAAATGAAATTGAGATTCGTCAACGTTTGCCAGACTGTTACAATCTAGCCTAAACAGGACTTACCTGATGAAGCCATGCAACTAGTACCGGTACTTTAACTGGCGAAACTTTGGCAATAACGCAGTTAAACTCATTGTTGTAGAATTACTGTGAGACTGTTATCAAATATTATTTAATATCATGAAAGTATTTTTGCGTAAAAGTATTTATTTTGTCTGCAGCCGCAATGACTCGAAGACTGTCCCGTAATCTTTTATACGCTTCGGTATAAAACAGTGAGTATAATGGAAGGTTTGATTTGAGAATATTTTTCAGAACATCAACAAATTGCTCTCGAAAAAAGTTACACCGTTGTGCGAATGACGTCATCGGACGATGGTTTCCATGACAACGTGATTACCTTTCGCTATTCAAAGCTGATTCAAGGCTCACCACAGGCAGAAGAGTGCCACCTGCAATGACGTCATCAAAGAGTCCATGATGTCAAATACAATTGCACTGGCTCATTTGAAAATTTCTTTTAAATGACATGTTGTGTTTTTTGCCACATTGATTTGTGGTTTTCGTTTAAGAATTACACGATTCTTTCTGCAGACGTAAAATGTTGTGTGAATGGAGCTCTATTAATACATACGTGCAATGCTGCTTTTTGCTCTTATTCAAGCAATTCATTTGTTCCATTGACTTTCGCAATATTCACTTTTCCATTGCAAAAAAATCGAAAATTTGACAAACTGTTGGGAACAGTATAAAATTGAAAAAAAAACGTTTTGAAGAGATCGGTAATATTGTTAGTGTCGTTTGTTTACGTAAATCCGATCGCCTAAGATTGTCTTTTATTATAAAAAATCTAAAATATTTCTCTTGAAAAATCTGTGGTGTTGAAAACTACCTACAATAATTATTACAAACAGTTAGACAAAAAAATTGTGTGTGTACATTATTTGAAAATTCTTGGTTTGCCGGGTAATAAAAGTCAGAATTTCGAGTATTCGATTTTAAATTTATCCATAAAACCTGTCAAGCAAGCAGTGTTTTAGCAAGGCGAGAAGCAGCTTTCATATCATAAAAAGAAAAGAGGTATGGCTAAAAAAGTGTAGGTTTCTCTTCTGGTTATACCTGTTATATGCAAATTGATGTCAGACACATAAAATAAAAGGCTACCCCTCGAAATTTTCGGTTGCCGTTATAGCGAAATTTTCGGTTCCACGTTGATTATTATTACCAAAAATAGATTGATTGGTTTCAAGGAATTGTGGACTCAGTGCTTATATTCTTATTTGTATGTTTACTGTTTGCATCGTAGAACGGTACAATTCATTGTCGAAATTATGCGAAAAACACTTAATTTGAACAAAACGTCTTTATTATAACAGGCGTTATAGATATCTAGGTAGCTGAGTGGCTGGAAAGCTGGTGGTTTGCCTGTGATAGCTTGTGCCCATCACGCTCGAAAATCTGGGACAGCTTGGACCAGTACTTAAATTGTAAAATTTTGCATTGGGGGACGCTTTTGCAGCCTTGACCAAACGCATTTGGCATGCAAAAGTACTCTAGTGAAGATTACATAATTCCGCCGCCGAAATAGAATGAAGACCAAAAAAAAGGTTTTCGCCAAAAATTGAAGTGGTTTTTCGCCAAAACTAGACGAAGACCAAAAAAAAGCTATTCGCCGCCAGTTGAAGTGTTTCTTCTTCGAAATCACTTTTCCCCGGGAATTTGATACTATATTCGGCCGGAATTTGTAGGTCTTTTCGTGTGATCATTCAGCGCTCAATTCTCGATGGGAGGACACCTAAATCTCGATGGGGAGACGCTAAATCTCGATGGGGGGACGCGTTCCCCCTACAGTTTAAGTTCTGGCTTGGACTCAATTACGCGAATTATGCGTCCGGAAAGCACAATATTACGGTTTCGCAACCTTTAGGTGGATTTACCGTTAGACGGTATCCGTTTTTCGTTAGTTTTGTACGTTTTTGTTTCTTCATGAAAAAGTTTGTTCTTTTTCGTCCGCATTTTTATATGTTCCTATCCGCACTAACTAGATCGTCACATACAAGAAAAACGCTTTCCGAAAAAAAAAATCTAAGGGGGTACAAGTCTATTAAAATATCGCTCTCATCGTTCATATGCATATTTTTTTTACAAAGTTTTTATCAAAATGTAACAGTCTACACTTAGTGCGGATTATAGCCTTATAAAAATGCGGACGAAAAAGCTCAGACTTTTTCATGAAGAAGCTAAAACTTAAAACAACGGACAAAAACGGATGAAAAACGGATTCTAAGTAAACCTCCGTTATACCTACTGCACAATCTAGCTTTCTTCTTTTTCTCTCCAATTAACCAGTACACTTTTTTTTTGCAAGAACCAGTAAATTTTGGTAGAGGCTGGCTGTTCTTAAATTTTTCCAAATTTTCAGCCTCGTTTGTTATTAAAGTTGAATGAAAAATAAATGACAGGAGTTCATTTCTGTTTGGCTAAAAGTTGCCTTTTGTTATTGATCGTGATTCGTGAAATAGCCTTCAGATGAATCACCAATGACAATGTAAAAGCGCCAAGAAAGTTCTGCTGATATCCAACAAATGCATTAACTTGGATCTGTTCTTAAGTTTTTTTCCGTGCCGAGGCTGGCTTTGTTCTTAATTTGTTTTTGAATTTTGAAAAAAAATGTTTCTCGGGTTCCTATAAAATTGTCCTTCCAAAAAAAGTGTACGCCGGTTTAGCGTTTGTATAGCATCTTCCTAGTGGCGTAATTGCTAAAGCACATACTCGACTTCGATTGCGTTACGTTGCGTTCTTTTTTTCTGTGTTTTTTTTTTCTGCACAAATTTTTACTTTAGAGTTAGGTTTCGGGCAATTTTGCCAGCTTTTGAGATTGCAAAACAGTGTGATAAAAGCAATCTTACAAAAATATCTTAAGCATGAGTTTGGAAAACTACAAATACTATTACAGCAAAAAAATAAGAGAGAGTAGTTTGCAACATCGAATGCTACGCTACGATAAAGAATAAACTTGCCAACTACCAAGCAATAGCTTTGACCTTTAGACATACTACCCAACCTATCAATCTAGATCATGATTTTTCCCACTGCTTGTTTCTTGTTTGCTCGTTTTTTGTTTGCTAAATAAATGTAGTCAACAAACAAGCCAGACAAAGAATTGTTGTTCGCAATGGGGTTGCGGTTATAATCTGCTTTTGATAAATAGTACAGTAAGTAGTACCTTTCAAGCAAATCTAGATATTAATCACCAATTTTCTGCAAAAACTTTGCAGCAATGTGACTGTTTCGTTTGCAAACATGTTTTGATGCCTTTGATTTTATGTTATTCAAGTATTGCCTGCTGGAAAAGCGACTTAATGCATACCTTCACAACTGTATCAGTGCTAATAATCATCTTATCAACGCAATCACAAACAGCAATATTAATTTTTCTGCTTTTTATTACCGTGTGTTTGCGAGTGCTTGTGTGTGTTGTATTTTTGTGTTTTTTTTTTTGGTTCATTTTAAAAATACAAAAAACAGACTTAATTTTGCAGTTTTCAAACAAAAAAACTGCGGTACAAAAAGTTAGCTTTTTAAACATAAACTAAGATCATTATCTGCAACCCGTAAAATAAATTTTTTTTTGATCAATATTAATAACATGTGTTAGGCGAAATTTTTTGATTGATCCATTGGTAATGAAAAAGATACAGATTGCTCTAAAGTCTTTGCTTGCCATATTTTCATTATTAAAAGGAAGACACATTTAATGAAAGAACCTTGAAGCTCTCTAGTCCCTGATTAATCTCGGATATAATCAAGGTTATAAAAATCAAAAAACGTCATCAACTTTCTAGGCTTCCGATGTTCTGACAAGATTGAGGTTAAGACCAAACTAAAGTATTCTTCAGCTGTAGGGACGTAGCCTGAATTTAGGTTTTGGGGCCAAGGAGGGTGAAATCAAAAGATCGAAGCGAATCATTTCCTGGAAAATTGTAAATTAAAAAAGACCATTTACGGGTGACCTTTATTCGGACAAATTGAGGGTCTTCACCGCCCTATAGATAGACAAGTAAGAAAGAGTGTTGAAGCTCAGGCATCTCTCTAAAGGGGCTCTGCCACATTTTGCTACGCCCCTGTCTTAAGCTTCCTTATATTCCGTTTTTTTTTTATAGTAACATGGGTTGAAACAAAAAATTAGGTATACTGCTCAAAAAATGTGTGACAAGTTGAGTTTTTTACTGCTAAAAAGAAGTTTTGGACGGTTTTCGGAATATAAGTCATTTTTTGTTAAAAAGGAGTACCCAAGTCCTCCGAAAAGAAGACGTATGGTACACCTACTGCATTATGGTAATTTAACTGTGTTGAAAAGGTCACAAAAAATATCACTGTATAGATTGAGCATAATAATTCAAATCAGCATAGGAAATGATTAAAAGCTGGACCTGGATTACTAAAGTAAAAAAGTTCATCTAGCGTACAAATTTGGTTGAGATGAATCATAGAGAAGGTTGAAATCATTGAAATATTTTGAAATGTGTTGCGCAGATAGGATTAACTTTAAATAGGTTTTGATGATCAGGGGTGTGCACACTCTAAATTTTATTTTTGTGATAGAGCTATGCTTTTTTTTTAATTTCAAAACCAATGGAAATATCACGGATTGTACTGGAAAATAAATATAAAACAGTACAAATAACTACCACATCAAATTTTTCATTATACTCGTTATTGTACCGGAGGTGTAATGTGTTGGCTGGGCTTATTTGTGCGTTATTGCGCCCGGGCCACACAGCTACCTTCGAAAAAATGTCGCAGTGGTGGCGAGTCGTTGGCAAATCAATGTTCGATTTGACCGGCCCTAAATAATTTGAACCTCACACTTCCCGTTCCAGAAACGAATGCGTTACGCTCGACCAACTGGCCGGTAAAATAATACAGTGATTATTGACCAAATGACATGAAAAAAAAAATTTAATTATAAGAGAAAGGGTTTTGCATGAAGCCTAGAAACCTATTATAAATTCACCATTTTATCTGTTTTTAACCTCGTTTTCTTATATTTGCAATCAAAATATGAACTCTGCTATAGCCTTAAACCCTAAGATAGAAACAAATCTTTAAAATGCTTTCGTTATTTTTGTATTTTGGAGCGACAAAATTGCCACTGACTGCAAAAATTTTAAGGCACAAAGGTCAAAAATAATCTAAATTTTGTAAATTTCCGCAGCATTTATGCATTAGTTTATATGATAGCATATAATTGGACTTCGGCTATGATTGTGTTAAAATTTTGAATGTTTTGATTGCTTCTTCTTTGCCGTGTGAATAATTGAAAATCCCGGATGTAGGCTACTGTAATCGCATTTTGAAACAGCTCATTGCCAGTTTATTTACAAAATTAAAATCAATTCAATTTATTGACCAAACTTACATCGTTACTAACTGAGATTGGTCCAAAAAATTACACCATTGAACCGAGATTGAAATTAACTCTTATGAAATGTATGAACAGGTTTTTATTTTCTTGCGTCCGCAAAATCTCGCTGTGGCCTTACCTTTTACGCGCGGTCTACATTTGGCAAAATCCATAATCGTATCCTTGTTTATTTTAACCAACTGGCGAAATAATGGCACAATTATACGCTGGCACGACAAGTCGACGCGCTGCGTAAACCATTTTTTGTTGAAATAAACAAAGGTACAGCTTACAATTTTGCGCCAGTGTAGACCGGCTCTTAATTAGATGACAACAATTGGAAGTAGTTTTATTAAAACAAATAAAATCGAAACGCTAAGATCACTTTTTCATTTCATCCTTTTAAGGTCCCCAGGTATTTTTTGCCTCATTCTCCTACAATCTGAAGGTATCCCTCCAACGCTGTCGATGTATGGATTTAATTTGGTGTTGTTTTTATTCTCTGATTAAATTATTTATAAGGATGGATGCTGACTAATTCAATGACTGAAAACCAAAACTCTTGATATATGCTGGTAGACTCCTGTGACGTCTCAAAAAAGTTCAAGTCCTCCATTAACACGCGGGATGCTACCCTGGAGGACTTACCAAGGCGTTATAGCTCCTTACAGGCCAAAAAGAAACCGGCAATTTAGGAAAGTTTGATTCAATACTGGTACAGATGAAGCAGCAAACGCGTGACCTATATAATTATGACTATTGTGTATATACAGTACAGCGTAGATCTGTGTAAAGAGGAAATAAACGAGTTAGCTGTGCATTGTGTATTATAACAGAAGAGGCATGCGACGCTCTATCTCTTCCTGTCGTTAAAACGATGCGTGTCAGTCGTCATCTCGATAAAAGAGTTTGTCATCGCCGAGCAGTGCATTAGTTAGCTTCAGTCATCATTGCAGATCGATGATTTATCTGGATTTCAATCGGAATTCGGACAAATTGAGGAAGTCATCCGATCTAGAAAGCAAGATTTCAAAGTATTACGTCATACCTTGTCGCTGGGTGACAAATTTTCAATACGATGTCTTACTACCGACCTCTTTACCAACCTGAATCAGGTGAGCTAAGAACTGCGATAAAACGAAAGACCTATTTTCTTTCTATTTGCCACCGGTGCAACATAAGCAATAAATTGTAGGTCTACTGCTAAATGTATTCAGGATCTCATGAAGCCTACAATTACTCAAATATTATTGATGACCTCTTGAAGGGCTAACCTCGGAAGGGTTAAATTAGAGAAGTATATCTGATCGCGAATTACGCCAAAAAATTAAAACATTACATTTTGGAGGTTAAAAGAATTCCTATCACCAGCATATTGAGATTTATTGCTCAAAAGGGTCAATGTTACAGGTTTTTGATGTTTTTTTGTTTTGTTTTTATCTGTTAGTCATAATTCTACTTGATAAATCTATCCCATACTACGCATTGAAAACACTTTTTTTGGTCTAACTTAAAAGGAAATTGGAATTTCTTCGATCAAAATCCAGCACTATATTATAGAAGCTATTGTATATTATCGGCTTGCTATACATGATAATTTTGGATTATAAAAAGACCACCCCAGAAAGCTCTTCTGATTAGCTGATTGGGTGCTTTTATTGCGATAGTTTTATGTAATTTATTTTTGTCAAGAGTTCTGTTTAAGATTTATTTTGAACTTTTTTCCTTCTTTCAGTAAAATCTTACAAAAACCACTCCAAATGTATTGTTATTGTGTTTACTTGACGTTTCGCTCTCCAAAACGGGCGATTATCTCGAAAAATCAAATTTTGCATCCCACTGTGCTGTAAAAGATTTACTATAGGATGTTCTTGGGGCAGTGGGGAAGGCTTATTAATTGCTCACGATGCGGTAGTGAAGTGAAAATATTGTTATTTCATAAACGAAAAGAAATTGCGGCATCGTGATTACAGAAAGTTGCAGAAGTGCGGTTCCTAGAACTATAAGATAAATCTTGAACCTCTTGTGAGAACCAGAGGTGGAGTTGGAGGCCAAGGACACAAAAAAATCCGAGGCCAAGGCCAAGGACAGCCCTACGGAGGACAGACCCTCTAGAGGCCAAGGACAGGAATGCTCGAGGCCAAGGCCAAGGACCAAGGACACAAGCGCAAGTGCTCTCCAACAAAAAAGGTCTTCAGAAAAATTTTTCTGGCGATCTTCAAAAACAAAAAAAAAAAAGATCTTCAGAAAATTTTTTTAGGCAATCTCCAGAGAAAAACGTTTTCCAAAAAAATTTTCAGGCGCTTCACAAACTTTTAACAACTCAAAAAATAGTGTTGTCCTCGAGCCGAAGACAGGACAATTTTCGAGAACTTGAGGCTTCGAGGCCAAGGACATGAAAATGTGTCCTCGAGGACGTTCTCGAGGCCAAGGACGTCCTCGAGTACTCCACCTCTGGTGAGAACCATATGAAATTTTTGCAGTAAAAAATTTTAATATGTTTAATGAATTTGCACTGCATTTAAATATGAATTAAAGAATTAGTCTTGGCTGAAGTTTATGAAAAATTGATAATGATCAACACAATAATGCTATTGGGAAAAATATACGCTTCTGCAGATTTCAGGAAAAAGTGTTTAACAAATTTCACTGCGTTCTAATTTTTTGCGACTAAATTTCAAATTAGGGGTGGTTGCACTTAATTTTTTGCAAAAATTCAGCTTCAATTTTTCTTGATCTGTTTTAAAATTTTGTTTGATAACACAAAGCCTACCGGTACTATAAGCTTTACCTACCATGTTTGAATAGCGGTTTAATTTCCATTTATTTTCTAAATTAGCAAAAATTATTGACCACTATATGCCAATGCATTTGTCAGGTAGTCTTTATATTCAAATAGAATATACAATGCAGAATATTTAAATAGAATTGTGCAGCATATATTAATGTTTAATTTATATGTTAGTATAGAAAACACACAGCGGATGAATTTGCACGTTCGATAGCACATTATTTATGTAATACTGGCCAATTAATGCATTAAAATCCTTAATTTTTGGTACACAGAAGTTTAATTTAATTCTTAATTTAAAATTTTAGTCGTTTTTCGCGTTTTCAAAAATTATTGCTTGCCGAGACGGCATTGTTCTCTTTCTTCTTAAATTTTTAGCAAAAATGAGCCTTGTGTTGTCAAAAAATTGCTCGAAAAAATTTGGGTAGAGCAAGTTTTTTCTCAACTACAAAACTTTTCCTGCTGTCATAAATTTTCCTACCTAGGACAAGTTAGTGTGTTAAACTCCAAGCCAATCAAAAACCATTCTCGCCAAATTTTAACTTATTTCATAACAGCTGCCAAAAGCCCATTCTGTACACGGGCCTTAAAAGCCTAAGCGTTCACTAAAATATCTTTTTCTTTGAGCAACTGCGGTTTGTACGCCGGGTGCGCCGAAGTTTTGAGTAAGCTAAACTTAAAATACGCTCGTGCGCCAAAGATTTTTGCTCCCAATATACAGTAGATCAGACCATATTAGGAGTTTAAAATTTAGCTCAACATCCGAAATGCAGTATTGACGATAGATGTAATAACCAAGATCCAAATTTTAAGCTCCAAATTTTGCAAATTTTTTTCCGCCAAAAAAATTACAAAAATTGCTATTCCAAAGATGGTTGTTGGTTTACGAAGATTTAAAACCGGCCTGTGCAAGGTATAAATAATGCGTTTTTGCGACAATGACTTTTCATTCTTGAAAGTGCAAAGTGCGAAGTATCAGCGCAACCAAAAAGGAAAAGTCATTGTCGCAAAAACGCATTATGTGCTAAGTGCGAACGCAAGCCTAAAGTACAAAAACTTGCAAAATTTACTAAAAACAACTATAATTGCAATTTTAATTACATTTTATTCACCACGTTGATGCCTTGGTCAGAAGACAGCAAAGGGACCTTTCGGTCTTCAAGTCAAGCTGCCACCTGCAACGGTGGAGGCTTCACACTATCTTTTTTAATGCTGAAGTCAAGCAAGAAAGCTGTGATTACCAATTCTTATAGCATTTGGTTTGACTCTACGTGGAATCGAGCCCAGGTTTACCGTTTTAGTAGCAGATACTATATCCAATCGACCACTGATCGGTTTAACATCGTAAAAAAATTTTTTCTTTTTGCTCATAATCCAAATAAAAATTATACCTCTTGATGGTACAGGATCGGAAAAAGTGTTAAAAAATTAATTGCGAATTACAGCAAATAATTTTTTTCTTTAGCAAGGGTAAAAAATAAAAAATATTTTTATGAAAATGTACAATTTTGCGGAAGCTTCGGCGAAATTTCAGAAAACAAACTCATCAAAAATTGATCGATGTGTTATTTTCAACTCCGCGAATATCGACAAGCAAACGGAGTTGGCGTAAGTGTTTGTTTTTGATGAGGTAATGGAACAATAGTGAACCTAACACGGTTCACATAATATCCTTCAAATTTAAACAAACAATTACGGGTAAATTCAAAAATCTACGATGAATTGGCTTGTTTTGTAATTGGAGAACAGTATGATGCCAATTAGATTTAAAACAAGTTTTTGTCTCGGTGATTGAATCGCGTTAAGCCTTCTATGAATCAATCTGAGATGAGTAATCTCTTTGTTTTGTCAACCATCGACTTTATTACGTCATGAGATGGACCCAATTGAGGTTCCGGTCACGTGATTCTGTTTAGCAAAGTCGAAAACAGCAACATTTCTATGTGATCAAATAATCCATCGAAGTTTATTTACTTATAGAACAAGATAATCCCAACAAGCCGCAAAAATGCTTTAATTGTAGATTTTTAAATCGAATCAGTTTAACAATGCACTCTTTTTTTTTAAAGAACTTGTAAATTTTTAGTTGAGGCTGGCTGTTCTTAATTTTTGTTAATTTTCAGCCTCATTTGCTCTTAATTTGTTCTTAAATTTTGAGCGCATCGATGTCAATTTTAGCGACCATGTTTGCAAAATTGTTTAATTCCGAAGGCTTTGTCAACTTGAGTAAATGCTGTTTTTGCTGCTTTTTCAACATCGTAAAATTGCAGAAGCGAAAAAGCGAGTTTTTTTTCAGTACATTTGAACGGCAGCCAAGCATTTTCTCAAATTATTGCTTGCTAAATGCGCAACAGCGCTCTTTAATCTCGGAATCTTGCATTGCAATTTTTCTTGCTAATACTGAAAAATCACTAAAATTTCATTGTTTTGAATCAGTACTGAAATTATTTTGTTTTTTCTTCAGATTTGAAAGTTGTTCTTTTTTGTTTTACTCCTGAGGCAGCCTTTTTCTTGATTTGCTCTTAATTGGTTTGTTCATACCAAGATTGGCATTGTTCTTAATATATTTTGAACGAAATGAGCCTCGTTTTCTTATAAAATTGTTCTTACAAAAAAAGGGTGTAATTATTTAAAAGCTGGAAGAGAAACCTTTTTTTTTTTAAAACAATTTTATGCGAATACGAAGCTCAGTTTTTCGAAATATATTAAGAACAAATTAAGAGCAACCTTGGTATGAACAAAACAATTAAGAACGTGGGCTAAATTTGAGAAGTAAAAAAATTAGCTTCTGTTATACATCACGGTGTGCGACGAAGTAACCAAGTTTTGCAATGACGGTCAGTGGACTGTATTGTTTTGTTCTAGCAGCTTTGACGAGTGACAAAACTTTTACAAGATAGAGCTGTTACTAAGCAAGAACGAATTTGTGTAACTTTATTCTCCAAATAAAATTTAAGAACAGCTGAAAGCAAATGAGGATAAAAAAATTTAGAAGAACAACCAATGTTTTAATCCAAAATTTAGTGGTTCTTATAAAAAAAATGTATTGCCAAAAAAAACTAAAGACTTAGCGATCGAAACCCTTGCCTCTGAATTCGGCTCCGGGTTGAATTCTCTGGCCATTTAAAATGAACACAGTATGAATAAAGAAAAATTTGTTGCGGACCCTCAAATTCATTGCTATCAGCTCCTACTGGTTGAGTATTACAAGCAGCGTATGTACTGTACGTTGTTTGTGTTAGCTCGCTACAGCTTGGCTTTGAAAGAAGCCGTGTAGTCAGACACAAGGACACGGAGATGAACCCCTCCAACTCGTTACAAGCTTCAACTCAATACGGCGGTAATAGCGCTAAACTTTGAATTTCCACTTGGATTAAACAGTCTACGGATACTTTCCTTCACTTTAAAAAAACTTCCAATTTTTTGACTTTTGGAGCGCTTCATTGAAAGCACTGTGGGAATTGACGTTATTAAAATTTTTTCTGCAGTCGATGAAGAAGAATCTCTTCTACAGCATCGCCTTGCTTTAGCTGGGCAAAGTAACGTCATGGGACTGGCTCGTTTCACTAGAATTCACGACGTCAATTTTACGTCATCGTTCATGAGATACGCTCCGCCGAGAATGGGTGAGTAATTGTTACAGTTACTTTCTAATTACAGGAGTTTTTGCACCTTGTCACCAGTAGGGTGGTCCATACTTGATCAACTATTAAAAGTTTCAAGTCTGACCCCTTAAAGTTGTGTCATTTCATGAAAAAATAACTTACGTAAAATTTTTTTGAAAAGGTTTTACGTTTGGTGTGCCCCAGGCCCCTCAAGAATCACAAACTTTGGCAAATTTTGGTATTTTTGGCATACTGTATTGACCTTGATGTGTTTTGTGATCAAAAACTGTGATAATTGATGTTTAGAATGATGTGTCACGGGATATTTGTTGTCATTGCAAAATTGAGGTCACTTTTGATTTCTACCACTATGAGGCGCTATAGTTTAAATCATGAATATAGGTAATATTTTGTGGTTTCTTAACCCATAACAATGGTATTGATTTCTCGAACCATATTTTCAGCAATGGGTATTTCAAATCTTCTGCATAATGCTATTTTTATATAGTCTCAGAATATATGCTGGCAGCAATACTTTTTTCATAAAGTTCAAAACTTTGCTCTTGAAAATTTACAGTAAAATTTTTTTGGTTTAAAAACTTCAAACCCAGTAATTTTTTAATAAATAATATCGAGTTATAACTTGAATAAGCCAAACTAGATTGAAATATCATTACATACCACATTGACTAAAACGTAATTGAAAGGTTAAAACTTAAAATAAAAAATAATGAAAAGTTTGAAACCTTTCTTGAAAAGGTTTTCCATCTAGTGCAAATCCTGTAAGAATTTGGGCTACACTTGCTGTAAAGGTATGTCGCAGCTTTTAATATCTTGTGAAGAAACCGTAGAGCATAATAATTTTGAAAAATAGGCAATCTTAGTTTGTTTTTTTTTGCTATGATCATTAAAACAGACACAATGAGCAATCAACAAAACCAGCAAAAAATTCAAGATAAATAGACAAAAGAAAAAATTTGATGTATGTAATTACGACCAATACTAACTTTTTTTATTGAAGCCATTTGTCATTAAATTCTGATTAATCTAAGCACAAAAAAACTTCATAGTGCAGTTTCAATAACAATAATTTGCAGAAGGTATGACAAGGTTCCACAAAATTAAACTTTGACTGTGAAAACAACTAATCAGATAGTCACAGTTTTGCAAGTTGGACAGCAGCAGTAAAAAGTCGATGCTGAATGTTTTTGCTTTCAGCTTTTATTAGAAACTTGAAGACTACAGTAGATGCAAATACTCTAAAGATTGACAAAACAATGATTGTGAAACACGTTTGCCTGCCGTAATGTTGAAGTAAAGAGTTTACAATCGCAGTGTCTACTGCATGTTGTACAACGGTAGCGAAACCAAAGACTCCAAAATAGCAAATCGTACATGTACCTTGAAGCTGTACAGTGTGGCATTGTTGCTCCAGCTATTATGATTATTTTTTACTGGAACTCTAAAAACTGCAATAAGATTTTGGTTTGGAGAAAACCGGATACCTTTTTGTGAAGACAGTGTTGAGCTCACACTTAAACTTTTGACGATGCAATAGGTTCTTTGCTGTCAACAGTTTTAATTGAAGTCAATGCTTAGCTCTAGCTGAGTTAAGCCAAACTGAGAAAAGCTTAAAAGATATTCACAGCTTTTTTGTTGGACATTCAGTACTAGAAGTCAGACAATAAATATTTTAAATAAAAATCATTTTAAATAGTAAATATTCACCATAAAATGACGACCAAATGAAAAGTGTCAACTCGACTTGAAGGCTACTAGAGCCCACAATAGTGTCTTCTAGTCAAAAACTAGTTCCAAAATATATATATAGTAGCAATTGTTCGTTTTACCGAAAATAAAGTGAATTAAATAAAAAAGGTTTAATATCTCTGTGAAGGACGATGAAAAAAGTATACAGCTATTGTGCAACATGAAAATAGCATTATAAAGAAGTTTTAAAGCAGTCATTGCTGAAAATATGGTTCCAGAAATCAATACAATTGTTGTGGGTTAAGAAACTACAAAATATTAGCAATATTCATGATTTAAACTTTAGCGCAACATAGTGGTAGAAATCAAAAGTGACCACAATTTTGCATTTACAACAAATATGAGTGTCAAATTTTGACAATAACATCAATTATTACAGTTTTTGATCAAAAATGCATACCAAAAATACTAAAATTTGCCAAAATTTGCGATTTTTGAAGGGCCTGAGGCACACCTAAACGTTAAAATTTTTCAAAAAAATTTTACACAAGTTATTTTTTCATGAAATGATACAACTTAAGGGGTCAGACTTAAGACTTACAAAAGTTGATGAAATATGGACCACCCTAGTCACCAGTATATAAATTGAACAATAAAATTTAGCAAAAGCAAAATCAACAAAACATTTTATACGCGGAAAAAAAAATTAATATTTGAAGGTTTTCATCAAGTCGTTTTCATTTTTTGAGGGCGTAAATTTTTCAGCGCTTGAAATGAAAATCTGTAGTTATGGAAAAGTTGACGAGGCGTTCCCGGCAGTAATTTTTAGTAGGTACTTAGCACCTCTCTATTGCTTGTTTTAGATAATGGTATGTTTGCTTTGATTGCGGCAGCATTTGTGATGAATTTCCCTTTAGTCAGGCTTTATTTGGTTGTTTTGGACTATGGTTTTGCAAGATTTGGGAAAAATTACTGTTTAAGTGGTTAAAAAAAAAAACTGCTCAAAGTTTTTGCCTAGTGCCGCTTGCAATTACTACTTGAGGCTAAACTTGACATTTGCAAAAGGCAGGGAAAATTTAATTAGTATTTTTGGTTTTTGAAGGCCATGTTTTGTTTTGGCTAAAGCAGTAATTAGCCGAAGGCTAATTCTCTTTCCATGGTCATAGGCCAGGGGTGTACAAACTTTTTCGATGGAGGGGCAAGTTGGACCCACCAAGGTTGAGTTCGGACCAATAAAGCACATGAAAACCGAAATGAGAAAAGAAGAACAGAATTTTTGGTTAAACATTAGGATTTCACTGGGGGCAAACAAGGTGACAAGTGACAACAAAAAATGAAGGTTCTAAGCTGCATTTGAGTAGAAAAAGAAGGTAAGGACCAAAAAAAAAAAGGTTTTAACTGCTTTTCGGAATCGGAGTAAGCGGTGAGGACTATAAGTTTTTATGCCAGTATCTTTAGTTCACGAGTGCTAGCGAAAATTTGTGTGGCGGGCCAAATTGCATTCTTGATTCAGACTGAATTAAATATCTTCTCTGGCCGTTAATGGCCCGATCGAGAGCCGGACTTTGGACACCTTTGTCATAGGATTTTTGGGTTTATTTTCTTTTTTTAACTATTAGAAAATTTTTTGTGAATTTCGGGTAAAAACTTTATAGAGCTGTTCTTAAAAATATTAATAGGCATGCTTTTTTGGGGAATCGATTGCCATTTCTCCAGTAATAATTTTGTTTTTAATCTGGTTCAATCTTGTTCTACTTTTATTGCCTAGTCCCAGATAATTTGTAATTGATACAATTCTAAATAGGCTTTTAATATTACAATAATATATATTTCATGTTACAGTAGATAACCACAGTATTGAAACTTTAAAAACATTGAAAATTACTGTCTTTTATGTTTTGTTTTTTTTAATATTTTAATACTCTGGTAACCTACTGTGATATTTACTCTTAACTCTTCGTTATCGAGCACGTTTTGAAACCCTGGTATCAACCACAGACTGGAATTTCATGTTACAGTTTTTTACAATTTGAAAATATTGCAGTTTATATTGATTTGAAAATAATTTTATGCATTGCATTAGGCTTTTGGGTGATTTCAAATTTATTTTTGAAAAGGTCAAGCGCACGAAAACATGTCTGCCATTACAAATGACGTCAATTCGAAAAAAGCTTAAATTGGATAAAAACAATTTCTGAAACTTTGCTTCAGCAAAGTTTTTTAATTCAGCAGAATTAAAAAGGCAACATGTTGTACAGTTAATAAAAGTAAACAAAAGAGTAGCAAAAGCTATGAAAGCAAGATCTAAAGGCCTAAGCTCTTTCGAAGGTTACGAAGGGGTTATGTTGTTCAAAGCATTCTGAATTGCTAATTTAGAATGTTTTGGACATTCTGATTTGGTAATTTGTTGCTTTACAGTTAAATGAAATAAATATAATTTCAAAAATCCTTTACAGACAGTATCGCCTTAATTGGTTCTTCAGTCGTGGAGGAAACTTCAACTGTGGAAACTTAAATTTAAACTAGGTTTCCACCCCGCCTGAAGACTGATAAGGGGAAAGAGTTTGCCATGAAGTGGTTTTCTAAATTATTTTAACTTCATTTAACTGAACTTCCTGTATCGTTAACTGGCTCTGGCCCATGCTCATCGAACACCCCAGAGATTGGGAAGACTGTATCAAGTTAATTCGTTGCTGTATAAGTTTGAAAAGCGAAACATCATCTAATGAGCAGACTATGACACAAAGCGCTGGATTATAAATGCTTTAAGAATATACAATTGCTGTTATGAATTAGTTTTTAAAAACAAAAAAATTAAAAAATGGGAGCTACAGTAGAAAAGTGAGCACATAAATGCGTTTGTCTAATAGCAGAGAAAGTGAGAATTTATTTTTACTATAAGTTATTACGGAGCGCTTTTTGCTGTGATTACAATTTAATCTCAAAACGAATTTCAGATTGATGGAATTTTTGCTGTTGGAAAATGTATTAACTAGTTACTGACCACCTTAATTTATCATGCCCCAACAGTCTGTTTCGCTCGTATGGGCTCTTCAGGGGACTAAAATTTAATATTGTATAAACAAAAAAAAATTAAATAAAATGACTAAACAAACATACAATACTAGAAAGCGAATATGATGTTAGTTGTTAAATATCACGTCGGTGTAAATTTGTTAAGTGTTAGTTGTAGAGTGAATGGCCTCAAGCAAGCGAAACTCCAGTAGGTCGTCAAAGACATAAACCATTGCCGGTATAAATACAGAGGAACACCTAATCCGGTACAAAAGTGTTAAAATTAGGCATGTTGAGAATAGGGAACGTATAGAAATAAGTTAGCATCATGCAGTATTGCTGTATACATTGACTGCCTCTGGCAAGCAATAAACCGGAAAAAAATATCCGGTATTTATTGAAATGTGGCCTGCAAATTAGACCCGTACAATCGTCGTACAGCCAGGATAAATCCTCTGACTTGACTTGACTCTTGTACTGGTAGTTCCCACCAGTTTTTTTTTAATTTTTTTGAATGGGGAACGTTATTATGATTACTAAAATTGAGTATATAATGTGTGATAGGGAATTGTAAGGGTTTTCACGTTCAAGATAGGTACGTACTTTTGTGGGGTGCTGCTAAATTGGACTTTTTGCTGTATAACGGGTAATTTATTCAGCTTTCTGCGAGTTCTACTATGATTTATCCAGGCTATACGACGATTCAAATTTGAAGGCCACATTCCAATAAATACCGGATATTTTTTTCCGGTTTATTGCTTGCCGGAGGGAGTCAATGCATTCTGCAAGTGACGTTTATTATTTTAAGATGATTACAGCAACACTGCATGATACTAACTTATTCCTATGTTCCCTCATTCTTACCATACTTAATTTCAACACTTTTGAATCGGATTAAGTGTTCCGCTGTATTTATTGGCAATGGTCTATGTCTATAGGGTGGGCAAAGTTAACCGCTTGCGAAAAACCATTAACACCTGCGAGCCGCAAAATCAGTTTACACAAAATAGCATAACACCAATAAAAACACATTGAATGTTTATCCAATATCCATATCAGTCTTGCATCGGTATTTGACTTGCTGATCTCTGAAAATGCTCTTCACCTATATTGACCGGCAAATTTTAGAGACTTAAGAGCTCCAACAACTTTGCAAACCTTCCCCTTCACGGCAAGGTTCAGGAAAAACGTAAATGGAAACTACGTTTTTTGTGCACCCCCCCTCTTATGAAAAAAACCCACTTAGGTTCACGCCATGCACTGCATGCGTTAATGTAAACATTTTGTTGCTTGTCATCAACTCGGTTGCAGTATCTAACAGTGTCAAAGTCTAACATAGCCATAGAACGTTGCTTAAAAAAAGTCTCCACCGTCTACCAAACTCTACTTAAATCAAAACTGCTGATGTTCCGTGTGGAACTAACAACCAAAGCAATCCTCTTACTTTTGCTGCAAATGTAGGCAAAAGTTGCGTATCTACTGCACTTTTTACGAGTTTGTAACCTCATTCTGCAGCTACCTCCTTCGAGCAAACTCGGCCGATTAGCATTGTTTTGTTATAGTGACGTGTCAATAACAGTTTCTGGATCAAACTTTCAAACAAGGTTTAAAAGGTCACTTCAAATATTCATTATACTCTCTGGATTACGCCGAAACCGGTAACGAATTGGTGGGGCCCATCTCCGCGTAATTACGCCTATGGGCAACATAGCTCCTTACGAAGAGATGTTCCAACGGCGGCGAGTCATTGGCAAACGTTTGTCCAATTTGACTGGACCAAGGTTTGAACCACAGACCTCCCGCTTCAGCGACGAACGCGTTACTGCTCGACCAACTGGAAGGTTAAGTCAAACGGTGAAATCTTCAAATTTATAAAAATCATAAGAGTTAAAACTTGAAATTTACAAAAATTCAATACAAGAGCTACAAACTTTATGTCGGGGAGCTTCAATTTGCCCACTGTTGGTCTATGGCCGGGATCACACAATCAGGTTTTTTTGGCATCAATCGTGTGAAACGTCGTGTAAGTCCATGACTCACTATTGCGGGCACCTGTCGTCAATTACATTGAATAGCCAGTGTGAAAAGGTAAATCAGATGCTAGAAGGTCTTGCTGATGTAGCGTCAGCTCCAACGTAGCCACAAGTAGAAGTGAAATTGGACATATGGATTAATACGTCAACCCGGAGAGAAGCTCGATAGGTTGTGCAACCGAGCCAGTCGACCGCATTGGGACGCGTCCTATTGACAAAACGTTACAATGGCGAGCACGCCAGGACGTTGGAGTGGTGGACGCTCTCCCTTGCACTGGTTGGAGACGATGGAGTGCCGTCGCCAGCGTAAAGGGAGGGGGATGATGTAGCGTCAGCTCCAACGTAGCCACAAGTAGAAGTGAAATTGGACATATGGATTAATACGTCAACCCGGAGAGAAGCTCGATAGGTTGTTCAACCGAGCCAGTCGACCGCATTGGGACGCGTCCTATTGACAAAACGTTACAATGGCGAGCACGCCAGGACGTTGGAGTGGTGGACGCTCTCCCTTGCACTGGTTGGAGACGATGGAGTGCCGTCGCCAGCGTAAAGGGAGGGGGATGATGTAGCGTCAGCTCCAACGTAGCCACAAGTAGAAGTCAAACTGGACGTATGAATTAACAAGTCAACCCGGAGAGTAGCTCGATAGGTTGTTCAACCGAGCCGGTCGACCGCATTGGGACGCGTCCTTTTGACAAAAACGTTACACTGACTTCTTGCGGGGATGTAGAACCGAGCTGTATTTTTCCAGCAAGTTTTCAACGAGCTGCGGTTCTCAACGAAGAAAACTGAGCTTTGATTTTTGAAAATATTAAAACCTTTCAAAATATTAAGCCGCAGAATACAAAAAAGCTGCCGATGTCAACTCAGAAAAAGATTATCAAGCGAAAATGTTAAAAGAAATTTGACCTCATTTGTTTTGATTGACAATGACGTATTTTAACATTGTGCCTTCTGTTTTCTCATATTCCTTACAAAGACGTAAATGTGTTGCCCGCTGTTTTGTTTACTTTCACATATCGATTATCCAACTTTTCCTACTTCAAACTTGTGCTAGGCCTTTTCCGAATTCATTCTGAAAAGTTATCAACCAGAATTGCAGTATAGTTAACCAGTAGCGTACGCAGGATTTTGAAAAGAAGGGGGGGCCAGAAACTTCAAAAAATATAAGAGTAACATAGATCAGAATTTGAAATTGTCACACTCAAATTTCGTCCCATCTTTCGCCCAAAATCAGTTGAAGAGCAAAAAAAAAAAAGGTCTTCACTCAAATTTCGTCCCATTTTTCGCCCGAAATCGGGTGATTTCGAGCCCAAAGCCTGATGCCCAACTTGCAAAGTGGGGGGCCATGCCTCAATTTTCCTCACTTTTCTATGCAATTTTGCAATCCTGGCGACCCAAAGGGGGGGGGCCATAGCCCAATGGCCCCCCCCCTAAATACGCCCCTGTAGTTAACTAACATTCCCTCGTGGTCAACTCTTGAAATTGAACTTTTAATTAGCGAAATCGAAGAAAGGCAGCGCTTGTAGTTTTAATCAAAATATTGAAAATTTCCTTCTGATCGCAAAAAACTTTCCGGCCCGCGGTATTCGCTAGTGCCGAATTTATGCAATTAGTGATACGTTTTTGATGATTTTAATAGTTTTTTAGTTAAAATTTGACATGTCCACTGGCAAAAGAGCTGGTTGCATTTTTAAGCAGTTAGGATAAATTTCGGTAGATAGTTTTCAGCTATTTCTCGCTGTTTTGTAACAAACCAAACAAAAACGCTTTTATTCTTATTTAAAAATAATCAACTTTCAATTTGCCCTGACCCGGTAAGAACATACCTGGGTTAATATTACGTGATCAATCATGCAATATCATGCAAATTTTATTGGTAATAGATGACATAGCATAAAAAAGCTACGCTACACGCTAAAAGTTCTACACAAGCAAAATTATTTTAACTTTTCCATTTGTTTATTTCATTTCATTTCATTGCAGGTCGAAAAAAAATAGTCTGGGCACGCAATTTGCGGCAGAACTCGTATAGCTATCAATTACTAAAGCTGCAGCTTTTCGCTTTCGTT
Organism: Trididemnum nubilum; assembly: GCA_963965965.1. Taxonomy (NCBI): domain Eukaryota; kingdom Metazoa; phylum Chordata; class Ascidiacea; order Aplousobranchia; family Didemnidae; genus Trididemnum; species Trididemnum nubilum. The sequence goes on along the minus strand of OZ014475.1, from coordinate 26,440,686 downwards.
AACGTGCTCTTACTCGTATTTTTGCCAAATACAGTAGGTTTGCAGCCTCTCGTTGCTGACTTCGCAGCCTCCCGTTGCTGTTTATCATTGTGCAATTCTGTGTTATTTTGGTATTTTTATTGGCAACAAAAATAAAATGTTCTGTTCTGTTCATTTCGGTAAACGAGAAATAACAATGAATCGACAAAGAGCATAATACTACAACCGCCTCGGGAAATTTCAAAGAAATTTCTGAAGTACTGCGTAAACGCTTTTACAGCGAAAAATACATGTGAAACCTTCGGCAATTTGTTTGCGAAAAAAACCTGACGCTTCCGTCGGGCAAGAAGTTTTTCAAGAAAATAGCGTCCAGGTGTGATAGCCCAAAAATTCTTGATGCAAACAAATTGTACAAAAAACTTGATCGTTTGATCCCGGCCTATCTATTTTACTCTCAACTAGATTTTTGCCTTGTTTGAGCCATTCACTTTACAATTAACAGTTAACAACTTTAGACTGACTTGATATTTAACAACTGGCACCATATCTTTCTAGTATTGTATGTTTGTTTGGTCATTTTATTTAATTTGTTTTGTTTAAACCAGTGCTGGTTCTCAACCAGTGGGCTATAGAGCATTTTGCGAAGGGCCACAGGGCTATTTGAAAAATTGCTGTTTGGTTAAAAAAGGTTTTATTTGCGCTAAATCTATATGCATTATGATAACCTTTTTTTATCGGAGATAGTCGTACAAGTGGCGAAAAATCGCGGACTCCGACACGATGACCTTTTTTTTTTGAGATCATTTGAAAAATGGCAAAAAATCGTGGAATCCGACGCGATGACCTTTTTTCTTAAGTACGTTCGCGGAAACTTGCGGTAAAGGACCATGGAAATATTTTCAAAACAAAAATGGGCCACGGTTATAAAAAAGTTGAGAATCACTGGTTTAGATCATATTAAGTTTTAGTCCCTTAAAGAGTCCAATCGGGCGAAACGGACTATTTGTGCGTGCTGAATTGTGGTGGTCAGGAACTGGTTAATATTTTGTTCTGATTCGTCATCAAGCACTTTATCTGGTTTGCCGACCCCAATGCCAGCATTGCTGAAAAACGTAAATGACAGATATTTATATTTAATCAGCAAAAATCTAATTTTACTACAAGGCCGCATTACGCACGCGCTCTGCAAAGAATTCGTAATTTCGAAATTTTATGGTAGTTTTTTTTCAAGTATTTTGCAGTGCGTAACTTAAAATCTAAATCAGACCATTATTAGATATATGTATAACTGGTAGGCTCTATTGTTGCTATTATTCTGATCACGTTTGTCAATGTTAAACTTTCAAGACAGTAAAGTCTATCCGCGTAGGTTCGAAAAAAATTAAAATCTTTTTCCTCTCCCGAGGCGCGCGACCAAGATTTTGTTAAGAGGGGGCTTGAACCGAAAGAAAAAATGCACTTGCGCAAAAAATGTCTCATTCAGGGGGTCCGAACACATCGGTGCGTCTCAAGTGAATTACCAACGGGGGTCTGGTGGCAAAGCCCCCAGCCGCTTAGCAATTTTTGTAATTTTTCGGCAGAAATAGCATTATAAGACTATTTACGACCAGATTTTGCACGCTTTTAAAGCCATTTGAAAGAACTAAATTGCTAAAATTTGACAGTTAGTTGAAAAAATTAAATTGCTCACCCCTTCAGGCCCTTCTTCACTTACAGGTCAAGTCCAAATCGCGTTTAAACTCTTGTATCTTGGGGGTTAAGTGGTCTAAGTGATTTGGATAAGGGAGGTTTGAAGTCCCTAAGCCTCCCCTAATTGTGCCACTGCCTCCCCCATGCTCACTTACTATACTTACAGTGTGATCAGAAAGTCACTGTACACCTGTAATCCGAATGCAAAAACAACATTCTGTCTGTTAGAAATCGATAATCACAAGTGTAAACAAACTTGCTTGCTGTTTACAACAATGATCAGTTGCTATTTAATGAAGAATTTAATCGATGTGCTACTCACAATAACTGCTGAAAATGCCATAATAGCATCTAAATAATAATAGGTGCACAGTGACTTTCTGATCACACTGTACTTATTTGGCAGAGTGGCCGAGTAGGTAAAGGCGTCGTTTTTACGACGACCCTAATTGCTCGCTGGATTCAACCCGCTTTCTGATCACGTAGTTGCGTCGTTGGATAAAACGCTTTACGATAATTATCTCTGCTTGGTGGCTTTGAACAAGCAGCAAATTCAAAGAACAAGAATTCAAAGACACCCACAGAAATGTTGGATCACTGGAAACTCTTAAGCAGCAGCGGATTCCTCCAAAATACGAAGTTATCGCAATGAAAGTGTGCGGATCATCCAATAGTTAGCGAGTGATGCTGTCCAGTGGCAAGAGAATCAATCATAAAAATGCACCACCACAACAACAAAAACATCAAATATCATGCCTACCATATACCCAAATTTGGTTTAAGTGTCAAGTTTAGCTATACAGTACACAAAAGGCAGCCATATATAGCGTTTTGTGCCAGCAGTTTTTTTTCTCAGTATGTCATTAATACGTTGAAGTTGACGTATCCATATTTCACATAGTATCGTTTCAGGGTTGGAGTTAGGGTTGGTAAAATGTAAGAAATTTTACAATGCCAAGAAATTTAGCCTATACAGAATGTTGCCTGCAATTTTTTTTTTTTAACAATTTTAGAAAAACAAGGCTTATATTTGTTTAAAGTTTTAGAACAAATTGAGAATAATGCCAGCCTCAGTATGAAAAAAATAAGAAAGAACACGGGCCAGTAAATTGCATTTCTACGCAATCAGCAAAGCTTTTTTGGTCTTTTCTATATTGCTTTTGCTGATTTTTCTAAACACTATTCAAGAATCGTGATCTATGAATAATACTATATAGTAAAAGACAACTTTCCCCGAAGAGGACTGTATTTGTGATACTTTATTTTCCAATAAAATTTAAGAAGAACTTGAAAGCAAATGAGGCTTAAAATTCGTGAAAATTTAGGAACAGCCAGCCTCAACACAAAATTGATTCTCATAAATATAGTTTAACGCCATATTTGGAGCACGAGCACATCATGAGAAGATTGAAAAAAGATCTTCAGTCGTTTTAAACCCCGGTTTCGGGCAAAAACAAAGTCAAGACTTAAAAATAATAATGTTTCTCCAGAGCTTTTGGACCCAATGTTTGGGCGTACATTACATAGTATTTGAAAAAAGTGCGCAATAGGCTTTTTTAGGTTTGGCCAAGGGATAAAAACAGCTTTTAGGTTGGAAAAAATCTTTCTAAAAGGCCTTTGAAAGACCCTGAATCTACATGAAAACATGTATTCAATAGAATCCCATAGGATATTTGCTTAAAAAGCAGCCAACTTCTACACCTTGCGTTAAAGCAGACATTAAAGCAGACCATGCGTGGGCGGCGGGACATTGCTTTTTCTGTCTAAAATCAATACCGAAAATTTCCAGAATCTTGGGAAAATCCCATCGCACGTGTTAACAGCCAAAGCCTTAAAAAGCAATATGTAAACGTCGTAACAGTCTGATAATTCGCTAATGGGGCAACTTTAGGTTTCAATTTCACCTTAAAACACTTTTCGATTTTGTAGATTGTTTTTTAGGTTTCGGACAAAGCAGCTGAGCCTACAGCTTGCCACAAAGGTTCTTAATTAGATTTTTTATCCAAACATTTCATTTCACGTAGAGTGTCACATGTAATAATTTTGAATGCCTAGTTATGATTACCAGTTTTGCTGTCTTTTAGAAGTGGAGTGTTAGATATAAATTCTTTCCAGTATGTAACACGATTTTGCGTTGTCACCTTTTTATCTTGTTGTTTGCGGAGTCATCAGTTGCTATACTTGGACTTGAGGTTTGTGACGTCATAGTTATGTTGCAATTTGTTGTCGTAACCTCGTAAAGTATTTTCCATTGTGACGTAATAACGATTTTTCTGGGATATTCGAGAAATTTTGCTGTGGTATAAATACGCGGGTTTTTCTATTCCATTAATTCTAATAATTCCAGGAATTTATTAATTCTAGCGTTCTGGCAGGGGCGTATTTAGGAAGGGGGGCATTGCGCCATGGTCCCCCCCTTTGGTTCGCCAGGATTGCAAAATTGCACAGAAAAGTAAGCAAAATCGAGTCATGGCCGCCCCGTTTGCAAGTTGGGCATAAGGTTTGATCACACAAAGGCTATGTTCGGTGCGTGTCTACTAGGCTTTGGTTGAGTGAAGACCTTTTTTTTTTGCTCTTCACCTGATTTTGGACGAAAATTCGGACTAAATTTGGGAGGAACAATTTCTGTTTTAGATCTTTGTTCTTGCCAAATTTTCTGAAATTTTTGGTCCTACACTTTTCAAAATCCTGCGTACGCTACTGCGTTCTGGATATTAGTTTCATAGTTTAGGCAGTTTAGCCGAGTTTGCTGTGTATCTGTTATTGGCTTGTTAGCCGTATAGAGATAATAAGTTTAGTGTAGCGATTAAATAGATAGTTGTTTAATTTAAGATTTGTGTGCTGCTTTCTGCAATTCAAAAAGGTTATCGGAGCTATCAACTGCCATTTCCAATTGGTCAATTAACATTTTAGTCGTTCTCTGGTTTAAGTAGACGAGGACTATTCTGGAGAAAAAAGACTGAACTTTAACCAAGTAGCAATATCGCAATATACTGTAGAATAAAGTGGTTTGCAAGGCACTATTTCAGCCAATAGTGTAAATCCGGGGCAGCATTGTGCAATGTTTTGTCAAAGTTTCGACTTCGTAAGCTTTAATTATTTATTTTGAACAGCTTGTAGGACTTTAATCGTTCTTATGATTTTAAGCCTATGTAGACTACTAGCGCGAAAGCTTAGGGATGAACCACCAAAACGGCGACTACTGAAAACAAGTAATGCAAAAAAGTTTTCTTTCCAAAGAACACGTCAAAAAACTCCAGCGAACGTTCATGATAATTAAAGATTATTGAAGGACTTAATTTCAATGCACAGCATATGGTCACCTGGAGTTACTAACTCGATCAAATTTCAATGAAATTTAATTTCAAAAGAGGAAAATACCCAAATTATCAAAATCAGATGCGCTTTACAATATCGTGCGGTTGACAGAACTAAAATACTAACCACATGGGAAATTGCTCAACAGGGGAAAGATTTTATTCAAAAATTCATCCAATATTATCTAACGTAAAAGTTATTCTAAAACCCCAAACTTTTTTCTAATAGTTTTTTTTAACTCTTCATGCACCACAGTGTTTTTTCTTTGCGTGTAATAAGACTTTGGGAAAAATTCCAGAAAATGCCTCGTCAATGACAACGCACATTTTAATCGGTGAATATTTCTCCTTAGGCGTTCATGTAACGTCACAATAGACTTGCGAAGTTTGCTTGATTCTTACGTAAATCGTCGGTTAAATATAGAATGAATAGCAGCGGGTGTGGCTTACCTTGCTGAAATGCGTGCAAGGCGCCTGACTACGCCTGCAAAATGCAAACTAAACTAACTAGTTCACGTCAGAGTGTTCATGGTCAAATCCAACGGTTTCAAGAGTTTCATCTTTTGCCCACAAGTTAAAAAAGTCTGAGTAGCAGCGATCTTTGACAAAAACAAGTTGAGCATTTTTCGCTCGACATACTTTTACGATTCAAAAGAAGCGATAAATTTAACTACCAGCAGCTGTGTGCAAAACTTCATTCCTCTTCATATTGCATTTACAACAATATCGCAAGCAAATATCAATTTCTGACAAACAAAAACATCGGTATTTCCGAACCTAAGGCCAAATTGCTTTTGCAATATGTCTAAACTACATATATTTTTTAAAAAGAGGTGCAAATGTTATGTAACCTCTGAACTTAAAAGGGTGTTCAGGTCGAATGCTTTTTTACTTGGTTTTCTCTCAAATAAATTTGACAGATCTAAAGATTTAATTTACCAAGTTTGTGCTTTCTGCGACCTTCCGTTCCCGAGATATAACAGCTCAGACTTCCCCTTAAAGAGGCCTTTTTCCTTTAGAAACTTTGCCACGGTTGCCAATTAGAAACAAAATTTCAAAAAGTTACTGCATGTTTCTGATTCTGAATAAACCTTTTGCAGCAGAGTTATTGCCAAAACGAAGCAAACGTCCAGATCTACAAAATTAGCTGCTTTTCAATAAAATGTAAGCCAGCTTTCCATAAGTTAATCTTATGTCACAATACTGGCAAAATGGCAACATTGAAATATGAAGAAATTTGTTAACTTTGAACTGCAATGTCTTGACAACGCAAGACGTTGAAACTTCAATTTTGGTGAGAATCAATTTTAGGCTTATCCCAACATTTTAGTCAGCAGTGAAAAACTTGACTTGAATGAACCTTTTAATTTCAAAAAGAACAAACTCAGACTTTTCGAAACAAAGAAGAAACAAAATTCTTTTGTATGTGAAATGTTTTGAGCGACTTTATACGTTTTTGTTTGAGGGTAGAAAAAAATTTCCGGTGAAATAGTCGTCTCCTTTTTGCATCACAAAATAATTGATAATAACGAAATTTAGCGCTTCCGTACCTTTAAAGGCGTGTAGTAGTTATCACTTAACACTGAGGATTTAAGCCTGGTCTGCACTGGGTAAAATCGTAAGTGTACGAGTGAATACGGTGAAACGGTACGTCGAACTCACCGAATTTTTGTTTAAAACACTCTAAGGATACACTTTTACTCAAAATGCAGATTGGGTTTTTACGGAACAACAAAAATGTTCGTTCAAATTATGTTAAATTCTTACTTTTTTTATAATCAAATCTAAAAATTCACTAAATATTTTCAAAGTTTTTGCTAATTTGAAGTTGATGGAAAACTTGATGTGAAATATTACAAAAAAAAAAGTCACATAATTTGTGGATCTTATCTAATGCCTCTATTTTTAGTCAAGTAAATAAAATTATTGTATATTAGATTGATTGTTGAACTCTGAAGGACAAAAGCTTTTGTTTGCAAGGTAAGCCAGTACATTCAAACCAATACGTAACCACAGCTAAACTACACGCGAACAATTGACGTCTTTGGAGAAACGTTGCCTCAAGCATTTTTTGTTTTCGTGCGTAACTACGCTTTTTGCGTAACGACGCATTTTTTTTTTTTTATCTCTGATATATAAAGCAAATAGTTTCAGTACTACGATGTTAGTATTGATCATTCCAAAGCAATGATTCATCAGTGAAATCAGCTGAGTTGTGGGAATTTTCCCGAATTTGATTATAAGAACAGGATCTATTTTTTGTCACCAGAGGCAGTAGAGAGAAATAGCGATCGAAAAAATGTATTTGCGAATTTAATCTCAAAATTTTTTGCTAAAAATTTAGTTTAGAAAACATACACAAAAGTAAGTCGTTTTTTCGAGAAGAAGTTTTATCTAGACCAGGTAAATCCAGGCCGAAAGCTTAAACTTGTATAGTTTGATAGACTTTAAAATCTATTTTTTAACAGATATTTAAGTTTACTTAAAAAAAACGAGATAAACAAAATATTGTTGAAATAGGAATGTACCAAGAATTAACACCTGTCTATGGCGAACAGTGCAATGAACCAGCTGTGACTCAACAATCATCGTTTGAGAGCGAAGACGGGTTTCAAACCCAGGTACGTTGGCGTTTGGTGTGCCTATTTTACTTAATTGTGCTCTACATTACCGTAGTAGTGAAGTATGACTGTTTTTAGCAACACGTTTCTTACAATACTTTTCGAAACGGATTGAAATTAACAATAGCTCCCAAAATTACAGAATTTTCGCAGCTATTTCGTTTGGAAAACATTAAATTGTTTTACAATATTTTAACCCTGTCTCTCAGTCTTAGCACTTAAAACGTGAATAAAAAGATGAAGATGAGTATTTTTCCCTCTTTTCTTCTTTCGAAATTAAAACTTTGCTAAAAAATAAAACTTTTGAAAATATTGCTTCTTTTGTAGTCCAGAATTTTTGCAGATATAATCGACAATTTTCGATCAAAATTCTTTACAACGGTGATCCAGACGAAATTTCCTCCGTAAAATATACCGAGCAACCCGAACAAAAAATAAAAATTTTAAATCCTTCCTTTTGAAGTAGGCTACTCTTAGACTTCTGATATGAACGCTTTGTAATTAGCATATATTCTTTATTTTAAATTGTGTTGTATCGTAATTAATTTAGAAGTGTTTTTGTTTCACTAATTGCTAATGCAATCGACATTTTAAACCAAATTTTGAACAAAATATTAACGTTGATACATTTCACTTTTTTTAAATCAAACATATAATTCCAAAATAACGCTTTCATTTTCGCACTTTCACAAAACCTTAACGTTAAAAATATGTTGCTTCAAATATCCTTCCTGTTTCCTCGTTAAAACTTCGAAAGAAATTTCAACTTTAGCTAATATTGCAAAAATTCTGAAAATAGTTTTGCAAACGTTGTAATTATTTTCCACTGAAATGTACGTTTGCAAAGAGAAACTTTTCGAGGTGGATTTACGATAACTGTATGAAGCACAAAAAAGTGTTTCCTTAATATTTTGGCATTTTTACTATTTTTGACAGTAATGTCACTAGTTTTGCACAATATGATATGAACAATACAGCGTCTCAAATAACAAACAAGTTTAGAAATACTATATGTTTTTAATACGATAATACTGACATTGCGTAATTCCTTTCTACAGAATTTTATTTACTTTTGTGGTTAGACAACAGTAATGGTCTAGAAATTTCAAAGGTCATTTTAGAGTATTTTGCGGAAGTTCAAAACAACTCAAGAGGGGAATAAAAACCATTTCCGACCTGGATAATTTCCGTTTGTCAAAACACTTTTACGAGTTATGAGAAAAGGCTGTAATTTCATCTTTTTCAAATGTAAATTTAACTTTTAATCTAAGCTTGTTTTTTCCGTATAAATCTCGTCAAATACGGGTTACGCAACATCGTCGCAAACTTGACTGGAAAACATCTTTTTGCCTTTTTCTGATCACTCAAATAACAAAGAAAACATGAACAACGTCATCACTATTGATTAAGTAAAGCGCGAGTACATTCGAGCACATGTTTGTTTTGAAACATATTGAGACGAGAGTTTGTATTTATAGTTGATTACCTATATACTGTATTACAGTAGAGAAAATTTGAGAACATTTTAAAACTTTTTTAGGCCTGAAAAAACTTAAAAAGAAAATTAAAATGTTTTTTTAACAATTCTATGTATGCAAGTTTTTTTTTGAAAATTTCTAGGTTTTTCAATAAACAGAATTATAACGCAATTAGTAGAATTAAAAAAATTATTAAAATTTAGCTAAAACAAGTGTTTTTTTTAAGTTAAAGTTATCGGAAGGATTTTATTTTTAACAATTTTTGAAGAAGTATTGTATACTTTGAAAAACACTGCCTTAAATTAAAATTGTCAATATCTTTTTATGGATTGTTTACAATTTCTTTTTCTTAGAAACATAAGCAGCGAATTAAATTTAAGGCAACATTAACTTTCCGGTTTTAGCCCTATGGGGAAGCGAAATTTCCTAATCAAACATAGAATGAAGTCTTACGTAAAAGCAATTACTCTACCTTGCTGTAGCTAGTGAGTTCTTGGTTTAGTGAAGTTTCCAATCAGCGAAAGAAGGTTTTCCAATTCCCAGTGGAGAATCAAACAAGCATTTCTCACTAACCGTTATTAGAAACACAATGACGTAATACTGGTAATAGCTCTACAAAACAGTGAAAAGAAATTTGTTTATAAATCTCTCATCTTATTCTAATCAAATTGTTTACTTGTAGGGAATTGACATTTATAAGCTTACGTAACGGTGATAAAAATCCATGTAGTCTGAAATTGCTGAAAAAAAAGGCCCGTAAAGATTGAGCTAATCTTTGCGATAAAAATTTTCAGTTTTGAGTTTTTGCCCACATAACAGATCTTGCTAGTCTTACAATATAAGAACATTCGAGAAATAGTGAGACTAAAGTTTATGCTTAAAGTTAAAAGGCAAGAATTAGATCATAAATTTTTGTTTTGTGGAGCAAGTTAATCAAGGACTATAACATTTTGCTTTGTAATTTGATAAATATGCAAAATCAACTTGCTTTCGAAAATCCTTTTGAGTAGTTGTTCAGATTGCAGTAACTGCTAAAGGTTTTGCTGGAAAAAAGGCATTCATTCAGAGTTGAATTGGCTGCAAATTTAAGTTTGCGAAAAAGTAAAAATACATACATACATGTAGTACTTTGCAGGCATTTGCGATTTTAAGTCAGAAAAATTGGTTGGTGGGGACTTTTTTTGTAAAATTTTGAAAAATTGTTTTGAAATCTTTCATACACGACAAAAAACTCATCCAATGCTATAGCAGGCTAATTTTTTTCTGTATTGATTTTAAGATATTTAAAATTTCTTGAGTGATATTGCAAAATGGGCGGCAATATTGAAATTATACGACCACCTAAGTGAACAATGCTCAAATATTTTTCAAGCAAACAAAATTCTTGGCTGTTGTTCAACCGGCGTTATTCATCTAAAGAATTTGGCACTCACTGGCCCTTCTCAATACCAAAAAACACATTGCCATTGATTTTGCGCTCAACCTTTGACCTTTGTTAATTCGCTTATTCACGGTCTAACAATGCGGTTCGTTTTTTGTTTATTCGATCGTTAAGCAATGAATAATCTCAAAAATAGTTTACTATGAAAAACGATTGAATTATTACGTTAACGGTTAAGGAAGCGTACAATTAAAGAAAAACTGTATGGGCTTATTGATTTAAACAAAATTCTTTCTTGTTCGTGAAAAAGTTATAAAAATGGAAAAGACAGAATGGATAGTTCATTCCGCAGAGCATGAAAATGCCCTCAAACAAAGCCATATTGACTATCCTTGAGTCCTTCCTAGAAGCAATTTCTAAAGTTGAAATGCTAAAAAATTGAATGTGATTGTTTTTTTTTCTTTAGACGTATCGTAGTTTTACTTATATCAATTCCGACGCATCTCATCCTCAAGACTACAGAATAGCATCTGAAACATTTGGCAGCGAAGGACAAGTTGACACTGGGTCGCAAGTTGTCGGTGCTATGCCAGTTGCCCAAGACAACCAACATCACGATTTGCCTACAGTTGCCGCTAGAAGTGATCTCCAATGGCTTACGACAAGCAGTACCGATATGAGAACCCAAAGTCCCCTAAATACGTCATCACCACGACCCAAAATGCCCCCCCTATACCCATCTCAATCAACTCCTCCAAATGTCTCCTTGCTACCTCAAGGACCTCTGGATGACGTGCCAACCAGTTCTGCTGCAGCGATTGGCCATCTTCAGTTTTCTCAGTCTGCCTTTGCTGGAGATGTTGCTGCTCAGTTAGTTCCCCCCATCCCGAGATCAAAAAAGTCCTCTTCTGCTGCTGATCCACCAAAGAAAAAAGGAACTCCAGGAAGAAAACGAAAATTTCAAGACCACGAGGTTTGTAGGCTACATCGATTTCAATAGATAAACTTAAACACCATCGTGTGTCATAGCATTGATTTAGATGTACAATAGTGTTTGGTTGGTTGTTGGTGCTCTTAGGATTTTTACAACAAACAAAGCAATTAAAGTATGGTTAAGTGGAACGATAAAACCCCAGCGAAATGCCGAAGAAATGGGGGACTAGTTTATAGATGTAAAAATGCCTTGTAAAATGGTTGTATTTATAGTGCTTTTCAGAAATGAATAACTGCCATAATCACTAAGCTGCATAAATAATATCTTTGGTTGTTTAATTCACGCTTAAACTGCAGTATTAAAGCATATTGAACAGTAACAGCAACTGCACAACCATTTTGTACCCAAATTAACTATTTTTTCTTACTCTTCAACAGTTAACACCCGAAGAAGCTACAAAACGCCGAATTCGTCGCGAACGAAATAAAGTCGCAGCGGCGAAGTGTCGCAATCGTCGTCGAGAATTGACGGATCGATTGCAAGGCGAGACAGATCACTTGGAAGATCACCAGAACCTTTTGCAGCAAGAAATAATGACACTTCAGCAAGAAAAAGAACATCTGGAATTCATTCTGGCTGCCCACACCCCAAACTGCAAAGTGAACTTTATCCAAGTGGAGCCCGCACCACTGATTCCCGACAACACGAGAGTGATAGACGTAAGCAGGTTAAATAACGCCCCCTACAACCCCTCTCTTCCAGTGGTGGAGGAGATGATTGGAGAGAACCCTTCTGATTCTAACATGTACTTTCTTGGAGCAAACCAAACGGTTCTGCCGACTCCTTCTGTGCCTAGTACCACCAGAAGTGGACGCCGAAGGATGGACATAAAGTTGGAAAATCCTGTCAAAGTGGAAAACACCTCTGATTTAGATTCTCCCTCGATGGTAAACGACAATCTTCCTACCGATTTATCAAGTCGAGCGAGCTCTTTTTCGAATGCTACCGCAACCACAGGAGTCTCGAACTTGACCATGTCATTCGAGAACTTGCCCGAAGCGCAGGAATCTCTCAACACTCCCGTATGTACCCTTGCAACCCCTTCGTACACGACTGGAGTATTTACTTTCCCCGTAACTCCAACAGTTTGCAGCTCTAACACTGAGCCCAGTTTTTCTATTCCAATTACAAAAGAACCTCTTAGCTCTCCTCGAACTCCGTCATACTCCGCATACTCTCGTTCGAGCGCCACTCCACAAACGTGCTCCTTAGCGCACCGTCGAAGGTCCTCCAGTGACTCTCTCACCAGTCCAGATTCAGTCAAGTCTCATAATTTGCTAGCGCTGTGATCAGATCGAGTTCAAGAGAAAATCGGCGATAAATGCTATTAATTGAAAGGCTATCAACGAAAAAATGTATTCTCAAACACTGTAAATTCAATGCACTGTTCACGTTTCAAGAATATAAGTGCTACATGTTTACTTCTCAAGTCTGGTACGAGTTGAACGGTTTTCGCAAGTTTTTGAAGTTCAAATAGACTACCGAAAGACTACAAGAGAATAAAACAATTTATTTTGTATTAACTTGTTCGTTTGGACGTGCAGAGAGAGACAGTGACTTTGAATTTGCCTAATTGTTTTCTTCAAGGTGAAGTTCCAAACTATTCGAAGCTGTTTTTTGTGAATTTCTTGAACATGCCGCCAATTTTTTAGGAAGCCTTGCTCATTTTAAACAAGAAGATGTATTTTTTATCTTTTTTTGTTTTGTTTACAAAAGACATGAAGAGCTTGCTAATGTTAACAACTTATAATAAAATGGGTCTAACTGTAAAATTACAGTTTCGATATTTCATATAGTTGATGAGTATGCAAGATTTTTTTTCCACGCAGTTTCGTCTTTCGGGGTTCGCCAGTTACTGCATACGTGATGAATGTGAATCTGAGTTCAAAACTAATGCATGTCGCAAAGGTAAAGATATTTTTTGCTGCAAAAGGACAATGGCGGTATGTCCTGCGTTATTATCATGCGTTCAAAATATGTATATGGCGTAATGTGCTACTTATTACTTTTTTATGTGCTGTTATGAATTGCGATTTTATGCCTTTCATCTATTGCCTGCTGCGCTGTCGTGCGTTAGTATTTATTTTTTGAACATTTTCAAGGTGTGTTCTGTATGCGTTTTGCTACCGCTTTTGCTTTTTTTTTTCGGTAGTTTGTAATCGACATTGTGCTTATATTTTGCCTCTATTATTTTGTAAAAAAATACAATAAAAACAGCGTTTTCGTTCCGAAACAGGATTTGCTTTTTGTTCAAAAGAGAATGATTTATACGCAGGCTGATTTTGTAAAATGACACTTTTTTTTATAATAACAAGAACACAAGGCTCATTTTTGCTCAAAATTTAAAAACAAATGAAGAACAATGCCAGCTTCAGCATAAAAAAATGATGAAGAACACGAGCTAGGACAACGCATTTGCAAGTAACCAACAGAGATTTGGCTTTTTCTATATTGCCATTGCTGATGTGTCTGACACAAATCATGATTTATAACAAAACGCAATTTAACCAAGCAAGAATAAATTTGTGACACTTTATTCTTCATCAAAATTTAATGTTTTAGAACTGCAAAAGAACAATAGTATCACTTTGTTTTTTGGCATCTTCGCTGTGGCTGTCATGGAATAATTTGCTACGTTAAGAAAATAACTGAAGTTCCTCAACTTTGTATATCAATCAAGCGACACAGTTGCCGGGTCTGCTCCTCCTCTTAGAAACAGAACAAAAATCAGCAGTAGGACCTCAATCAACCCTGAATGGGAAGTTTTGTTTTATTTTTGGTAATTAAAAAAAAATTACAAAAAATGGCAAAAAAAGAAAAAACCTATATAGATAGGCTACACTTTAAAATCCACACCTCAAGTAATGGTTTTGCTCATAAACAGGTATCGGGATTGCAAAAAGTAAATTCAGTGTCTTTGAAAGCCCCAATTTAAGGACTTCTTGTATTTTGTGAGAAAATATTCGATGAACACAGGACGAGTTTATTACAAAGCTGTGGATTGCGGATTTCCCGGAACTTCCATGATAGTTGATACCATTTTATGAAAAAAGTAACAATTCTTTATCTCTGCTGGTTTATGTTTGCATTAGACCCCTGCAAATTCGCAAACGCAAGCTCACTTGTTCTCGGCAAAATTTTGACTAAAAAATGTTACGGTATAAAGATACGCAAAATGCCATGCAATATTTAACGTTAAACATAAAGGGACCGTTGGTTTGCAAAGTTCAAACTATAATTTGGTGTGGTTTAAGATTTTCATGAAATTCAATATGTTTTGAAACCACGGCTTACTGTGCTCGAAAGTTATTTTGCGAAGGAGAGAGCCCAGACGTCAACATAAGCCGCCAATCACGTATAATTCGCAGGGGAGATTTGATAAGGTGTTCCTGATGTTATATCTACAGTTAATAGGCCTCTGTACTAAATTCAAATTTCGCTATTTTGGTCAATATTATCCAAAAATTTCTAGATAATAAGTTTTTGTTTACCAGTATTAGTGTACTTTCATTCTATCAGCATGGTTTATGTGCACGGAAATGGAACAATATTGACCGCATTTGCGTAAGCGCCTCACAGCTTGTTTACCTTCTCGACTATTCGCTGCTTGATAATGTGTTTGCGATATTGTGCAATGTGCCTGCAGCAAAACCATATATGGCAAGGATTATTTAGTGCAATTTTTTTGCATTGCCTTGTACAGAGACAATAGCTTACTCTCTGCGTCATTCTATATTCATGTGAAAGCAAAAAGCTGTTTGTACTGTTTAGCAAAAAACATACTATTTTAAAAGGATTTTTTACGTGAAAAATTTTATTGAAGCGGATTTTAAAACATGATCATGATTGTATATTTTCAAGCACTTTAGAGACCAAAAAAGACGACATAGTTTATATTGTTAAATCGGCAATTATATTGATAAATCGTCAAAAACAATGCAAAAGTTTGCACTTGTGTTTTTTTGACAGACCGAAATCGACGAAATCACTCTACCACAATTTTACTGTATAAGTGTATATTAACGATATAATCTATATCATCAATTGATTGATGTAATTTATATCGTCTATAGCATCAACAATATAATCTACCCATACCGCCAAATTGGGTCTCTTAAGTGCTTGAAGATACACGCGCACATTTTTAAATCGTTTATCTATTGAAACGGAGCCCCATGTAATGCATCACCAAAGTTCTTGTCCATAAACAAAAATTTGAATTTCTACTTTGTTGCAGCCACACAAGTGCATGCGTTTTTAGCAAATACTATTGTATGCTTGTGATTGTTTTTTTATGATCGCTTTACATTATTATTATCTGAATGCAAGTTATTCTCGAATTATATAAGTACGTTGTGATTTGTAAACGTTTCAATAAAAAATTGTGCGATATTTTACGTACTTTTTTCGCTTCCACCATTTAAAATGCAAAAGAAATGCAGTTTAGCGTTAGAATATAATAGTTAGAGCAGCATATAGAAAAACAGGCTCATTAAATTTTGAGGGCTTTCCTCATTTTAAAAGCTTCAGAGAAATCAGCCTTGACGTCACTGCAATGACGTCATCCGCTCAAAACCAATTTTGACATATCTTAACCCCCTTCGCGTAAAATCAGTAACACCCTGAGAAAATTTGTGTTAATCGTACTTTTTTTAGCGACCATTGTCGCGCACATTCATATGGGATTTTAGAGTTAGCTGTAACCCAAACCGGGGCCTTGCCGCTTAATCAAATACCAGCTCAATGAATTTGACCAGGAAGCAACGAAATGTCATAGTAGGCTATGATGGAATTTCGATGGCACTGATGACATCATAGCTAAAGATTGTTTTTTAAATCCATCTGAGCTTTCCTTCTTCTGCAAACATTTTTGTACGCCACTGTTAACCATAAAATCAAGTCGTATTTTAGCATTTATTATTATGTACCGGTAGCCAGCAGGTTTCACCGCCCATTGCTACTATTAAAAATATTTAAAGTTTGTAAAAATTAAAAAAAGAAACATGAACAGTTATCGAAACACAATGGTATTCAAAATATTAAAAATAACTCTTTTAATTTAAAAAGTTAACTTCTTTGGATAAATACGTTTGTGAAATTTACACTTTGTTTCTAGACTGAAATTGCCCTTTAAAACAAATTTGGAAACCATAAAACATAAAATACCAAAAAGCAGTTCGTTTATCAGTAACCAATTTGATGTAAACAAGAGGCTATTATTTTTCTGCATTTACCAGAATCGATCAAGTAAACAAAGTTTGATTTGAGTAATGACGTTATTACTTCTAAACGCCGGTTTTTTATTGCTTATTACCTCATCAATCACATGCCAAGCACATGGTTGGCTAAAATAGCAAAGTCATTTATTTGTGTAATCAATTTCTTTTTGGAATAAGAAAGGCACTTTTGTTGACATACCGAGCTTAAACAATCATTGCAAGGTCATTTCTTCACTTAAAAAGAAACAAAATTAGTCACATGTTCTTGACCTACTGGATGAATATATTGCATCAGAGTATTTTGTCACATACCCACATGAAATGATTCACTGGTGTTTTTTTGTAATCCCTAACGGCCGAAATCGCCTTCTAACCGCGCGGTACGCAAAATATTGCTATGGGTTTATTTTGGGAGGCGCTGCGCAATCGCTATAAATCGATTGCTACTGAAACGGTACACACGGGTTTGATTTCCAGTCGGGTCTAACCAAACGCAATAAAAATTGATCTTCACACTTTCCCTGTTTGATGTTCAGCAACAAAAAGGGAAAGTGCGAAACCTCCGTCGTGTGATAGACAGGTGGCAGCTTGACTCGAAGACCGAAAGGTTTCTTCGCTATCTCATAGCCTAGGCAACTTGATGAATAATGAATGATGTACGTGCAATTGCAGTCGTAAAGGATAACCTGATTGTATCATCATACAAAAACAAGGTCATTTTAGAGGTTAAAAATAATGAAGAAGATACTTTTGTCACAATTTATCCCGATTTTATGCTCTAGAATGAAAAAGTTTTCTGCATTAGTTAAGGATTTTAAATTTATAAAATTATTTCGTAGATTAGGTTTGTTCTAATTCAAAAAAAAAAAAATCATGGCTAGTGAATTAGCCTAGCCAGCTTAGAACAACATACGCCAAATTAACAAAACACCAGCAATACACTGTGCAGGTGCAAGAAAAACAAAAACTGCCGCATGCCCATCACAACATGATTTTCACTTGCGATGATGTAATCGTAACGGTCTTTTTTTTTTAATATTCTTACGATTCGAAGTTCATTAATTATTGAATGATCAATTTTTTTTCAATTTGCAGAAGTTATTTTTTCGACATACAAAATTCGAAGGAACTCAAGGCAAAATTTTAATACAAATACATTTACAATTATGTTTGGCACAGAATAGAATGAGTTCAATTTTTATCACTGCGCCGTCTGCAGACGCGTAACTGCTATTTTGTTTAGAGGCGGGGGAGGGGAGGGCTTGACCTAAAGCTAAAATTTGTCAGCGTTTTGTTCACCTGGTAGCAAAGTTTCCTGCTCCTGGGTGATTTTTCCAAAAAAAGAAGTCATTTTGGACAAAGAAACTAAGGTAATTGCTAAGAATGGAGGCCTTTGGTACTGTAGTATTGAATTACCTAGCTACTTCAACTCCCACCACTTCCTGGTCAAGTTCAAAACACGTTTAAAAGTATGAATACTTCGGTTTCATTTTCTTAGTGACTTGGCTAAAGGGGATCGAGGTTTCATCCCCTTGAGCCTCTCGGGTTACGCCACTGGCTATTTGCAAGTTGCTAAGCCATTTAGAAGAGAACAAAAGTGCATAATATGCCTATGGGCGTCGGCAAGGGGAGGCAGGAGGCCATGGCCCCCATTGGATTTTCACAAACTCTCTCTTAAACCTCCCAAATTTCCAAATTCTTCCGTTTTAAGTAGTTAATGCTGGATCTATTTGTATTGCCTCCCCCATGAAAATTTTCTGCCGACGACCTTATGCCTACGACTTTTATTCGTCAGCAATCTTAAAATTTTTCAAAATCAAAAATTGCTTTTTTCGTAAACACAACAGTGTAGTTCTTTTAATTCCAACATCTTTTTTTTTTTTAATTTCAAAATCGATTCAATTAATTACCAAAAGTTTGTCCCTCAAGTAAATTTAATCAAAAGGATTTACGAAATTTGATGCGAAAGTCAAAACCAAAACGTACGATTCACAGTGCACACTACACCAGAGAGAAGAGATTTTCAGGGACAAATGGCAAAAAATAAAGTGGAAACTACTTTTCAAGAATGGTCAAGATTTTATCTGCAATCTGCACGTACGTAAACGGAATTTTTAGAGATTTTAAGCAAAAAGTATTCAGTTTTGAATTCTTTTTGCCTATTTTAAAGCAATGTTGCGCTCAAAACGAAATTTTAAAATTAAGCTACAGTACTTCAAATCCAGCAAATCGAGAAAAAGTGCAGTTATTTAAAATGCCTCCGTGAGGTTTCTGCCTTGGGCTATCGATTGGATAGAATGTCATTGGCTAAAAACTGAAAAAGAATCTTGAATATGTTGACAATAAAAACTTGATTAACTTGACAGAACATTTTTCAGATGACCTAAAACGTTTCAAAGTGCTTGATGTTATTCTTTCGATGGCGTACTGATTCTGATAGGTGTTTAAATTCGAGTATTTTTAATAGAAAAAGAAAACGCAACGTACTTTTACTGTACTGTAATGTATAAAAATAGTATTGATATAATTTATTATAGTTAATATTATTTTGAAACAAAGATATGACGATAGTGATATTTCTCCAAACTTGTAAGGTTTTGTAGTTTTTATAGAATATGTAGTGAAAGCAATTGGATCTCTTCAAGCATACTGATAGGAGAACAGTGTAGGCCCAAGTGGCTAAAAGCGAAATTTGAGCTCCTTTATCTGCCACGTCATTCATAACGCTTTCGCACTTGGCACGCGCGAGCAATCACGTAGCTGGAAGACCAATCGAGCGTAAGCAAACAATAAGCAATCGCTATGCGGCAATGATCGAGCTCATTCTACAAAAGAATGAGCATTCACTTGAACATTCGCGCCTATTAAAAGAGTTTTCGCCCAAATATAGCTATCTCCGACGTCATAAGACAAACAAAAGACTTGGCCCAATCGCATCACACCTTGCGCGTTTACGTATTTCTCAACAGTAGAATAAGGTTCAGGCATTGAACAGTGGCATTTTTTAAAAATAAGGCACTGTAAACAAAAAAGCAAATTCGGAATAATCCACAACCAATCAGAGATCTTCCTGGCTGTAGATACCAAACACAGGGCATAAATTGAATATTCAGCAAATTCAGATTTATGTCTTGCCAAATTTTAGTCTTTGGACACTAACGTTGCATTTTAGCCAATTACTAATACATAACCATTGGCGTATCGGCCTGTGGGTCGATTTTTTTGGCGAACCGGCATTTTAGCCAATCACTAATACATAACCATTGGCGTACCGGCCTGTTGGTCGAGCGCTAACGCGTTCGTCTCTGGAGCGGGAGGTCTGAGGTTCAAATCTCGGGCCGGTCAAATCGGACACAGTGTTGCCAACGAACGGCTAGCCACCGCTGCGACATTTCTTCGAAAGGAGCTGTGTTGCCCGGGCGCAATGACGCGGAGATGGGCCCCGCCATCTCGTTACACGCTTCGGCGTATTACAGCGAGTATAATGAAAGATTTGATTTGATTTGATTTGAACCATTGGCGTAACCAGGGGCACAGGCGAAAACGCCCAGAAGGTAGGCGGGGCTGTATCTCTCCTAAATTTTCAGCTTGGTAGCATTAATGCTATTTTTAATTTAAATGAAGTTTTTTTGAATTTTGCGTGGCATGGTAAAAAATAGTCGCAAACTCCGAAGACTGTCTCAGACTTTCTGCCTATATGCCAGAGGGGCTAAAGAGGGCTAAAGTGAAGCCCCCATTAGGTCAAATCACTTAGAAAATTTACCACAAATGCGGATGCTTCTTAAGTATTTGAACTTGACCAGAAAGTAAATGGGGCTGAAAGGGCTAAGTAAATTAATCCGTCAAAGAACTTTCCAATTTTAGCAATTAGGTTTATCGAATGGCTCTATAGAACGTGCGAAATGTCATCTAAAAGGTTATTTTTTCCCGATAAATATCATAAATTTCCTTAGAGTCCGGTCTGTGATACGCATAAAGTTTAGCTTTGGGTTCAAGCCCTCTCCTCCCTCTCAGCAATATCCTGGTCACGCGCCTGAGTATAACCAATAACAGTGAATATTTGCTCAATATTCCCGATTCTTTTATTCAAAAAAACAAAAAAAAAACAAAAAAAAACGCGAATTTACAAAGAAATGGAAGCAACTATTCTTTTTGCTCTGACTTGATTGGTTTAAGCTTGATTAAAAAACGGTGAGACAGAGGAGAATGAACAGAAGCCTGAAATTGGAAATAAAATACGTAACTAAATTTCGATTCGTGAGATGACAAAAAAATTTTCCCTTAGAAGGGCATTCAAGTCAAGTTTTTCACTGTTAACTAAAATGTTGGGAAAAGCCTAAAATGAGTTTAACTAAATTTGAACTTTCTACGTCTTGCCGTTTTCAACATATTGCAGTTCAAAATTAACAAATTTCCTCTTGCTTCAGTGTAACCATTTTGCCAGTACTGTGACAAAAAATTAACTTTTGGTGAGTTGGCTTGAATTTACTTGAAAAGCTGACAGCTAATTTACATTTCTGACCTTTTGATTGGGACTTCGTTTGAGCGCGTAGTGCCTTTGTTTTTGTTCGCGAATTTTGGCAGATGAGGATTGATTTGTTCATAACTAGCAAACGGTAGAACGTAGAAAGTTGAAATTTGGACTTAACATGGGAATTAATGAATGCGTTATGCGTGGCAATTTTGGGGATCCTAGGTTACGTGATCGTAAATTAAGACGCAAAAAGCATAGAAAAATGCGATTTTTAGCTTGAAAATTTATCAATTCACCTATAACTTAAAAACCATTAGGCGTGCACAACTGAAATTTGCACACAATGTAGGAAATCATAAATAGTTTATGCAAACCGAGTTTGGGGGCACCCGGTTTCGTGACCAAACTGTTACAGGCCGAAAATGGGCAGAAGTGGACGATTTGGAACCGATATATCTCGGTAAATACCGATTTTGATAGAAAATGATTAGTGCTTTTTGAGCACACTACCAACTGCCTTTCTTGTGGTTATGTTTGTTTACCCAAATTGAATACAATTTTTCTTCTTTTTTGTCTTTTTTCTTACTTTTTTTTCTTTCTTCTTTTTCATCTCCGGCTATTTACTTTTAAACCGCCAAACGCTCTGTATTCAAAGTTTGAGCGATTGAAGATATCAGGGAGGACTAGTGCAGGAATGAAATCGGAAGTGCCAGGTTGGGGGGTCCCCCTCAGTTAAGCCCTCCAAAATTTTGGACTTTTAAACTGTTAGAACTAGATAGATTAAAATTTGGAAAAGGTAGACATTAAAAATAAACTAAACCTAACAAAAATTGGGGGTTCAACAATGGGGGTTTCACCCCCAAACGGGCAGTAGCGTGGCTAGGGGGGGCAAATGGTGCTATAGCCCCCCATTGGCCTGAAAAGTATGCAAAATAGCATGTTTTTTGCAGTTTTGAAGCTGATTTGTAGTCTAAAAATGAAAATAGCCCCCCCAAAGATCGCGGGACAATGATGAATGTGGACAGAAAAACGTTCTGAATTTCGGTGAAGAACTTTTTTTTGTGGAGATCACTTGATTTCGGAGAGAAAAACGCTCTGAATTTCGGTGAAGACCTTTTTTTTTTCGGAGGTCACTTGATTTTGGAAAGAAACACGCTCTGAATTTTTCTTAATTCAATTCAAGACCAATGAAAATTCGGGTCAAGTTCGTTTATGGTTGATTTAAACTTCAAAAAAAGCCCCCCCTTTGTGAAATCCTGGCTACGCGACTGCAAACGGGCCCTCCAACATTCAAACTTTTTAACCTTTCAAACTAGGTCTACGAAATTTTTAAGGCAAGTAAAAACATAAAGGAAGGATAAAATTTGACAAAATTTAGGGGTACCAAAATGGGGGTCCCCCCAAATGAGGCTACCAGAATTGTAACTTTTTAACCACTCACGCCAGATACATGAAATTTTCAGGATAGGCAAATATGAAAAAAAAATTTGACAAAATTTGGCGCTACCAAAATTGGGGATCCCCCTGAAACAAGGCCACCAAAAGTTTGAACTTTAAATTATTATAGAGCTAAATGGATCAAATTTTCGAAATGGGTGGATAATAAAAATAAACTAACTCTAACAAAATTTTGGGTTCCAAAATGGGGGTTTCCGCCAAACTGGACCTCCAAAATTCAAACTTTTAACTTATCAAGCTGGAGACAAGAAATTTTTAAAGCAACTAAATATTAAAAAAAAGATAAAATTTGGCAAAATTTGGGGTTTCAAAATCGGATGTCCCCCCAAACGAGGCCGCCAAAATTCAAAACTTTTTAACCATACACGTTAGACAAATGAAATTTTTAGGGTAGACAATTACCCAGATAAGATAGTTTTTAATAAAATTTAGGCGTACCAAAACAAGGGGATCTCCTCAAAACGGGGCCGCCAAAATTCAAACTTTTTAACCGCTCACGTTAGACAAATGAAATTTTCAGAATAGATAAATATAAGTCAAAGATAAAATATGACAAAATTTTGGGATACCACAATGAGGGTGCCCCTCTCAAAAGGGGCCACCAAAATTTAAACTTTTTAACTACTCACGCTAGACGCACGAAATTTTAAAAATAGGGAAGTACAAAGAAAAGATAAAATTTGACAAAATTTGGGAGTACCAAAATAAAGAGATTCTTCTCAAACAAGAACGCTAAAATTCAACTTGAATCATTTACACTAGACTGATGAAATATTTAGAATAGGTAAATATGAAAAAAAGCTAAATTTGGGGGTAACACAATAAGGGTACCCTTCAAACCAGAATGCCAAAATTCAAACTTTTTAATTGTTTAAGCTAGACCAGTGCTCCGCAACCTTTTTTCACTCACGGCACACTTCACAACATTCATAAACTCGGCGGCACACCGGGGGCGAAAATGTTAACTAGAAAGAGAAAAATTAAATGCAAAGGAACAGCATCAATAAATTTAATGCGATATTTGCGCCTGCTTTGATGAACACAATCGTTGAATATTAGGTTCAAATTTCGAAAGAGCAACTCGAAGTTCTCAATCAATATCACTCAAGCAGGAACGTTTGTCGTTTTTGATCAATACGAGAGAAGAAAAGCTTTGTTCGCACAAATAGGTTGTGGAAAATTGGAGCAGAATTTCGATAGCTGCCTTTGAAATTAGTTTGTATTCTTCTCTAATAGAAACCCAAAATTCTCCAAGTGACATCTCGCTGAATTTCAATCGGAGAGTTCTGTCATTTCGTAACTCAAGAAATGACTCCCTGATCGGCAAAGAAAGCTCTTCTGTGGAAATTTCAGCGTTGGATGAAAAAGGATTTCGGATCCAATCATATTGTTGTGTGTTGATTGTAAAAAAGTAACAGTCATATTTCTGCTGCAACAAAGACAAGTGTTCTTGAGCCAAATCCACTACAAATTGTCTGTCAACATCGCTCAAATCATTATTGCTTCTTGGAAACATTTCCAGTGATCCTCGCCCCAACTCGGTTTTCCATAGTGCTAATTTCTGTTTAAATCCAGTCAACTTGTCAGAACACGATAGTATATTTTCTTCCCTGCCTTGCATTTTGATGTTGAGTTCATTTAAGTGTTCACATATGCCCGCCATGTACGCAAGTTTTGCAACCCAATAATCGTCTTCAAGGTGCTTACGCAAATCGTGGTTGTTCTGACTTAATATAAACTGACTCACTTCATGCCGAAGTTCAAAGAGTCTTGCGAGAACTTTTCCCCTAGAAAGCCAACGTACATGCGTATAGTACAATAATGACTGATGCTCTGAACCCATTTCTTTGCATAATGACGAAAAAATACGTGAATTCAAAGCTCTCCCTTTAATGAAGTTCACAATGTCAATGCAGTGTTTCATCGTTTCGGACAGTTCCTCTGGCAGCACTTTGGTCATCAAGGCTTCTCTATGTATGCAGCAATGCGTAACTTGAATGGCAGGATTTTGCTGTTTCACCAACGTAGCAAAACCTTTACCTTTGCCCAACATTGCTGAAGCACCATCTGTGCAAAGGTTGACGCAATCATTCCAGTGGATACCGTGGGCGGTAAAAAACTCGTTTGTCACGCGAAAAATGTCCTGCCCAGTTGTTCGCTCTGGAAGTTTTTTGCAAAACAAATACTCTTCTGTAATAGCATTGCCGTCGACAAATCGTACAACAGCCAATAGCTGTGCTTGCTTTTTGATGTCCGTTGTTTCGTCGATTTGAAGGGAAAATTTTCCAGATGTTTTTAGTTTATTAAGTAGCGTTTCAAGTAGATCTTCAGACATATCGCCAATGCGCCTTTTAATAGTCTCGGCGGACAACGACACTTTCCTGACTTCTTCAGCTTCCTTCTGTCCAAGCATTAATCCGACAATTTCTAGGCAGGCTGGTTTTATGAGTTCTTCTCCGATAGTATGCGGCTTTTCCTGTCGAGCAATTAATTTGGCAACTTGATAGCTAGCTTCTACTGCCTTTTCCGTGACTGTGAAAGTTGACTTCATGAATTGCTTTTGCTTTTTCTTTTCACTCCATATTCGTTGAAAGAAATCCTTATCCTTGCCAGAATAAGTAGAATGTTTTGTTTTTAAATGCCTAATAAGTTTGCTTGGAACCATTGCTTGATTACCAAGTTGTTCTTCACAAACTACGCAATGTGGATTTGGAGCCTCTTCACTACCGCACCAAGTAAATCCATATTGCATGTAGTCTTCACTGTATTTTCTCTTCTTTTGTGCTTTTGCAGTACCACTTGCTGAAGTAGGTAAACTATCTGGTGGTTGAACTGCTCTCTTTAAAAATTTATCCATTGTGTCTAACAGTTCTAAATTTCAGTTTTGCTGAACGCAGAAGATTAAGCTCACAAACAACTTAGAAAACCTAAACAAACACACAAACAACTTAAAAAAGTTTCTAAAAATACCGCGGCACCCCTAGCACAGCTTCGGGGCACACCGGGGTGCCGCGGCACCCCGGTTGCGGAGCACTGAGCTAGACAAATCAAATTTTTAGGATAGGTTAATATCAAGGAAAGACAGAATTAAATTGAGGCACCAAAATAGGGGTCCCTCAATTAGATCCTTCAAAATTCAAGGTTTTCAACCATTCCAGCTAAACACATGAAACTTTCAGAATAGGTAAATATAAAAGAAAAATAAAATCAGAATAGGTGAATAAATATATGACTAGATGCCACAATTGGAGAGTCCTCCTCCAACAGGTCCTTCAAAATTTTTAACCACTCAAGCTATACAAATATAATTTTCAAGATAGGTAAAAATACATATGAAAAAATATGTAGGATCTTGTACTGTAGGAGTCCTCCAATCATGTTGACACCTCCCCCCATTACTACAAAATGTAAACGATTTAAGTCTATTGAATAGGTCAATATAAATCAAAGATAGACAACAAAATTTGGTGGGCCGCATCGAGGAGACCATCCAAATGGGCCTCTTAAAATTTTAAAATCTTAAATGCGAAGTGCTCCAGCTAGACATATCAAATTTTAAGAGTACCGGTAGGCTAATATTAAAAAAAATAAAACATGCCAAACTTGGTAATTCCATGTTAAACAATAAGTAGCCCGAAAGATCGTGTTAATTAAAGGGCGTACAGAAAACTACAATGGTTTACAAAGTTATTCTTTGTGAGCGAAGCATTAACTACGGAAAATAAATTTTAATTCTCTTTTTTTTGCAATTTGTCAAATTATACCATTCGAGAATGAAATCTAAGTAGCAAAAACATAAACGATTTAGTAAAAAACTTAAATAAATGCCTGTTTTAAATTTGCACATTGTTTGCATTTTTTTATTTTAGTTTAAGCTGATGAGGAGGGGGCTTTAATTTCTAAACAACCGGTATACCAATACTATATGTTGAATTGCGATGCGAAAGAGCGTTTTCAGAATCATACATGGCTGTAAGTTTTGTTGATGTAACGAAATTTGCTTGTTAGTCGCTGGAATTTTAAAGACCGCTTTATGTTATTTCAAATGGAGTGAAAAACTGTTAAGAACTCGTAAAAAGTGCTGAGATATGACATTGTATTGTAAACAGTTCTACGAGGTTTTTGAATAACGTTACTCCATTATTTTTGATAGCTTCGAGAGATTCAGATTTTGAACTCGCATAACGCACAAGGCGATGTAAGTTAGTGAAACAAAATTTGAAAGGGGCGCATTTAAATTATTGATCTGACTATCAACGTTTTTTACAAATTCATTCAAACCAATCGGATCACTATTTTGAAGCTTAATAAGTTGGATAATGTCGTGAAGTACCCAGATATCGCTTGCAATGTCACGTTCTAATTTGTTTTGACATTGAGAGTTACAATCATGCAGTAACTTTTTGAAATTTGTTTCTAATTGGCAACAATGGAAAAATATCTAAAGGCAAAAAGCCTTTCTTTGGGAAATCGAAATTGTCATATCTTGGTAACGCAAGGTCGTAGAAAGCTCAAGTGTAGTGAAGTAAGTCTTCAAATCTGTCAAAAGTTTTTGAGAGAAAACCAAGCAAAAAATTTTCGACCTGAATGACCTTTTAAGGTGTGCCACACGCAAAATCGGAAAATGATATTTTTTACGACCCAGTCATGCTTACAACAATCTTTTGGGTTCACAAAAAGTATTTTTCAGTGAATAATATCCGCAGATTTTCACCGAGATCTAATACAAACTCCACAAAATGTCAAAATAAGTGCAAAGTCCGAATATGACGTCACAAAGGTGATGTATGACGTAGGCGTAATTTTTGCCCAGTCAAGGGAACGAGCAGTCGGTATGTTTCAAAAAACCTCTCTGTTTAACAATATTGACGTCAAAATTTTCATTGTATCTTATTAGAAGTTTCAGAACACACGTATGAGAATTGAATAGGTCGAGAAACGTGCGCAGAGATTGTTGCATCACTGTGGTGTGACGTCACCATGACGTTTCTCACAAATGACGTCGAAACTACGTGACGAAATTGCACTTGAACATGCAGATACACATATTTTTTCCTATTTATCGCAAAAAGCATTTGACACACCCCATAAACGCCCAACACCAACCAACCAATTGCAATCAGCGCACAACTAACAATCGAGCTACGACAACAGCAATTCAGCGCCCACAGCAGAGCACGAACAAAATGCGGCTTACAAAATTACAACCAAAGTCTAAAGAAAGTAAACTGAACTGGTAGCAAATCGACTGGCCTAAATTTGATTCCCAATGGAGTCAAACCAAGCGAGTTGAAGATTGGTATACACTTTTTCTTCCTTGATGTTTGGCCTTGGCTTATCACGAAGAACAAAAGGTCTCTTCCTAGTATCCTGGTCAAAACGACCCGATTCAAACAGCGTTTAGCTGAATTGTATTCGACAAAAGATTTCCGGTAGAAAACTTGCAAGCAGGGATGCGGAACTGGCAATTTTTGAATCGCTTCCGCTTCCACCACTTGATGACGTAGCTAATTTTTGCTTAAAGTTTTTTGATCTAAAATTTTTTCCAGATAAGTCAAAGTAAAACTGCTTTGTTATCATCATCTTAAAAGCATCATACCAGTATAGAATCAAATTATATAATTGTATTCAGTAGTTTGTCATCGCAAGAATCTGGGCTTGGACGTAGTCAGGAATTCGGATTTGGAGCGGCTCTGAAGCGAAAGATCCATTTCATCACAAGGTCGTTATGTTTCAGCTGATGCAAATTTCTCTGATCATTCACCCAGAAGATTAAAATAATGAGCGATTATTTGGGGTCTGGGGATGGATTTTCAAGCGCTTGGAATAATAACTTATTTCAACTGCATCTGTTCTGTTAAGCGAACATCTTTACTTGGTTATAATTAGGTAGCTCTGGGTCGAAACTTCCGCATTTGCAGAATTTTTTTTTTAATAACTTGTTTGTGCATGTTGGCTCCAAAATTTTGCTAGCAACCAGTAGCGTAGCCAGGGGGGGGGCGGGGGGGGGCTCGAGCCCCCCCATTGGGTTGTGAAGTATGGAAAATCGCATGTTTTTTGTGCTTTTGAGGCCGATTTTCTGTAAAAACTGGAAAATAGCCCCCCCCATACGAAAAGAGCCCCCCCTCAAACGTTTGAACTTGCGAAATTTTGGAAGAAAAATCGCCTTGAATTTTGGCGAAGACCTTTTTTTTTTTTTTTTTTTTTTTTTTTTGGAGATCACCTAATTTTGGGTGGAAAAAACGTTTGAATTTTGGATTTCGGCCGAAAAATCACTCTGAATTTTGGCGAAGACCTTTTTTTTTTTTTTTTTTTTTTTTTGGAGATCACCTGATTTTGGGTGGAAAAAACGTTTGAATTTTGGATTTCGGCCGAAAAATCACTCTGAATTTTGGCGAAGACCTTTTTTTTTTTTTTTTTTTTTTTGGAGATCACCTAATTTTGGGTGGAAAAAACGTTTGAATTTCCTATCTTTCGGAGACATTTCGTCTCAAATTTCGGACAAACCGTCTGAAACTGATTCAAGGTCAATGAAAATTCGAGTCAAGGTCGTTTGCACACTTCTCACTCTTTCAAAATAGCCCCCCCCCTTTTCCAAATCCTGGCTACGCGCCTGCTAGCAACGTGTATTTTCTTTTAAGACAGC
Source organism: Trididemnum nubilum (assembly GCA_963965965.1). NCBI lineage: Eukaryota > Metazoa > Chordata > Ascidiacea > Aplousobranchia > Didemnidae > Trididemnum > Trididemnum nubilum. Next base: position 26,411,430 of record OZ014475.1, on the reverse strand, counting down.
AAAATAAAAAAAGCATTGCAAGAGTTGTGCAGTTATACACAGTAGCATATTAGAATACTGTAACTCTTGCAGCAAACAATACTTAGCAATAGTTAAGACAAGTATTGTAACATCATGTTGAAAAGTCATGCAATATTAAAGTTTGTTTGGAAGACGCAGAGAGAAAATTTTCCAGCGGGTACGAAGGTCGATACCGGGCCCCCAAATCTTATGGGGCCCCCAAGTCTTATTGGGGCCCATGCCGTTAAATCATTTTTTGTCCAATGGGTGTAGATCTTCATTTAAAAGCGAGGGGATGACGGTATTTGCATGCAGTTAGGACCTATGAAACACACAACTAGACATAAAATTGGTTTAAATCCAGTTAGGGGGTTTGGGGGAACGCTGTGAGCTCCCCCAGCGGGGTCCGGGGCTGAGCCCCGGAAGCTTCAGCACTTTTTATGTTTCTCGAGGGTAAAATACAGCATTTGATCAACATCCCACCACCAAACTTGCTTAAATTGACTAGCAGAAAACGTGATATACCGGAAAGAAAGTTTGTGAAGTGGGGTATGATGACATTGACACAATATTATACAATATGATGACTTTAATACTGCAAATCCAAATATTTTACTGCTAAAACTTTTAAGAACTCATCTACAATCATAGACTTCACAAATCCAAATACCTATTAAACTCATACAGATAGAGTGAGTTACTTAATGATAGTAGTAGAGTATGTCAACTTTGACTCCGCTCTCTGAAGTTGAAATACTTTTGGATCTCTGGAAACGTGCGCCCTCGTACATTGTTATACCGTAAAATTAGGGCTCTCAAATCAGAAAAATGTAACAAAACGTTAATTTCGGTGCAAGTGTATGGCTTTTGATACATTTTCCTCTTTTTTTAATCAAATCGGCCACTATTGGATGACCTAAAAGCTGTGTAGCAAAAATAGCAACCAATTACCAGTACTGAATAGGCTGACTAATATTTTTGCTGTAGGCAAGTTTGATTACGGTGTTATGGTGCGATACCAAAACTTAACGCGGAAACCTGAACTCTTTCGGGCCCCTTGAGCCCGGGCCCTGGTACGATGTACCCCTGACCCCCCTATCGCAGGCCCTGGGAAGACGTTATGATGCTCTCCTCTGTCTACTTTTCAAGAACATATTTTCGCAGAGAAAGAAATTAAAATGCTGGAACGAAACTACGCTTATGTTGGTGAATGCTGTTTTATGCAAGTATGGCTTCCCAAAATAGGCAAAGCCCCATCTAAAGGTATTTTTGAGAAGTTTTAAATTTTAGGACAAAAATTGAGAATTGTTAGCTATGAGGTTCATCTTGGGTTCATAGGGTGGGGGCCTGCCCCGAAAGTAAGTGAACCACGAGCCTTTAAAAATGTTTCCTTGCAAATAATGATCGATCGAACATTCTCTTTTTGTCGTATATTTTTTCAAAAATTGAACTACATTTAAGTTTTGAGACCGCTTCCAGCTTCCGCTTCCACAAAAATTTGTCGCTTCCGCATTTCTACTTGCGAGGCTAGATTATGACCACAGGCGTAACTTGAGGTTTGTGAATGGGAAGCAAGCTGCAAGCAGTGCCGTCGCCAAAGCAAACCAAGAGAAGGGCACTAGCCAAAAGTGGGGGGGCACTAAACTTTGCAAATAAAAACTCATTTTCAGATCTTGTACGGCTACAATCATGCGCAATTTTAAAATAAGGCCGGCAGTGTTTCTTAGCTCGTTTCGTCTACGGCCCATGATCGCTTGAAAATCGATCTACAACCGTGAAGGCTACCAGAAGGGCAACCAGGATTTTGCTAAGAGGGGTGAATCAAAAGTTAATTCTTTTTTTTTGCACAAAAACTGCCTGATTTAGCCCCCGTGCTGAACTAACTGATACAACTTAAGCGCGTCACAGACGGGCATAGTCACTAAATATTTTGTGACTGTGTACAGGGGCCTGGGGCATAGCCCCCAGCCGCTGGGGGATTTTGCAACAAGAAATAGTAATTTTAACACCATTTTAGTCACATTTCGCACTTTTGGAAGCCATATGAATAACTAAATTGCTAAAATTTAGGAGTCACTTCAAAGAATTAAATTGCTTAGCAGCTTCAGTCCCCCTCCCCCTTATTTTAAGTCAAGTTTAAAATACGTTTAAACGCTCGTATTTTGAGGTTAAAATTTCTAAGTGACTTGGCTAAGGGGGTGTAATCCCCTTTACCCTGGTTGCGCCATTGACTGCGACCTCAAAATCTTGAGTGTGCTCTAAATATCAAGATAGCTGGTCTTTGAAAGAAAACGTTTTCACGTATTACTTCATGTCATAACCACTAACGAAGTACCGCTAACGATTTTGTTGGCTTACGTTTCTCTTCCGCGATACAGTCGTAAAGACGTGTTACTAAGACGCACTATTGCGTCAGATTTATGTACACTTTGTACAGCAGTTGGTTGCCAGCAATTTCGCAACGAATCTAGAAAACGTTTAGAAGTATGTTTAAACGTAATTATTCCTTTTTCCATCATTGTCTATTGTCTTGTCGTCGAGTGATGTTCCAAAAACAGTATTTTGAGGAAACCAAAATGGGGGGGGGGCACGGCCCCCCTGTAGCGACGGCACTAAATTTGGTGAAGACCAATGAAAACTAAGGTCTACATCAAAATTCGGTGTTTTTTCGTCGATTTTAGACGAAGACTTTTTTCCAGAAAGTCATTATCGCGCCTGTAATTATCATCGTTTCCAAGATGAGTTACGCAGCTTTAGTTGCAACGTTATCGTATCGTACAAATGGTACGAAATTTCACCTTTTCCAAACCCTTGTCTCTGACCTAATCTTCACCACTCAAACTTTCATGAGAATCATCGAGTTTTTATTTCGATATCCTACGTAAACGTTAAAAAAATATACAGTAGTATTTCGCAGCTGCATCTTGATGAGGATTCGTTGAATTAAAGTACGAAACCTATTTGGCATATAGTATGCAACACGGTTATTTTCCAGGAAAAAGCAAATTCTAAATAAAACGGAATTCAGAACCGAAAACCGCATCGAGTTTACTAGAAACAACAAAACTTACTATTTTTCTAAAAAAAAGCGAGCCAGATGCAAACTGGATTAGAAAATCAATCTTATCTCTTCTTACAACGAAAGAAAAACAGCGATTAATCTTTACAGGTTTGGCAATCATGACATAAATAACATCAAAAAAAATGTTATAGAAAAAGCATTCAAATATACTCTTAGATTTTCTATATAATTACGGTAGCATTATAGCTGCTTTAAAAGAACATTTTATCTAAAACACCACAAAAAATGGACGGCTAACAAATTAATAACAACTGATAACACAGGAACGCAAAAAATTATTGTTTACCTTACAATAAAAAAGCAGGCATGCAAGCGACAGAAAACATAATTCAACTAGTTTACACCCCAATCGCTAAAAACAGTTTTAACCAGCTCACGACTGAAACAACTTAAATTTGACCTTTTAAAAGAAACGAGCCCCCCCAATTTTTATCAGTGGGATAAATTCGAGAGTTTTCAATTATTCACAATTTATGACCTAAAATAGTTTAGAACCTTGCATCAAGCCCGAGTTGTTGACTCTTTAAATGTGGCAAAAGTTGCTGATTAAAGACATAATTAAGGCCATAAATACCAAAAAATAATTTCCTAAAATAAATAATGAAATAGTACGAAAAAACGCTTTACTGGAAAGAAAACGAATTGCCTATAGCAAGATCCACCGAATCACCTTTCTATTATGGCGCAGCAGCGCCACTTAGAGATAATTAACTTGCCAACTGCAAAGTCACTTGGTGTCGCCATTACTCCACGACGACAGTTGAATTTGGCTCGGCGTTGTTTGTATCGTTTAGTTTCATTTGTTTCACAGAATCGTTTAAATTCTTGTCCCCTTTCCCTCCTTTTTTCTTTTTCTTACCAGTTGACTTAGGCAACAGCGGATAATCATCGCAACACTTGAAGCGCTCCGTTCGATAATAATGGTCAATGATTGCATCATCCACCTAAAAAGACCAGGAATAGTGGCTTCCATAATACAGTACAAAAGCTTGAAAGACACGTTAGTTCGCCCATATGGTGGTGGTACTATCCGACCCCTTCCAAGACGTGGGGGCGCAAAGGATCCAACAGTCGGGCCACACCCCAGGGGCTGGACTAAAGGCCGAAAATAGAGAGTGTAGAGCCAAACGTCCGGCCGCCTCAATGTAGTGGTGCAGTCCCCCTCAAACATGGGCGGGCTGAAATGGCTGGGTAAACTTCCCGAAGGCCTCGACAAGAAAGTCGCCACCAAAGGCGGACCAAATGGTCGAGCATTAACACGTTCGTCTCTGAGGTTCGAATCTCGGTCCGGTTAAACTGGATGCATTGCTGGTAACAGCTCACCACCCTTTCATTTCTTCGAAAAGAGCTGTTGCCTGTAGGCGCAATGAAGTGGATATGGGCTTCCGAAAACTCGTTACATACTTCGGCGTAATCAACCGAGTGTATCAAAAAAGAAGACAAGACCCTATTTTACACGGGCTGTTTAACCATCGCATTTTTCACGGAAGTTTTTTAGGGGGCATTTTGCCCCCTATTCAACTCTTAAACCGGAGATTATGGGAGCACCAAATTTAGCATGCGGGTTGCTGGTCACTAAACTTGTTACATGATTTTGAGTTGATGACTTCAAAGAGCCAATCAAGACATGAGTCAAAAATGGCAAATTTAGGTGAAGTGGAATCGGCAAATCTCGAAATCAAGAAAGTACCTCTTAACGCAATACCTTTAAATTGTCAAGATTTACAATAAATTCGTCGTGAAGTCAAGTTGGTTCGAAGTAAAGCTTGTTCTGAAGAGAAAAAGAAAACACTTCTGCCCCCTTCCCCCACCAGAGTATAATAGGTTTAACACGCAAATGCGTTACTGTCTTCCTGTCATTGACTATTTTAATGAGAAATTTTACGTTCCCTTGTGAAATCAGATATTCTTTTTAGAGTATCACAACAATGACAATTTCTTTAAGAACGCATGCAAAGATGCTATTGTCTTCTCGCCATTGACTATTATAATTAGGGATTTTATGTTTACTGGTGAAATCAGATATTCTTTTTGGAATTTCACAATTTCTTTTAATGCTATTGTTTTTGTGAAATGACATTTACGTATTGAGCAAGAATGCACTTTTTGCCTGTGAAATCAGAGTTCTTTAAAATCAAAACAATGACAATTTTCAAGGACAATTTAGAAAAGACAAGAGTCTTGTTTCGCAAACGCAATTCCAATTTACCTACAGCCGACAAGACCGCTATGTTGCTGTAATAGATTTTAGTGAAGTAAGAACTTTTGAAACTTCTTATATTTTTTCGTTTTTTTTTCCAAAGTCTTTGCAGGCCGCAACTGCTAAGATCGCCGCAACATACAATGCTACGGAGCACGGAGCCGTTAAATTTGCTTTTAAGCCGAGATCCAAAAAACGTACCTCGGATCTCCTGGCCTGATGTTCAGAAACCAACTTCTGTAAGACCTGAATCAGACGTTGCTTCAACTCGCCAGTTAGCATTGCGCCGCTGCTGTAATCCTGCCAAAAATAACGCTGTAAATTCAACTGTGCATCTCTTAACAACCATGTACATTAGTACTTAATATTACGGGTAGTAATTGTTCATTTTTTTTAATCGAGCTAATACGCATTACTATCGAGTGACCTAAAAGCGATCTCGCGGTTCATGTGGATAAGGTGGAATATCGACGTGAATCAGTTGTGATAGAAATAACTTTAATGACGGCAATAATGAATATTTGAAAAGTATACCGCAAAGAAATTTCGACCCAAAGCTGAGCAGCGGTCGATCAAGATTTCTCATATAGCTTCAATTTCAGCACATGTGGCCCTCTGACAAATATAAAAAGACCAATTTTTAATGCAATTCTTTTTTCATAGAACTACCGCAAACAAAGGCTTCTATCATTTCAGAAGGATACAAAAATCGGATAACGTAAAATTAATTTTGAAGCAATTCTATCGCATTCGCTGCTTTTTGTGATGCAATCCATCTTACAACGGTTCGGATCTCGGCGTTAAAAAAAGCCAGCGTTCCCAAGTGTACTTAGAATCTACTTCATTAACGATCAGTGGTCGAGTGGATAGAGCGTCTGTTACTGAAGCGGTAGACTCGGGTTCGATTCCCGATCGGGTCAAACCAAAGACTATAAAAATTGGTATTCACAGCTTCCTTGCGTGACGTTCAGCAATTAAAGGGACAGTGTGAAGCCTCCGCCGTGTGTGGTAGACAGATGGACAGGGGGCAGCTTGACTAGAAGACCGAAAGATCCCTTCGCTGTCTCCTGGCAAAGCCAACTAACTTGGTAATAAAATGTATTTACAATTACTACCACAACTTTCCTTTGAAAGTGATATCCTCTGATTTCAGTCAGCCAATGTAGCACGCACATTATACCACCATGACAGAGATCACAACTTTAAGCAAAGGTACTAGATCTACGCAAAAAAGGGCATAGGGAAGACCACGAAATGACTATGCTCAATACTTTTTACAATTATTTTACTTGTAAATGCAAAACTGCGAACATTATTTAGAGCTACAAGTCGTGACTGGTGATGACTTTACAAAATAACGATTTCCTAATCAAGCTGCGAAATTACAAAAAGAATAAATAAAATTTCATTCGAAACATTGCATCATCCCTATAAATGACGCAATTACATACACAATTTATTATCTAACATACACGTCAGTAGCTAACCTTTCATTATTCTCTATACTATGCACTTATGCCCTGCAATTTATTCTTATATTATTATAGTAACAAATGAGAAAGGGTGTGAGGAATCTAGCTTTTTCAACTATTAAGTGGGTTTGGTTTCCGGAGTTGCCAATTTTTGATATTAAACAAACAAAATCTTAAACGCAAACAAGCTCAGTATAAGCACGGACTTCTAATAGCATCTGGACTGGAAACGAAAATCGCGCGCGGACAAGTTGAGGCCTAAGTCAACAAACCAATTGTGCCGATAAATCGTTTCTTTGTTTTTGCGTAGAAGTAGCTTTACTGACTACTGATATAATAATTCCGAAATCATTCTGAAAAGAAGGAGATTTTTATAAATGAAATATTTACGTTAAAAATATTAATTATTCAAACGGCACAATCACAAATTTAGAACCTTAAACATTTTTATTAACTTGTGGCTAAGGCAAAATTAAAAAACATTGCTCGTTGATATACAAGTAAAAATTTCAGCGAATCATGAAAAGGTAACACTTGGTACCACAATTTTAATTAGCAAACGCAATGATCTTGAAATTCATATTCAAAGCGACTTGACTTGCAATTCACAAATCAACTCAACCTTCTAATTATTTAACAACTTTTATCCAACAAGTTTGACGTCCTGCTAAAACATTTATGGTACAGTATGACGTTTATTTCCCAGAAAGCCTCTGCCGCTGTGCAAGCCCTTAAGGTTTGCCAGTTCGGCCAAGAGTCTTGTCCAGCTGGGGAATAACTTTGTTAGAGAAGCTGAGGGCTGCCGATGAGAGCTAAAAGCTCGAAACAGCGCTGCCCAGCTCTGTGCAACTTTTATCCAACCATGTTTAAGAGCTCACAGTAATAAAACGCTTCAATAATCATTCTTAAACATGGTGTAACTTCTATTCAGAATAAAAAGGTAGCAAAGAAAATGGTATCCTTAAAAGTAGCTTTTCAAGCATATTATTCAGCACAAAAAGATATAAAACAAATACTGTACCATAAATGTTTTAACAGTGATTACTATAACACTGCATGGAGAGTAATACCAACAAATCATTAATTTTAGTTACCCAGAAAAAGTGAATATTAACATTGTAAACCTTTCAGCAGTAAACAAGTCGAAATTCGTTGGTGAAAAATCGGTAATTAGAATATCAGCCAAACATATTCATAAAATAAATCGGTATTACGAATATCAGCCACACATAAACGTGTAACACTACTGGCAACACCTTAATCAAAGTATTCGCAATAATAGCACAGTTGCAGCACAATAAAAAAATGACCACTGGATTTCTATGCCACGCATAGATTCGATTTTTTTTCTGCAATACGTAGGTAAAAAATAATGACTTTACATACGAATATTGAATATAATTATCCCTTGGTATGCACGAGGATATTAAACAATTTGAGTGGACAAAATTACGGTATGATACTGCTGATTAGAAATAGATCAAATATTTGATACAGCAGTGATAAAAATCATCTTAGCAGCATATGAAAAAATTCAATGGTGGATATTAGCAAAAAACAGCGATTAGCCAATCATGGAAATAAAACACTAATAATACTGGTACTAATACGTGTACAGCAGCAATAATACTATTAAAAATACAAACAAACACCAAGCATAAACGAGTTTTGTCAGCTTAAATTAAGTATTAAAACTACAGTAACGCAGTAAATATAGAAAAGCCAGTTTATCAAATACTAATTGTGAAATTATTGAGTAGCATTTGTTTTACCATTTTCTAATTTTTCTAGCAACTCTGTTGTTTTCAACAGAACTTAGGTCTCTAACTAAATTTTTGGACATGCAGTTAAAAAAAGGTGTTGCAATGCCCTCGACCAAGGCATGTCCATTGTTGCATCGTGATGCAACTGTCCAAGGAGGTATAATGCGACCGTCAAAAAATGACATGCTCACGATCTCTTTGAAGACCTCTCGTTGGTAGCCGCTGAGTAAAAACTGATGTTTCAAAGCAGTAGTACTTAGCTCGGCAAAAATTCTCCAGCAGAGAATGCCAATTTCATAGATATCACATGTTGGCTTCCACAGACCTCCTCGGTTAATGTCATTAAAAAACTTTATGGCATTAGATGGAACACTTTCTTTCACAAATGGCAAAAACTCATCAACCTCTTCAACTGTGGCTTCCTTGCAGGCATCGCATTTACTGTATTGGTCTTGGCCATTGATCTGCAGCAGTAGCCACAAACATAAAAAATTATGGCAGCATCATTTTCATTGGGAAAGACATTGAAGAGCAATTCAGCCTGAATGGATTCAGCTGTAGAAGTAATATACTTCGTTGGTTTAAAATCTTTTCTTGCAATATTTTTTAACCAAATTTTCATAAGATTTTCATCGTGAAAAGGAAATGAATGAAAAGTGAAATTGGGATCTTTTGTTTTACCAGAATAACCAGACCTGCAGTTGAGAGCTGAGCATTTGTTAACCATAATTAGTCAAGCTGGTACGAACTAGAATATAAATTTTAAAATCATGTTAGATTTAGACCATAGATACCTGTAACATATAAAAAGTTTGCAAATAACAAGTTTGCAATATTGAACATTGTTCTGAAGACTTGTGTTTCGTCCTGGCTGATTTCGTGACGTAATAGCTTGCCGCGTAAAATTTGCTTCCAAGTGTTGTTTTGCCCAAAATCATAGTTAGCTTTTCTTGTTTTTTTTGTATCTAAATTGGTTAAACCGGAATGAACCCTTTGATGGACAGCGTTTTGGAAGGTTATTGTTTTGCGTTAAATTTAGGGTTCTCTGAGTCATTTGTTTTTTGCCGCGGTTTCTTTTTATATTGGAAATCTATCATTTTCGAAGTTAACAGTTTTAGCGAAGGTTGTGCATGGAGGTCGGAGTTATCAAAAATTAGAAATTATTAAGTTATTATTTGAGTTTCAATTGTAATTGTAGAATTTGACAGTACAGTTTGATTGACATATTTCTCGAAAATTGACTTTTAGTGATCTTTTTCTAAATTACTTTTTTATTACTAAATTAATTATTGTTTTATATTATTTTATTAATTTACGCTAACTTTGCTTTTGTTTTTTAATTCTATTTGAATAAGATTCTATTTGAATAAGTCTATTTGAATAAGAACGATAAGGTAATTAGTTTAGTTATAGATCGATAATAGATAGAAATAGCTCGAATAGGTGCTTGATTGATCGATTATAGTCAAGCGACAATAAAGCCAGAAGACTTCGAAGATCGAGAAGACTTTGGTAACTGTCGCTTTTTGAATGAAAAACCTTTAGAACAATTTTCTGGTAGCAGAGGATGGTTGATTTTTGTGTGAGAACTTGTTGAAACTGACAGACTTTTGTTGACCTTGAACTTGCGTTTAGAACTTGCATTGTTATCGTTGCGTTTGAATTTACCAAAATAATATGTCAAAGCAAACCAATTCGGACCCGGCAGCACCGAAAGACGGGGCCAAAATGGACTGTTTAGCCGCTAAAAAACAAAAATCGGTAATGAAGGCTAAATTAACTCGATGCGCAAATGAATTGGTAACAATAATCGACCAAAAGCAGGACATTGAACTTCTAAAAGCGGCCAGAATTAAACATAACGAGGCAAAAGACGCCGTAGTCGCTGCGCTGATGCAGCTGACAGAAATTTATGAAAATTTAGAAGACGCGGATAAAGCCGAAAAAAGTATGGACGAGATAGACACTGTGCTAGACGACTATAAAAGTACCGAAAAAAGGGTACAGCAATATTATGACAATTTTAATAGATCTAACGGTGATAATACCACGCAAGCGTTGGCCGCGTTAAGCTTAGACAATGATCGACCCAATACCTCGACGACCACCGAACCTCCGCAGCAAAAAATCGGCCAAGATATGTGGAGGCAACTCGAGCGGGTATCCGTGCCGAAATTTAACGGATCGCAATCAGCTTATCCGAGCTGGAAGGCGGCATTTAAAGCTTGTATCGACGACGCCCCCGCAACTCCCGTATACAAACTTTTGCAATTGAAGCAGTGTTTGCAAGGAGAGCCGCTAAAAATAATCGAACGTTTGGGACACTCAGCCGATGCGTACGCTGCTGCGAAAGACTGTTTGGACAGGAAATACGGAGGCGAAAGGCGCTTGGTTTCTATGTATTTAAATGAACTTGAAAATTTTCGTCCTATCAAAGAGGGGCAAACTAAAGCATTTGAAAAATTCGCTGACATTTGAACGTTGCTATAGTGAATTTAAAAGAAGCGGGTAGAGTGAACGATTTGAACAACGTGTCCCTTCATTCGAGATTGCAACAAAAACTCCCCGAGTCGATTTTAGTAAATTATAGGCGCTGGCTGCTAGAAAACAAGACAGAGGAATCTGTTGAGAGGCTTCGTGATTTCGTTGTTAGGGAAACTGAATTTTATGCAGTGGCTCGAGACACTTTAGTAAACAGCTCGCGGAAGGATGAAAGCCAAGCAAAATTCAACAATCGGACTTTTTTGGCCAGCTCGAATAAAAATTTTAGATTGGTTCCGCCACGAGATTTATGCGCTTGCTGTCGTGAGTCACATCCAATTTGGAAGTGCAAAGAGTTTTTGCAACTGACTGTACCTAATCGTTGGGATGTTGCCAAGCAGAAAGGACTGTGTTTTAGGTGCCTTGGCACAAATCATTTAGGTCGATCCTGCACTAAAGGTCGACAATGTGGTATTGATGGCTGCACGCTTCAGCATAATCGGCTGTTGCATAGCACTCAAAAAAGAGAGGAGATTACGCCTGTAAAAGCTAATGCCCCAGTGGATGCAAACACTGAACAGAGCGACACCGCCTTCTTCACGCATTCGAGATTTATTGCTTTGCGGACAGTACCTGTTGTAATTCGACACGGACAACGAACTCTCAAGGTGAATGCTCTTTTGGACGATGCTAGTACACGCAGCTACTTGAACTCGGATGTAGCCGGAGAGCTAGGCATTCAAGGAACTTTGGCGCGAGTTTCGGTAGGGGTGTTAAACGGGCAGGTAGAGACATTCGAGACCTGTCCCGTGAAAGTGCAACTGGAAAGTCTAGACGGCAAAGTACGCTCAACCATTAGCGCACTTACCACCAATCGTGTGACCGGCTCTCTACAAGTTATAGACTGGAGAAATCAGCGACATAGATGGCGTCATCTACAAAATATCCCGTTTCCGTCTACAGCGGAAAAGCCATACGTAGATGTGTTGCTGGGAGCGGATTACTTAGACCTGCAATGCTCCCTACAAAAAGTAAAAGGTGCAGCTGGGGAGCCGATAGCGAGGAAGACTCCATTAGGATGGACCTGTGTGGGTGATCCTGCGTTGCCATCCAGCAGCAGCAACAAGAATGGAAGTTCGCATTTTACGCTGCATTCCCAAACGGTTGAAATGCTTGATATCGATAGAAACTTGAGGCGCTTTTGGGAAACGGAAGAAATCGGGCCGGAGACCTGCAGCGACCCATTTAGCCAAAAGGAGAAGACCGTTATAGAGAATACAAAAGAATCAATCAGATATGAAGATGGTCGTTACAAGGTTGCTGTTCCGTGGAAGGAGGAAAAGAAAACCTTGAACTCGGATAGTTATGCGATGGCTCGCAATCGGCTGAATAACACAGAAAAAGGTTTGGTTCGAAGGCCTGAAGTGGGTAAGGAATATTGCCGGACGATTGAGAAGTACATCGAAAAAGGATACGTAGTCAAGAAAGAAAATCGACCTTCTAAAGAAGAAGCTTCTTGGTACCTCCCTCATTTCCCCGTTGTAAGGCAAGACAAAGAGACTACAAAGGTTCGAATAGTATTTGATGCATCGGCTAAATGTCAAGGCATATCTCTGAATGACATGATAGACCCTGGTCCGAAACTTCAAAGTGATTTGTTTTCTATTCTGGTGAACTTTCGAAAGCATGAAATAGCGCTGGTATGCGACATATCGGAAATGTATTTGCAGATAGAACTTTTTGAGGCTGATCGACGTTTGCATAGATTTTTGTGGCGAAATTTGGAATCTGATCGGGATCCAGACGTTTATGAATTTCAGCGCTTAGTGTTTGGAGTAAATGCTTCTCCGTTTTTGGCTCAGTTAGTCTTACGTGAACACGCTAACGCTACTTCGTCTTCGTTATCGCAAGCAAGTAACGCGATACTTAATGCGACGTACATGGATGACACTATGACGTCATTGATTGATGAGCAACAAGCTTACGAACTATACGAACAAATGGTGACCTTGTTGGGCCAAGCTGGCATGCGGCCTCACAAATGGTTGACAAATTCCAAGCGGGTATTGCAAGCTCTGCCCCCTGAAGATCGCAAGCTAAAATGGACAATCGAGAATGACACCCTACCCACTGCAAAGACGTTAGGCGTTGTTTGGGAAGCGGAGAACGACCAATTTACTTACTCGGGACAAAACTTGCTAGGTCTTTCGGTCTCCAGCAAACGGACTTTCTTGAAAGCAATAGCACGGCTGTTTGATCCATTAGGACTTTTGGCGCCTTACATCGTTAGAGCAAAAGTACTGCTACAAAAGCTATGGACTGCAGGCTATGACTGGGACGAGGACATTGATGAGGAGCTACTGCAAGAAATTCGGCTGTGGACAGGAGAGTTGACGTCGCTGCACTTGATAAAAATTCCTAGATGTGTGAAAGCGACAGGTAACAATGTGTTGCATGTTTTCGTGGATGCCTCGTCCGAGGCTTTTGCTGCCACGTGTTTTTTGCGGAGCATAGACAATGACGATTCGGTGACTGTGCGTTTAGTGGCTGCAAAATCGAAAGTGGCCCCTATTGCTGCTACGAGCATACCCAGATTGGAACTTATGGCGGCAGTTTTGGGGCTGAAATTAGCTAAATCAGTCGGTATGAGTTTTAACGTCGCCACTTCTGACATCGTTTTTTGGTCGGACAGCATGACAGTTCTTTGGTGGATACGAGACCATAGTAGAAACTTTAAACCTTTCGTCGCAAATCGAATTAGCGAGATTCAGGCCGTGACTAACCCCAGCCAATGGCAGTATGTTCCTACCGGTGAAAACGTAGCTGACCATGCTACTCGTGGACTGACTGTAGCGGCCTTGGAAAAATGTGATGCTTGGTGGCAGGGTCCGAGTTTTTTATCTGCTCCGGAGTTAGAATGGCCTGAAACAAAAATGCTTGCCAGGGACGAAGCTGACGTAGAAAAGAAGCGTCATTCGGCTAAAATAAAAATTGACCGGACTTTACTCTCAAATATGACTGCGCCAATTCAAGACGCAAACGTTTGGCGTCTGAAACCAGAACGCTTTTCAAAGTGGACTAGATTAGTGCATGTGCGATGTTGGGTTAAGCGCTTCATTGACAATTGTCGTTTGCCGCCTGAACAGCGTGTGCTTAGCGGTTTGACCCTTGAAGAAATTTGTGATCAAGAGACTGCTATTATCGTAGAGGCCCAAAGATTCGCTTACCCTAAGGAGTACACTACGTTATCAGCTAGAAAAACTTTATCCCCTAAGCATGAACTTTTGAGTTTGAACCCCAAAATTGACGATGTAGGATTATTGCGGTGTGACAGTCGGCTCCAGTTTGCGGAGCAAATACCGCATAGATCCAGATTTCCTATTATTTTACCGAGGAAAAGTGCTGTTACACGTTTGATCATTAGCCATTATGACGCACTTGGCAACCACGCTCTCGGCACGAATCATATTCTCGCAAACTTGCAAGAAAAATTTTGGGTTGTGAGAGGTCGAGAGGCCGTGAAAGAATGGGAGAATCTTTGTAATTCGTGTGCTCGTAGGAAGGCCCAACCAGCTCGGCAGATTATGGCCCCTTTACCAAAATGCCGTTTTCAAGAACCGCTTAGAGCAGCGGTTCCCAAACTTTTTTTGTTGGAGGCACCCTTTAAAAACGTTTCAATACTCGCGGCACCGTAATGAAGCCAACATTTGCAAATTTTATGTTTTACCAAAAACAATTGAATATGAATCCTATTTATTGTTCAAATGCAAAATACTGAAAAAAGTATGCACTTAATGTGAGGTGTGAGCTTGTTGCTCTATACACATTTTATCAAAGCGCGGTGCAATGTTGGATATTGCAACACGCATCTCGCGTTCAATGTCAATCTTATTGCGGTACTTCGACTTGATTACTGCTACAGCAGAAAAACCGGCCTCACACAAATATGACGTTGCAAACGGCACAAGAACACGAAGAGCTTTACAGCTTACAAGCGGAAATTCAAGTCGAACTTTAACCCAAAACGCAATGAGTGAATTAGAGTTGTAAATGCTTTTCAAAGTGAGATCCGAAGATAGATCGATAAATTGTTCAGCTTCCAGAGATGTAAAATCCCGAAGGGCAGTTGCATTATCAACAAATGGATTTCTTATCCAATTGTGCTTCTCCATGTCTTCAGAAAAATATTTCTCAAAATGCAAGATTAGAGCATCCAAATGCGAACACATCACAGTCTTCATATCACACTCATTGGTATTTTGCAGCGACAGATTGCCAGATCGCGAGTTTAAATGAGATTTTAAAAGTGGAAAACTATCACATTGCTCGTTATTTTTCAACAGATCAGTTTTCCATAACTGTAGTTTTCTTTTAAAGGCTGTAATTTTGTCGTAAAGTTGCAGAAGATGAGTATCTTTTCCTTGAAGTGAGACGTTTAATTGATTTAATTTCGCAAAAATATCGCATAGATACGCCAACTGAGTCAGGAAAATTTCATCCTCAAAGGTAGTAGCAAGTGTATGGTTTTCTTCTTTTAAAAATATGAAGATTTCGTTTCTCAATTCGTAAACACGTGACAGAACTTTGCCTTTGGAAAGCCACCTTGCATTACAATAAAACAATAAATTGTTGTGGTCTGCTCCTAATTCATCGCAAAGACGCTGGAAAAGCCGAGCTTTAAGCGGCCGTGTTTTAATGAAGTTCACAGTTTTAACAACAACTTCGAGCACTTCGTTAAGATCACCACTGAGCTTTTGCGAAACCAGCGCTTCACGATGTATTAAACAGTGAGTCCATTTTGCATTGACGGCAACGCCTTGCACTAATGCTCGCAGCCCGCCAAAACGACCAGACATAGCTCGGGCTCCATCAGTGCGTAAACCAACGCAGTATTTCCACTCGAGGTTATTTTCCAGAAAAAAGTTGTTCAGAATTGCAAACAATTCATGTGCTCTACAATTTGTCAAAATGGGTTTACAAAACAGCAAATCTTCAATGATGTTGTTGTCATTGTCAATAAAGCGTACGTAACAAATTAAATAAGCATCTTTATTGCCGCTACTGGTTGTTGCCTCATCTAATTGTAAACTGAACTCATTTTCGCGCATTTTCGCTACCAGCTGATCATTGATATCATCCGCAATTTTATCAATCCTCCTGCAAATGGTATTGTTTGAGAGTGGAACAAGTTTTAGTTCTTGAGCAACTGATTCTCCAAGCATTGTTGAGACTAAATCAAGAGCAGCAGGAAGCACGAGTTCTTCTGCAATAGTATGGGGTTTTTTGCATTTCGCAATTCTGTACGCAACTTTAAAAGACGCAAGCTGTGCCTTGGCAGGTGTGTGCAAAAAATTTGAAACTAAGACCGCCTGCTTATTCATTTCTGATAACTTACGAGCGAAAAATTCGCGTGGTTTTCCATCTAAGTTGCTGTGGTTTGTAGTTAAGTGGCGTTTTAGTTTACTGGGTACCATACATTCCGTGGCTAAAACTTCGCAACAAATAACGCATTTCGGATGCTCAACGCCTTTCCTTTCTGTGACTGTAAAGCCAAAATTGAGATAACTGCTGTCGTATTTTCTAGTCTTTTTTGCTGCACTTTTTTCTTTGTTTACATTAACTTCCATCTGCCTCTTCTGAGGTAAAGTACTGGTAACAAATGCGTCCATTACGAATCCAATAAATTGTTAATGCTTTACTGCTGATATTGTTTCACACTATGGAATGTGTTATGTTCTACACTCGTGTGGTTGCTATAAAACCAAATACAGCAGAAGCTGTTAAATTGTAACAATAATTAATTGTAACCGGCAATTGTTACACAAGATACCACATGCGGAAGATTAATCTTCATAGTGACGTGTTATTACGTAATCGTTTTACAAGCAAATCTTCCAGACAGTATTTTTCCATTATAAAATTTCGAGGTATTGAGCAGACTCGACACCAAACACCACGTGCGCGGAGATCCACGACAAATGTAACAACTTTCGCGGCACCCCTGGAAAAGTCTCGCGGCACACCAGGGCGCCGCGGCACCCAGTTTGGGAACCGCTGGCTTAGAGCATTTGCTAGAGTCGCTGTGGACTATGCTGGTCCGTATTTTACTATTCAAGGTCGTGCGCGTAAGCGACAAAAACGTTATTTGTGTTTGTTTACTTGTCTCGCCTGTAGAGCTGTGCATTTAGAAATGTCGTTTTCTCTAACAACTGACTCTTTTTTGAACTCGTTTAATAGAATGGTTAGTCGCAGGGGATTACCCCTTGAAGTAATTTCAGACAATGGCTTAAATTTCGTTGGTGCTAAAAATGAATTGGCAGAACTGTTGCAAAATATTAATCAAAATCGAGTGTTTGAATGTTTAGCCAATCGAGGAGTAAAGTGGAGTTTTAACCCTCCTTCAAGCCCTCATTTTGGAGGTGTATTTGAGATAATGATCAAGTCTGCCAAGAAAGCGATTGCTGCCACTATGGGCAATGCAGACGTGACCGACGAAGAGCTTGTTACTGCTTTCGCAGGGGCCGAAGCATTGATTAATTCCAGACCCCTGACTTATCAATCGGCTGATCCTCGGGACAATGTGCCGCTCACCCCGAATCATTTTTTATTTGGCCAGGCTGGCGGATGTTTTGCGCCCGATGCGGTCGACGAAACGCCGTTCAACCTTAAAAAACGTTGGCGGCGTGTCCAAGAAATTGTAAAGCACTTTTGGGGGCGATGGATGCGCGAGTGGCTGCCCATGTTGCACTCCAGGAAGAAGTGGCGTGCTGTGGTCCCGAACATAAACGAGGGGGATGTAGTACTTGTGATTCAGGATGGGCAGCCAAGGGGACACTGGCCACTGGGACGTATTTTGCAAGTTTTCCCAGGCAAAGATGATCGAGTACGGGTTGTGAAGGTCCAAGTGGGAAAAAACTCGTTTACTAGACCAATTACAAAAGTATGCCCCCTTGAATTAGACTGAGAATGCTGTTGCTATCGTTTGTGTTTTGCTGCTTGCTTTTGTTGATGATTGTACGAATTTTTTGTTTACGTATCGCCATTGTTTTTCCTGCTAAGACTAGTTTATTTGAATTTTGAACTTTAGTAGAAAGTAATAGTGATTGGCCATTTGTTTGGCATAGAACTTGTCACTGTTCACCATAGTGCCCTAGAAATAGTTTCCGCTGCTATAGTCTTATTACTTTTGTTTTTTAAAGTCAGTTTTTTTTTTTGTCATCGGGGCTCCATGTTTAGCTTACTGATCGACTTTTTCAGTGGTGCGTACTGTTATTGGTGAACTTGCCGAGACTACACGGTATTACGGAAATTGCAGAATTTCGTTGAGGGAGTATTTTGGCTTCGTTTGGTTGCAATACCGTATAACTGTGCAGTCAAGCTGGTAACAAGTATTATCTAGTTTATGTCTTCGTTTTGGGGTTTTACGGGAATGTCAGTTTGCTCTTTAAAATTGCACATGTTTAGATTAGGAGTTTGTTGACCCTCTCGAGGCGTCAACCGGGGGGAGGATGTTCTGAAGACTTGTGTTTCGTCCTGGCTGATTTCGTGACGTAATAGCTTGCCGCGTAAAATTTGCTTCCAAGTGTTGTTTTGCCCAAAATCATAGTTAGCTTTTCTTGTTTTTTTTGTATCTAAATTGGTTAAACCGGAATGAACCCTTTGATGGACAGCGTTTTGGAAGGTTATTGTTTTGCGTTAAATTTAGGGTTCTCTGAGTCATTTGTTTTTTGCCGCGGTTTCTTTTTATATTGGAAATCTATCATTTTCGAAGTTAACAGTTTTAGCGAAGGTTGTGCATGGAGGTCGGAGTTATCAAAAATTAGAAATTATTAAGTTATTATTTGAGTTTCAATTGTAATTGTAGAATTTGACAGTACAGTTTGATTGACATATTTCTCGAAAATTGACTTTTAGTGATCTTTTTCTAAATTACTTTTTTATTACTAAATTAATTATTGTTTTATATTATTTTATTAATTTACGCTAACTTTGCTTTTGTTTTTTAATTCTATTTGAATAAGATTCTATTTGAATAAGTCTATTTGAATAAGAACGATAAGGTAATTAGTTTAGTTATAGATCGATAATAGATAGAAATAGCTCGAATAGGTGCTTGATTGATCGATTATAGTCAAGCGACAATAAAGCCAGAAGACTTCGAAGATCGAGAAGACTTTGGTAACTGTCGCTTTTTGAATGAAAAACCTTTAGAACAAACATAATCTACACAGCATCTGCACACCAGTAATACTTTACACGTCAAGGTGTGTTAATGTAGGCTAGTAAAAGTGGACTATTAGATGCTGCATATTGCTAATCAGTGGTACACTGTAAACCAGATAAAAGCAAGAACCATGAGCAACTGTGTACTATCTGCAGTATAACTTGCCCTAGGTCCAACAAGACCATTCTGATGCACTTCAAATTTATGCAGCATGCAGTATTGGCAGGAAGGTTTTACACAGATAGTATCGACACTGATACCGGTATGCAGCACTTAAATTGTAAAATTTTGCATGGGGGGACGCTTTTGCAGCCTTGACCAAACGCATTTGGCTTGCGAAAGTACTTTAGTAAAGATTACATAATTCCGTCGCCGAAATTGAATGAACACCAAAAACAAAAAGGTCTTTGCCGGAAATTGAAGTGTTTTTTCGCTAAAACTAGGTGAAGACCAACAAAAAAAAGGTCTTCGCCGGAAATTGAAGTGGTTTTTCGCCAAAATTAGGTGAAGAATTAGGTCTTTTTTGTCTGATCATCCAGCGCTCAAATCTCGATGAGAGGACACCTAAATCTCGATGGGGGGATGCTAACTCTCGATGGGGGGACGTGTCCCCCCTACAATTTAAGTACTGCAGGTATGTAACCCATGCAAACCAGAACCAAAAAACTAGCAGTGCTTTCTTCGGTTTTTATTTCCCCAGCCAATATGGAACTTTGACTAGATGTTAGACTACCTTTACCCAGTGATGGCCTCTATACTGTATTGACCATTGTCTAATGAGGAAATTGCAAGTGTAGCACTGGGGAAAATCACTGACTGTAATCTTGGATACATTTTTAAATCTAATAGCCTACAATATCTAATCTTTCTTCTTGTTACTTCTACATCTGTATCATAGATCTTTGCTAATTCTGTTGTTGTCTTTCCTTTTAAACAATATACTTCTTCATACATTAGCCGAGGCAGTTCTGATTTACGAACATATTTGATTTTGATTGATACCGGTACTACAGCACATTCAACATCACAGTTTTCACTTCAGCCAGCCAGCAGTAAATCGCCTTGTCTTACCAGCTTTTTAAAACTAGTCATTTCTGATGTAGTCTATTGCACTGTTAATAACGAAACTACCGACTTACAGACCACCTAAATCAAAAATAACTAACATTGCACTCTTATGCCTCTAGTATGCAGCAATGTGCTTATGGCTACAACACAAAGAATTAAGAATCCTAAGTGAAAAGTTGCTAATTCTTCACATGCGATAGCAGCACAGATGAGCAGACGCACTACTGCGCAGGCCTCAACTTGTCCGAAGACGCGGTGCTTTTTTCTTTCGTTTCCAGTCCAGATGCTAATATTTAGAAGTCCGTGGTATAAGGTTTAGAATTAATTACAATAGCACGCCGGAATACAGCGATTTAGATACGTCTTTATGTATAACTTTTGAAACAAGCAAAAAACTTAGTACATCTTTTTGAAACGAATAAAAAAGTTTTTTTACAGGTATTTTTATCTGATGCATTTTTACGAGATTTACCACATGATACCTTTTTAATTTTTTCTAATTCTTCGTCGTCTTCCAAAAAAAATTCCAGATACTGATAGGACACATCAACATCGCAGTTCCCCCCATGCTCTCGATGCTCTTCTACTGTATCTTTGCCTCCAGAAAAGGCATATTTGTTGATCTGCCAAAACAGGTGTTGTCACCGAATTAGTCCTTTCTGTTTCAGTGCTACGTTAACCAGGGAGTCATTTTTCAACTAAGGAAATGCAATTTTTAATAACTACTTCTTCAAGATTGAGACTTCTTCACGCAGCATCAAAGACAACGAGTCACTGGATCTCGCTCATATCCTGGACTTCCCTGCATTTCAAGGCCTCAAGATACATTTTTTTAAATCTTATTACCCGTTTCTAAATCGTATTCAAAATTCAAGTTTTTTTTAGCCTCGTGGAATTTCTTCACGGCCCATTCTACCTCCAAGTGTTTCATCAAAGCAGAATATTAAAACTGCCCACCAAGTGAGTCGGAAGAAGCGACCGTTGGGTACCCACCAACAGTGATAGCCCTCGGGGTGATGAGAATGCTCATTTCTTTCCTACCTTCTTCTTGATCTGAGCGGCCGAGTCCGTGAGAAACACAGAGGAGGTGGGGTCGCTGGAACTCATTTTCGACTGCGCTCCTTGAAGAGCAGGAAAGAAAACTGAATGAAGAAGAGCGGGCTTGCGGAACTTAAGACGAGGAGCAACATCCCTCGTCATCCGAAAATAAGGGTCCTGCAATGATGAGGCAAAATTAAACAGAAAACTCATAATTATATAATACTCTCTTTACTCGAAAACCACGTCTTTTTGAAGCAAGCAATTTAACACCGAGACGTTTTGAATTAAAATATAAATATTGAGTAAACAAAATGCAGCCACAAGACAGGACAAGAAGAGAATGCGATGCAAAGACTTTAAAATAAAAGTATGAGAACTGCTTTTCTTCTTAAACAGTGTTTTTTGTTGCTCAAATATTTCGTTAGTCTTTGTATAACATTAGAAGTTTCACACAATAAGAGCATATGAAGGAGCAAAACTGGATCTGCAAACCCTTCAATTCAATAGAAATTCCTAATATTGTTTAAGTCGAGTTACAGTAAGCAAGTGGCAAACCACAACCAGTACTTGATCGATAGCGCATGGGATAAGGCACGCTATATCAGCCCTTCCATTGAAGACGTGCGGAAAGCTGGACGAAAAACATGGAACGGCCTGGATCGCTGGAAAGCTGATTTTCCCTAAAAGAAAAAAAAACTGCATTCAAACTACAGTAAGAAACTGATCATACTCTGGCCTACGTGATTACAAGAGCACACTCTGCTTAATTACGAACATTTATTGAGTAAAGATGTAACGATCTAATTAATAATTAAAAAATTAAATCCTTATTCGACTGTTGATAATAATTAAAGCAAATTGGTGTTTAATTTGAACACAGTTTAACTTATCTCGGCATATTTTTGACATCGACAATAAAACGTATTTATCGAAACAATCTGGCCGATTTTTTGAAACAAAATCATACTCAAGCACTTTCAATTTAATTTTCGAGTTTCTTTTTTTAAACGAAAACCTGGCTTTGAGTAGGACAAACAAATAATCTCAAACTTCCACCCAGAAGCAAAACTCACGACTCCGATAGTACTTTTCCTTACTTATTCGTGAACAAACTGCTCGTCAAATTTCGCCCAATTGTTCATTCAATAACGTCTCAAAAGTAAAGCCTCTATTTTAAGTATACTCAAAGCTGTACACTTTACCAATCGAATCACTATCTCCGAATCCGAAAATGCCTTTCACTTGATTAAAGGTAACACATTTCTCCACTCGCTTCATGTTCCAATAAAAATCTTTGCAAGAACTGAAATAAAAACAGATGTACAATGTGGATGAAACTTGACCAAAAGATCGGTACCGTACAATTCCTAGGTACAATATACTTTGAATGCTTGGTAATCAGCAAATTATTCGAAGCTAATTGCACTATGAGAAGCAAAGAAATAATTACAATAATAAAACCAACTCAATAGGCAGTCAAGAAATTGGTAACCTACTATTTCTGTGCACTATGAGATTTGTAAACAACTATTTTTCGAAGTATCTCCAATATTTCTGAAGTATCCTATCCAATACACCGATCAGTGGACGAGCGGAAAGAGCATCTGTTACTCAAACGGTAGACCTGGATTCAATTTCAGGCCGGGTCTATCCAAAGACTGTAAGAATTGGTGTTTACACTTTGCTTGCCGTTCAACAACAAGGGACAGTACCGGTATGCATTTCCAAGGTAGATAGGTAGTAACTTGACTCGAAAACCGCAAAGGTCCCTTCGCTGTCTTCCGGAAAGACAGCTTGGTGAATAAAAATGTAATCAAAAAAACCTTAAAGATTAATTTTAATTCCAGTAAAACTTATTTGAGATACCATAATTTATGCTTATTTAACAATAATTTTACGTTTCTTATGGAAATGGATCGATAGTAGCTTATTGTTTAGCCGAATATACCTTATGTATTTTACCGTGGACTACAATGGTTGAGGCTATGCGAATCAATTGAATATGATCATCCATAAAGAGCTCTAAAAATTTCGTCTAAACGTCTACCACTATAAAAATTGGTATTCACAGCCTTCCTGCTTGGCGTTCAGCAATGATGAAACAGCCCGAAGCCTCACAGTGTGAAGTAGAAAGATGGTCAGGTGGCAGCTTGACTTGAAGACCGAAAGGTCCTCTAGCTGTCCCCTGGCCAAAGCAACTTGGTGAATAAAATGTAATTGCAATTACAGTACAGTATACTCCGCAGGAACGAGCGCAAAGTGTCTTTCCACTGGCACAGCGGGTTTTAAGGCCACAGTAAGTTAGTCCAGTTCTCCGTAAAACACTGCTGAAAAAACCAGGGCTTCGGAACCATTGGAAAATAGGCATGGCTCAGGCTGCGAAACTGCAATTTTTGAAAGTATGGCTCCCGCTTTGCGTCATTGTTACTTGGGTCCACGACTTTTCGTCGCGGACCTTTTCGGCGCCAATTCGGTGATTTTTGACTAACCCTAACCCTAAATAACTGAACTGTCAAAGAGCACCGAATTGGCGACGAAACGATCTGTGCCGAAAAGGATCGGCAACAAAATAGGTGGCGCCGAAATGGTCGCAAGTCAGAAAGTTTTATTCCTGTAGCCCATCTAATTTATGAAGTCAACTGCTGACAGGCACGCAACCAGGATTTTGCTAAGGAGGGAGAGTTTGAGCCCCATGCAAAAAATTTTTTTGCGTTTCATAGGCAGGGGTCTGGGGGTTGAGCCCCCAGCCACAAAGCGATTTTTGTAATTAAAAAAAAAAGAACATTTTAACGCTATTTGAATGGTACTTTGCTGCGACGCGATTTTTGTAATTACCAAAAAAAAGAACATTTTAACGCCATTGGATGGTACCATTTGGACGGCACGTTAAAAGAACATTTTAACGCCATTTGGATGGTAATTTGTCGAGGCTTTTGAAAAAAGTAATTGCTAAAATTTGGAAGCCTTTTGACAGTTAAGTTTCTCAGCCTCAACAGCTCCACCTACCTGCATACTGGGCAAGTCCAAAACATGATTAAAAGCACGCATATTTGTGTTACATTTTTTAAGCGACTCGGCTAAAAGGGGACTTCGGACTTCCTAGTCCCTCCAATCCTGGTTGCGGAACCGACTGTTACTTACCGATGCATTTACCAAGGTCATCCACATTGAAAAACCATATGGATTACTAATAGATTGAAACACTTAAAGTTAAAATTCCTGGTTTTAAATAATTTCATGGGCGTTTGTTTGGCTTTAAAATGTTTTTTTGTTTTAGGAAAGTCGGAATAGATTTTTGGAGGCTCCAGCTTCAGCTTCACCAGAAGTGCAGTTAAAGGCTACGGCAAAAATGCTTGGCTCCGGCTAGGTAGCGATGGAAAAAAACTACTGTACGTCAAAATGTGAAGAAATACACACCCGATGTAATCCAAGTCCGAGAATATGAAAGTTTTATCCGGGTCAAAGCCGACCGCAATAATGTCCTTGGTGTTTTCTCTAGCAAGCTCGTTGCACTGTTCTAAAGTCAGATCTTTCCAAAGAAATTTTTCATCATCTGTTAACTGTATCACAAGTGGGACGTCAAACACTCTTTGCAAATAACTGAAAAAACAAACCAAAAACATAGAGGCTATGTAACCACTAAGTTGGTTCTTATCAGTAAACTAGCCTTTTTATTAGGCGTAAGCCGACTAATTTTCGATTTTTCGGTTGTTTTCTACATAAAAATCACCAATTTTTCGGGGACAATCAAACTCATTAAAACCCTGAAAGGGAAAAAGTGCGTATAGATCTGAAAGCTTATTGTTTCGACTAAAAGGCGAAAACTTCGAAATCTTGCGTCATCCTTTCATAGTTCAATATGAAATGATATCATCAAAGATAATAAAACATACGCAGTACAAACACTGTACGTTCGTATGTGTGCAACTGTGCAATATAACACTTGATTAACAATTTCAACTAACACTGAAAAAATAGTGTAAATCTTACATCACCTTTTTTATTTAAAAATACTACTGCTCTCAACCTACACGCTAAGATCACAGTTGCCAGATCCCGGATTTTACGCCAGATATTCTTTTAATTTTAAAATCTTAGGGTATTGGGATTATTCGGGAGAATTAGAAACAGAAACCTAACTGGACAAATTTACCCTCCAACTCCCAATTTACTGGCAGAAACTGGTAAATATGGTTTCGAATTGAATGCAGACGTTTTTTGGGTCTTCACCTCAGTTCAGGTAATTCGGATTTCATCTCAAATTCTTGGAGATTTTTGCTCTTGAAAAATCATTTTTGAGCTCTGAAATGGGATTTTTGATCAATTTGTTCTGGCAACTCAGCTAAGAACGATTAAGACCAGAACTTTGGTGAGAATCAACATAACAAATTGTTTTTTCTTGAGTTTCTCTATCCTACTCTTTAGCTCACCATATCCGAAATTAGATGCAAAACATACCTTGTCATGATAAAGGGTATCAAATGACCCAGATGCATGGCTTGTGATGAGGGGCCTCTTCCGGTGTACAAGTAAAATGGTTTGTTTTGTTCGTAAAGTGTTAGGATTTGATCGAATTCTCTGCAATTCAAAAATCACTAAATTTTAGAAACAGAAAGTGCAGGACATTGTACTGTAATTACATTCATTCGCCAAGTTGCCTTGACTAGGAGACAGCTTGAAGAGATACTGCAGTCATCAAGTCAAGCTGCCACCTGGCTACCACAAACGGTGGAGGCTTCATATTCTCCCTTGTTATGGCTGAACGTCGAGCAGGGAAGCTGTTTATTCCAATTTTTACAGTCTTAGGTTTGACCCGACCAAAAATCGAACAAGAGTCTACCATTTTAGTAGCAGACGCTCTATCCACGCAGCCACTGACCGATATTCATTATGGTTGTATATGATGATTATGGTTGTGTATGAAAAATGAAAAAATATTTATTTTGAGAATTAAGTCATACTCTTGGGCTCACTGACTCTACTCTCTGACAGTTAGGTTTGATGCATGAGTGATTTTTAGCAAAACAATGGCGTTGATTAATATTTTGCAACGTCTCAAAACGACGTTTGAAATTTTTGTTTAACTGCAATTCCCTAAGTCATCCCATCCTCGGTAATTGCTTGAAAATGTTGTGTAAGGCTTAGTGTAAGGCTTAATCAACTTAAAAATACAAACTGCTATAACTTTGTCTTATACCTGTGGGAAAAGAAGATTCCTCGCTTGAAAAAATGATGTAGTTTTTCTCCTTTCTTTTCAAGAATAGCCTGAAATCGCTTCAGCAACGTTTCGTCAATGCTACTGCTTCCAAACCTCTCTGAAACAAGTATTCAAATAGATGTGAAGAAAAAAAAATGCAACATTTGATATACTAAATCGACTACCAAAATAAAATATAACCGAATTGGCGAATTGGTTGTAGAAGTGCTTACATACAATACTATTGAATGAGCATCTCTAAAGTTGGTCAACTGATAATCACAGGCTTTTCGTTGATTCGCTTCTTATGTTCATATTACCATATTTTTCGGATAAGGTGCACTGGAGAATAAGGCGCAGTATCAACAAATGAACTTTAGTGCTTTTATTTCTTTACATACGGCGCACTAACTGAAACAAAACTTACAAAGCTCTAAAAACTGTATTAAAGCCCCCAATCACTCTGAATTAAATCATGAAGAGAGTATAACCTGATCCATACATAAGGCGCATCTTCGATTTCTTAGAAATTTTAAGTACTTTTAAGTGCGCCTATTGGTCTGAAAAACATATTATATCATTACGCTCATCTAGTAAACCTGGGCCAAACAGACACAAAAATTTTGCTTAATACAAATACACTCTGTCATTTAAAAAGTGATCAAGAAAAAAAAACATATTGGCAAATGTAAAAAGAATCTTATTTGAAAAGTTTTAATCACATTAGTTGTTTAGCAACCTATAAAACCATCTGCAATGGTCATAATAACTCAGTTAACTCACTTATCAGTTTGTCATAATCCACGCCAGTTGCATTTGAGGATTGTACTTCCCAAGGATTAACTACATCATCATCAGTAGGAGTCGTTTCTAGATTATTTTGGTCACTCATAATGCTAATGTTGACACTTGTAAAAGAATGATAGATAGCTTATGATAGTAAACTAGCAAATAAGGTTCTGCAATGCTCAAGTAATTGAAAATTACTGCATAAACTTGGCTGATGATTAAAATTTTGAATATTTTTGGTACTTACACGCATTAAACAAGATAGACTGAAATAGTTGGTATGTCTGTTCACCAACTAAAAGCTACTGCAAAAATGATCTTTTCAAGAGAAAAAACTGAGACAAGTTTTAGCATTTTGAACATACTATTCAGATGTTAGCAGACTATGTTTCTTGAAGCTGTGAAATGCCCTCTAGAGGCAAATTGATTAAAACAAACCAAATTATGTTTGTAATTATTATGCATAAAAATTGATAGCATCAAATTAGACCCAAGAACTATTAGGAAATTTCATATGATTAAGAACAGAACTCAGTGTCAGCAAAAACGGTGTGAAGTGTCTTGCTTGGACAAAATAAACAGCCCTTCAATGCTGACAACCAATCTAAATCAAGTTTGCATTAAAATTTTCTATCAACTAGAATTCACTCAGACAAGCGGTCAAGACATCATAAAATGCATATCTTTGATACAGATAAAAAGTGTTCACACAAATATCGGGAATTCGGATGATGTTTGCAGAGCCAAAAATTGGCTTTATACCAAAACATAAACCAAGATGTCATAAAATATAATTTACAAAAAAAGATTAAAAAAAAAATCTCTCAGATAATAAACAACATTTAGTGTTAACAAACACGCATTGAAAACTACCAAAAACTCTTAAACACAATCACAATACATACTGAGCTTTTGCATATTATGTGATAGTTGAACAATAAATAAGTTGATATACTAAAATTTTATTGTGATAAAGGAGAGGTTTCTTTGATCAATTTCAGTACTAACCTACTATTGTAGTGATAACATACTCTGTTCTTGAACAGGATACCCAATGTTTTCCGTTTTTCAAGGTGAAATGAATGAGGTAAACTGATGCCCAAAAGGCAGACTAGCTAATACTACCGTATTTTTCGGACTATTAAGCACACTGGAGCACAAGATGCAGTATCAAGGAAACTGTAGGCCGTACAGGGATTGAGAAATATATAAGGTGCACCTTTAATTTTCTAGAAATTTTGAGCATTTTAAGTGTGCTTAAGGTCCGAAAAAAAGGGTGATTGAAACCAATCAAGGATTTTTGTATAAGTGTGGTAAGATTAATACCCAGAGTAACCCGTTCATAATTATAAGAAAAAGAAATTTTGCATAATTAATCACATTGCACAAATTTGACACCATAGGCTTCATATGAACACAATAAAGTAACCCATTTCAAATAGATTAACAAGCAAAAAATTACAAATTATAAGAAAATGGATGATTAGGTTAGGAAAGCAATCAATAAGCAAAAATGCTCAAGCCTACAGAACTTCTTTAAAATTTCTGATGTGGTCAAAACCAAATGCTGATACTTTATGCCCTGCAACATCACAAGCAAATCGGACAGAAGAACCTAAAGTTTTTCCGTGTACAAGTGCATAAAGTAAACCACCTAAAAATGTATCTCCAGCACCAAGGGTATCAACTACTTGACTTGGCTTTGCTGCTGGTACCATGATGACGTCATCGCTATTGCCCGTCACTCCACATGCAGCACCAGAGTCACCCCAAGCACAAACAATAAAAGCACCAGGTTTACAATACTCCTTAAAACCTTTTACTGCATCAGCTGCATTTCTATGCTTTTTCGCTGAGGCAAAATCTTGACTTATCACAATAAGATCGGCAAATGGCATCATTAGAAGCTGATTTTGTCGAGCAGGCTTTTCTGCTTCCATTGAAATGAAAATTTTTTGATCTTCAGGTGTTGATTCATTGTATTCTTTCAAAAAATTCATCATTTTTATAACTTCTGCTATATTCCTACCTTCAAAGTGTATCATGGAATATTTAGAGTGATCCAGCAAACAAAAATTTTCCAGAGTTAATTCAGGAAGCATTTTGCCGCTGTGTATGATAGTTCGAGAACCATTTTCAGTGTTGATAATCACTTGTGAAGATGGAGTCAGACAACCATCATGCACAACAACATTATCCATGCACACATTAAATTTTTTCATTTCTTGAACTAAAAAATCTGTCAGTAAATTTTCTGTTGGATTCGAATTATGAGCAACAGTTCCGTAATATTCCACATTTTGTTGAAGTATGCCTATAATCGCACTACTGTTAGCAGCATTACCACCTTTCTGCCAACACAAGTTTGTACATCTTTGGTCAGTTCCTTCAATTGGATACTTCTCACATGTACTCACCATATCTAAGCAAAGCAAACCAATGCAGAGTATGCTTTTGTTTTTACTAACACAAACCTTATCAGAAAAGATTGCCATTTAAAACGTAATTTCAAAATTTAAGATTTTTAACCATAACCTATCACCTAAAAACAAACATTGCCAAATTAGTAACAGGGAAAAGTAATGTTACAGATTGCCATAATAACAGTTAGATATAACAATAACCACACTAAATAGCACTGCATAGTGCATATTCAAGCAGTAATTTTGGTTAAATAGGTATATTCAAGATGACTAGCTTTAGATACACAATTAAACATCTAGAACAGGGGTCGGCAACTTTTTGATGCTGTCGGGCCAAAATTAAGCTCAATAATAGGTCGAGGGCCATAAAGAAGGTTTCCACTAAATCTGGACGAAAAAATACCCAAAAATGTTTATGTTGTCACGTCATAGATTCGTTGCAAATCAAACAAGTAGGTCTTTCTAGGCGATCTACAAAAAGAAATTATTTTTCCACACTTCTTTAAAAGCTCCGAATTCCTCATCAACTTTTTTATATTTTGATAACATTTTAAGGTTGCTAAAACAAATCACAAAGGCTATGTTTTCTACCAAGTAACTAAAAACAAAACAGAAATTCTGTTATTATTAAAGCGAACTGCTCAGTGCTTAGTGGAAAACAAACACGCCATTGCAAAGCATGTAACTTTAACATTCCTGCAAAAACACTCGCTCTCTGTGTTTTCACAGGTCAAGGTGTGACCTGTGAAGTGCTTGATGTGAGGCTAAAATTCTTTTTTTTTTTTCCGCTGGTCTTGAACGGAATAAAATCATGGCCATCGATAAAACACGGAAATGCTTCGACTCAAATCTAATGCGTCATGCAATTGTTTAGACGCGTGGTTTTATCTGTTTGCTATGCTAATTGTCATAATTATGCAAAGAGGTCGCAGGCCGGATAAATGCACAATTTCAAAAAGAGGCCGCGGGCCGGATAAAATGTGTCGGCGGGCCGGATTTGGCTTGCGAGCTGCAGGTTGCCGACCTCTGATCTAGAACTTATTTAATATATATTTCTAAGAACACAATCAAATATCAACTATTACTCAGCCAAATAACAACACACATTTATCCAAATAAAATTTAACTTTTAGGAGAAAATACAAAAGTGGTAAAAAATTTAACTTTTAGGAGAAAATGCAACTTCCAGTGTCACAATTGTACAGATTTAAAATATTTAGTATAGTAAAGTGGATATTCACAGTAAGTCGTAACATAAGAAGCAAGTTAAGAGAATGTTTTGATGATTTTATCTTGCTTATTAAGCTTAGAAACAAATGCTTTTATTCAACTAAAAATAAAACTAAAGAGGTAAAGCAGGAATGGCAAAGAGTATCACACTGCAACAATCTTGCGAGGCACCTAATTGGAACATTGCTAGCACTTATCAACTATCACCATTTATTAGGCTATTGCAAAGCACCAAAATCATAAAATTAACATAAAAATAGAAACTTATGAGAGTGCAGAATATCATGCATTGCGTACATATATAGAATAATAAAATCTGCACAGTTCTGACTGAATGAATAGACATACACAATACAAATTGAAGCACAAAATTTCAGCCAGGCTAAGCACAACTTTTTAAAAGCTAATTTTTATGGATGCCAGATTGCCAGTTACTTTATCATTTGGACACTCTGACATGGTAAAATCGCCATCGAGTGACTTTGTCATCTTTGAGAGCAGCACTTTAATTTTACCACACTTTTAAGTTAACTTTGCAGGTGAACAATTCTATACACCCTGATGATCACAATGAAGTTTGTTAAGACGCTTCGAACCCAATCATGTTGATGACCACCCGAAAAATGATCAAGTGTCCAAATAAAGGAGTAACAGGCAACCGCGTGCAAAGCGTATTATCATAAATGCCAACAAACTGATTAACAATGTGAAATAATCTACAACTAGGGGCCACTAAAAATTACATAATGAAAAAAGTTTCAAAAAAATGTAGCTAAATTTGTTTTAAGCAGTAGTTTCTTTTTCCATTATTAAACGGTAGACTCGGGTCCGATTACCAGTCACGTCAAACCAAAGACCAGAATAATTGGTATTAACCAGTGTTCCTAATTGGCTTCTGCCCAAATTTTCTACAAAACAATTGTGTCCAAAGCTCTAAAAAGATGTACCAATCCAGTATTAAAGTATACAAAAGGCCATGTATTTCCACAAATTTGTTGAATTTTCTAATGCTATGTTTACCATTTTGCCAAAAATGATTTGCCCTTGTTCAGACAAATTGGTGATTTGCTGAAAAAAATCAGTTTAGAGGAAATACTGACTCACAGCTTCCCTGCTTCATGTTCAGCAATAAAAAGGTCAGTGTAAAGCCTCCACTGTCAGGTGGGCATCACCCAGAATGCTTATTTCATATATGAATAAAATTAACTACAATTACCGCAAATTCATACTTTTATGAATATTAAACAATAGTACAGAAATTAATGAATTTTTTCAAAATAAGTAATTAACAATGATTAAAAATCCTAATTTCTGATCCAGAAAACTAAAAACTTAGCTCATTAATTAAACATTATAACATATTGTTTATTTTTACTATTTTTTAACTAAAGCTAATTCACACAGTGTTAACGATATCTGATATGATTTTAAGCAACATTGTTTAAAAAAATCACAAAATTTGAAATTTGATGCAACAGTTGTATTGTATAAAACAAGATTATGAAATATCTTAGAGCAGCATAATAAAACTATGTATAATATACAACTTCACTATAAACTGTATAAAAGACATAGTACCAATATTCATAATCTGTGCATTTCAGTGATAATAGATTAAATCCTTCTCTGATCTAGGTAAATTCATTCTACTTGAATAAGACACCCCTGATGATCTTGATTACAGTTGAAACAGACTGTAGGGTTTTAAATTTTTAAGTTTTGATGTGTACTGTGCTATGTTATAAACTCATTCCTTTTTTTAAAATCTGTTAAGAAAGTTTAGTTCAATTTGGATTTATTTTACTGCCAATCAATTTAAGCACACCTGAAGTTTGATAAATAAAACATGACAAACACATAAAAAGAGCAAAGTATTATGAGCAGTTGAAAAATATTTTTGTAAACATAACACCAGTAGCACCATAATTGATAGCCTTGTAGACTAAAGCAAATTTTTACTTAAATTGTTAGATACTGCTTGAAATAGCGTTTTTGAAAGAAATGAGAACTACTAGAGGTAATAAAGAGACGCCGAACCTTGTTTCACTATTCCCCTTATGTGCAAAAAACAGATTTAATCTGTTAACTCCATATCATTGGCAACTTTGAGTTTCAAAATTTCTTCAAAAAATGATGATTCTGCAAAATTTCTCGCAGATTTAGCAACGCAATGCTCGATGAGCAACGAGAAGTTCAATGAGCAAATATCTCATTGCTTACTCAGCAAAAAAAATTGCAAAATTATCCTTTTCAGGTGTCACAAAATTTTGAAATGCAGGGTTGCCAATGGTATGGAGTCAAATAGATTAAATCTATTCTTCAAAAAAAAAGGAAAAGATAAAACAAGATTTAGGGCACCTCTTTATTACCTCAAGTAGTTCTCATTTCTTCAACGAAATCAATCTCGAGTAGCATATATATATCTCTTTAAGGCAATAGTAGCAAACACAACATATAAAATATTCAGAAGTTACATAACAGATTTTCAACTTAAATTTTTTTACAACTGTGATGTAGCACTTTACTCACATATCTGCTTCCCATTAGACTAGTGTTTTATCAGCATCTGAATTCATACATAGCCTACCCTGGCAGCCCACCTAAACCTTCAAACCACACACAAGGGCTTCTGCACTTGCCATTGCACCCACATCACATGAGATTCTCCTATCTTCAGGTGACATGATTGCTGAGAAGATTACGAAACAGGCCAACAGTTGCAAAGCCACTTTGCAAACACGTCAAAAATGGAGTAGTTTGCAAACACCCCATATTTACTCAATAATTAATTAATCAAGGTTCACGTTGAGATGAAATCACTATGTTGCTTGTACATGTAATTTTGCTGACTAAAATATGTTGAAAATCCAAAATCATACCTTTCAGCTTCAAAATTTTTAACCAAACTTGAAGGAAGTGTAGAGTGACTATTTCACAGGAAGATTTCAAGTTAAAGAGAGTAAAAGTAATATATTCGTCTCTATAGCTGGAGGTCTGAGGTTGAAACCTCAGGCCGGTCAAATCGGACAAAGTGTTGTCAACAGCTCTCCACCACAGCAACATTTCTTTGACAGAACCTGTGTTGCCCACCACAATGAGTGAAAATGGGCCCAGCAAAGTGCAAACTTGTTACATACTTCTGCGTAATACAGTGAGTATGATGTAAGACTTGATTTGTGCATTTTTCACTTCAGATTTGCTTTTTTAAGGTTTAATCTCATTATAAGGGTTTGAGAAAAGTTTGGGTTAAATTTGGAGTTAGTTTTAGAGTAAAATTTTAGGCATAAAGAGTTTTAAAAGTAAGATTTTGGGCTTAAAGCCCAACATTATCGACATAATAGGGTTACTCAGCGATGGTTGCTTGTAGCTGATCTGAATTTCTTGACATGATCATACCCAAATGCTGATACTTTATGGCCAGCAACTTCACAAGCAAACCGTACAGCAGAGCCCAAAGGATTTTGATGCACAAGTGCATAAAGCAAACCACCTAAAAATGTATCACCAGCACCAAGAGTGTCAACAATCTGACTTGGTTTGGCAGCTGGCACCATGAGCACTTCATCCTTGTTGCCAGCAACAGCACATGCAGCACCAGAGTCACCCCATGGGCACACAACAAAAGCACCAGGTTTGCAATACTCTTTAAAGCTTTCAACTGCTTTAACAGCATTTTTATGCTTTCTTGACTCAGCAAAATCTTGGCTTATTACAACAAGGTCGGCTAAAGGCATCATAAGAACTTGATTTTGTCGAACTGGTTTTTCTGCTTCCATTGATATAAAAATTTGTTGCTCTTTTGGATTAGAATCATTGTACTTACATAAAAATTTCATCATTTTAAGGACCTCTTCCACATTTCTCCCTTCAAAGTGAATTATGGAATATTTAGTATGATCCAATGATGAAAAATTTTCCAGGATTAATTCAGGAAGCTTTTTTCTGCGATGGACAATTGTTCTAGAACCATTTTCAACATTAATAAGAACTTGTGAGCAAGGAGTCCCACAATCACTATGGACAACAATATTATCCATGCAAACCTCATATTCTTTCATCTCATTGATCACAAAATCTGAAAGAAAATTTTCTGGACTATCACTTCGCGCTACCGTTCCCAAAAAATCAACTTTGTGGCCAAGCATGCACATTACAGCACTCATATTAGCAGCATTTCCACCTTTTTGCCAATGCAAACTCAAGCATCTTTGGTCAGTTCCTTCCTGAGGAAAAGCTTTACATGTGGTCACCATATCCAAACATAGTAAGCCAACACAAAGAACTTTCTTGCTCTTATCTACTGAAATTTTATTTGTGAAATTCATTACGGTAGCTCTAAGCTATATAGCTAAAAGTGAAATCCTATGCAGTATTAACTCTAATAATTTAAACGTTAATTCAGGTTAAAATTACAGAATTGGTAGGCGTGGCAGGTAGGGTAAAACATAAAGTTATCAGTTAGCAGAGATGGGGCAATGATGTAAATTTGAGTTAAGCGATACCAATATGCACTACTCTCAATTTTACTTAATTCCACACCAATATCGATACAGTATCACCGATACATTTTAACAACATTTTTTTGATAAATTTAATCCAGATAAGCATTATGTCAAATTATTAAATATTTTTATTTAGGTAAGGCACCTGCAATTTTTTATGACTTGGTTGAATTGCCCACGCTCACATTTTTGGTGAAAAATACTGTATGGAATGGACAGACCATGTCACATAACATAGTCAAAGTACGATTGTTTCTCCATTATTAGCCATTTGTCCAATGTTTTCTTCTAGAAAGATTAAATCTTCATTATTCTCGTTGTAGCATGCAAAAACGATTGGAAAGTTGGTGGGGTCTATATCTCTGCGTGCCATTGCACTTGCGAGCAACACAGTTTTCTTTTAAAGAAATGCAAAAGTTAACCTTTTTACATGAGGTTTTGCAATGGTGTTGATGAAAATGTTCAACACCATTTTGTCACTCACTCAGGTATTGCGTCAAAGGTATCTTTCATGAGAATAAAATTTACATTTAAACCATTTTACTTGAAGTTTTTGAATGGATCATTTGTCATGTTTCCAAATAAAAAAAATCACAAAATGTTTTCATACATAATTAGAGGTAAATTTTTGACAAGAAAAATCTCTAACGAAAGAACTTTATGGAGAATCATAACAATTTTTTTAACGGGAAATGTGATGACAAGTACAGAAATTAATTTTTTATTTTGAACAAGACTTTGGTTATTTGTTCCAAACTCAACAATAGTATATATAATAACCGCAGATTTGAAACAGACAATAGCCACAGCCCACAAACAAGGGATGAATGAATGAAATTACTCAACAGGGTTGTGCAAACTTTTTTGACAGAGTTCAAAATATAGCACAGCAAAGGTGTGCCCTAGCTACCACCCTTAGCAGAGAAAAATTTGCTATTTACCTTGCTGTTTTTGATACAGAATATTATATGAAAACCACAAAGAAAAAGATTTTTAGCACATTTATACAAGGACTAAAGGCAAAATATTGGGGTTATCAAAAATTAGGGCAATAAAATCTGATTAGATTGACGTTGACTGTACTATCTTTCTTGACTTCTCTTTAAACACCACGTAAGGGCCTCCCAAATTATAAGTGTTATTGGCAACCCTGACATTTCACGGCAGTAGCGTAGTCCACAGAGACCTTTAATAACCTATATACAGCAGCATTTGTATGCCAAAACAAGAAGCCTCCATGGCTTAGCCTAATTGCGGCGATGCCTTTAGAATAAAACACTAAGATGGCATTATCAATGTTTCAATGTCAGATTTTCCAATAAAAATGATGATTAGAGAGGCCTCTATGTCGTGTTTGAAGTAGAATATAACAGAAACGACTGGGTCAAGAAAGATGGGGTCAATGCCATTCTAAAGCGATTGCCCAACAACTTTAACTACTGCTTCCCACTAATTTAATCTTTGAACAGTCTTTTTTTGAAAGGCAGGTTTAGTCAAATTGGAATTGTTTGTGGCAAAAGCTGAATGCATCCTGGCGCAGGCGGGTCAAAATTGAAGACTTGGAGTGAATTGGACAATTCTTTTTCTGGGCCATATTTGCATCGTGCAGAGCACCAACACTTTTTGTATTTTGCTGCACTTATATCTTAGCAAATGTAGCAGAAGACCAAAAAAAAGGGTCTTTGCCAGAAATTCAAATGCAGACAAAAAAAAACAGATGTTTCATTAAGCACAGAGGCCTCTGGCATTGTACCACATGGTAAATACAGAGCTGGCCAGCATGCCCAGTTTGGACACCACTGCCGTAAGTTAATAACCATTCAAGATTAATAACATAAATTAATAACCATAAGTTAATAACCATTCAGATTCCATTCGAAAAATTTTTAATAATAAGTTAATAACCATTCAAGATTCCATTCGAAAATTTTTAATTATCAATGTGATTGATTCATCTTGTCTGGGGCCATTCAACCAGACTAAATAACTGATCAGACAACAACACTGGCCGATGTGTAATTGAGTCCAGTAAAATGGCAATGCAATGACTAAAAAAATCATAGTGGTCGTCAGCAGGCGTAAAAATGCTTTTTGGGCTTATGTTTGAGTATCTATGAAGAACAATTTCGGTCGAAACAAATGAAGACTGACGATAGAGCACAGGCCTGACAAAATTTTATCACAGACCGTATTTGAATACCCCTGATCTAAGCTAGCTGATATTTTGCAGTTCAAATAAAAAGTAGCAACTCAATTTTCAGATTATATCACCTTTGGGAGCGATATGCACATTAATAAATAAAGTAACAGTATTGTGAATCTCCTTCAATTTTTCGCAAAAACTTCATTTTAATAACAAAAAAAGCAATTTGGAAGAAAGTTGCTGTGACTATCTTTGCTATATTAGTAGCTTGGTATGGGCACTGTTACACTTAAACAGATTCTTACGTGTATTTAACAAGCTTACTAACATCTACATTACATGATCTTAAAAAATGACTGTTAATTCTGTATGCTATACAATTTTGCATACTAGGCTAAGCCAAACTGTTCTTACTGAAGCAAAAAAGACTGGGCTTGGTCTGCCACAAATTTAAACATAATAATCTTTAGCGATTCCTTGTCTCCTGGTCTCTTTCAGCAGTAATTGGCTTCATTTGCGCAATTTTATTCCACTATCATTCAAGCCATTGTTTTTTTTTTTTTTAGTTTAATCTATTCTTAATTAGCAGACCTCACGCGTTTCAACTACTTTTAATATTAATTCCTGAACCATAATAAGACAATTGTGACGCTTTTCTGCCAAAAACATTTTTTGTCTCATCAAAATTTTCAGCACCATTCCAATCGTCTTGATACCTTCCAATCCACCTATTGCAATCGTGTTGGTTTCAACCCCATTCCAACACAATTCCAACACCATTGGGCAAGTTTTGTGATGCTGTTATAAAGTTTTCATGCCTACCGTGATTTTGATTATGACGAAATGGGTGCTAAAATTTTCATCAATACCATTGCAAAACTTCATGTAAAAAGGTTGAGTGATGGCAAGTAGAGATGTTGCAGTATACAAAATTTTTGTTTGCAAACTACACCACACCGCTCAATTCTATTCGCATACCACACTGCATCTCAAAAAGTTTGTGAGCTTGTTCCACCGCACTGCAAATCTTGAACTTGTAACACCGCACCACAATTCAAAATATCACGGTTAACAACATTGCTTAACACTAACACTGTACCTTACTCCATGCAAAATTATAAACAGGGTTTATACGAAATTTTTCTGACATATTCCCCTGACTTTCGTCAAAATCGCACCTGTTTTCCCTGACTTTTGTTTAAAAATCCCTATGTTTTTCCCTGACCCAATCCTGCAAAACATACTTTTTCCCTGACTTTCAGAATATAAACGAACAGTATAATATCAACCAGCAGCAAAAAGAACTATGCACACCTAATGCATACTTACACAGAAACATCAATTCAGCAGCAGAAATAAGAATTTCACAGGTGACCTGTTGTAATTGTATCTTAAAAAAGATTGATTGTATCTTAAAAAACAATGGATCTTGATTCATAGGAGATAAGAACTTTCCAAAAAAATCTCCCTGACTTTTTCCAACTTTTCCCTGACTTTTTCGTTGAATTCCCTGACTTTCCCTGACTCTCCCTGACTTTCCCTGACCATCTCGAAAAAGATATGTTTTCCCCTGATTTTCCCTGACCGTATAAACCCTGTATAAACCAAACAGCTTGGCACCCATGGACCACCTAATGCTAGTCAAACAATATCAGTACCGGTAGCTTTAGATAATGACTTGGTATAAATTGTTGCTTAAATAAACAAGTCTATTAACCCAACCCTAAATTATAGGTATCAGTTTAATTTTAAATAATAAAAAAGTATCCCAATCATGAATCAAACCATGGACATTATGTTTGGAAAATAACGGCATTTCCAGTTTAGAAGATCCAACTGCCAAACTTAGCTAGCTGCATTCAAGCAAACAGAAGCACTAAAGCAAAGTCACATCATTACTACGTTTGCCAGAGTAAGTCATAATCGTGCTTAATAAGCTACTTAAGTATACAAACCTGTCCTTTAATTGTATTTTATACCACACTAGTACAAGCATTTTAAGTTTAATATCAATTTTGTTCCAAAATTCTATAACTTTTCTTCTTAATAAACAACTTTAGCTCAAAGTTTCTTAAGGTAAAGAATTGTTACACAAAAGTAGTTTTAATCATTACATTTAATTTTTTAATTTTTTGTTACCAGTTACTGGTATCATATATGATATGAAAATACTAAAAATTATAAATAAAAAAGGTGGTTAAAGGTTAAGCACTTTGTGCTTTTGCATTATCAGTCAATGAGCATTGACATGTTGAATTTGAACCAACATTACAAGCAATTATTACGAACTTTGGTATCTATATACAGTGCTGGGCACCGCAAGTTCTTTTTTAAGTCCGCAGTCCGCAACCGAATTTCAATTTTCTTAATCCGCAACCGCAAGTCTGCGATTGGACGTTTAAAAGTTTAGTCTGCAACCACAAGTCCGCAACATTTCAGAATTCTTGAATCCACAACCGCAAGTCTGCAACTTCCTCATTCTTGAAGTCCGCAACCGCAAGTCTGCAACTTCGTAATATTTGAAGTCTGCACCTCAAGCCAGCAACTTTTTATGAACCGAGTAGAACAGTTTTGCAATCAACCATGTCCCACAGTGGTCTGCTCAGGGTTGATTAGCAAAAATAAGTCAAAAGTTGTGACTTGTGGGAAGTATAGTAAGAGTATGGTGGATACATTCCACATAATAGAAGGAATTACTCACAATTGTTGATTGTAGTAAATGTACCCATGACTTGTTATTGAGC
Organism: Trididemnum nubilum; assembly: GCA_963965965.1. NCBI lineage: Eukaryota > Metazoa > Chordata > Ascidiacea > Aplousobranchia > Didemnidae > Trididemnum > Trididemnum nubilum. Next base: position 26,371,071 of record OZ014475.1, on the reverse strand, counting down.
TGCTTTTTCAGATAGCAAACTTAAGAATCGCCCAGCACCTCTTACTTTCCAATCCAACTCAAAGCAGATTTAAAAGCTTGTAATTTTGCTTAAAGTTTCTACGTGACTTAGCTAAGGATTTGTAGCCCGCAGCCTTCCTGGTTGCGCTACTGCTTATCCAGTACGTGCCTAAACTGCAAGGAAGCATAATGCACAACCCACCGACGAACCCTTAAAAATACTACAATGAAGCTAAGGATTCGAAGATTAAAAGTTATTGGATTACAGTGAGAAGCCATCAAATACCAAAGCACAATCCGCATTTCTGCTTGCAACAACATATTCTAAGAAAACAATTTTTTTTCGAGGCAAGAAAAGGCAAAGCCAGTGGAAGGAAAAAAAACATTCATATCACTAATCGCATTACTAAATTTTTGTCCCTAGTTTCAATAAATACTCTAGGAACAAGATAACCACATGCTACCAGCAGTGTCGTTGCCAGACCAAACGAAGTGAGAGGGCCCTAGCCGAAAATGGGAGGGAACTATAAAATGGACTGAACTTTTGCACATAAAAACTGATAGTTTAAAGCTACTATTTTGTATTCATCTTTGAAAAAAGACTCACATAAGTCCGGCAGCGCTTATTAGCTCGTTTTGTATGCGGCTCATTCAATCGCTTAAAAAATCTGTCTGCTGGAAGAAATGCGACCAGAAGCGCAACTAGGGTTTTGCTAAGAGAGATGGGCTTGAACCAAAAGTAAATGTTTTTTGCACAAAAATTGTCTTATTTAGGTCCCATGCTGAACAAACCGTTGCGACTCAAGCAAGTCACAGGGGGAGCAGAGCCCCCAGCTGCAGGGAGATTTTTGCGATTTTGCAGCAAAAATAGCGATTTTAACGCTATTTAAATCACATTTCGCATGTTTTAAAACCATACCAATAATTACAGTAAATCGCTAAAATTCAGAAGTCCTTAAAAGATTTAAATTGTTTAGCCTCTTGAGCCCCCATATACTTCAGGTCAAGTCCAAAACATGTTTAAACGCTTATTCTTTTTTTGATTATATTTTCTAAATGACTTGGCTAAAGGGGGCTGATGACCCCTTAGTCCCTTCCCCCTGGTTGCACCACTGACTGCAACCTAAAATAAATCTTGAGTGTGCTCTAAAAAAAAACAGCTGGTCTTTTAAAGAAATGTTTTCATGCATTGTTTCTGGTCATAATCACTAAAGAAATACCGGTAACGCTTTCATAGGCATACATCCCTATTCCACGACACATCCGTAAAGGCGTGTTAATAAGACAGATTATTATTGGGTCACATTTATGTACAGCAGTTGGTGGCCAGAAATTTTGCAAAAAATCGAGAAAACTTTAAACAAGAATCATGTTTAAAAATTATTATTCCTTTTCCCATTATTGCCTGTTGTCTTGTCGTTACATGATCAGGGTTACCACAGAAACTGCAAAATCAAATTCCAGGACTTTCCAGGACTTTTTTAGATGATTTTCCAGGACTTTTCCAGGACTGTGCAAGATTTTTTTACAGGACTTAAAATTTAATTTTCACTATTACTCTTTTATGCACCCACTTTTTTTACTTGTCATTAAAGAAAATTTTAATGCCACGCATTTGGATTTTTAGTACTGACTACTAGCCAGGTTTATAGCCAGAAATCTGCAATGGGAGGGCTTGGCTTGGGGTATGGGAACGGAGTTGCCAGCTGCCGGAGGCCATTGGGAGTCTGAGCCCCGAAGTCAAAGCCCCCAGCACAAAAGACTACCGTACATAATTTTTGCAATAATAACTTAATCTTAGGCCCAGTTTGGTAAAAATTAATGCATTTTAAATGAAGCGCAGAAATTAGCACTGCGAAAGCATGATTGAACTGGTTTTATAAATGGGCTAAAGTATGTGGGTGATGGTAATGGTAAAACTTTTGTCCTAGCTTTTTTTCAAGCAGGTAAACCATAAAATCCCTTCATTTGAAAAAAGCTGAGCTTATTTGCACCAGCGCGCAAATATAAAATCGCTCTCCTAGCCCTAACCCCAACCCTAAACATAACATATCTAACTGTAATCCTACCTATAACCTTAATGTTAATTGTAACCCAAACTCAAAATCCAAATCCAAACCCTAACCATAATAATTTTTTAAAAAAGCGTAAATGGGCACCCACCCTAACTAGAACAATTTTTGAAAAAGCATAAATGACCACCACTCTTGCTCTCTTTTTCTCTATAAGCAAAGCACCCTAAAGTGCAAATGGGCGCTTCCTTTGAAAAAACTCTCAAGTATTAATTTAAGTCATCTGCATTTTATAACGCTAGATAATTTAGGAGAAGGGGCTAATGAAACAAGATTTGAAAAACATGACTGATAATTAACGGAATGAAGTACTGAATAGACACTTTACAATTTTTTTAGAAAGCCTAATTTAAGTATTTTGCATTATGCGATCAAATTGATTGTTTATTTTTAGCCATTTTTGTCAGTTGTTGCTGATTTTATTTTTGACCATTATTAGCCCCCCCCCCCCTAAATGCTGTTTCAAAAGTGGCTTTAAATTACTTTGGAGTCCATATTACTGCATAAAACTGCCTCATAAGTATACTTGCAGGGTGAAAAATGTTACATTTTTTATTGTGTTTAGCCAACAGGCCAATGGAGGGCCTACAACCCACTACACTTCTGCTGCTAGAGAATCGCATTGCAATAAATTACTGTTCATAAATTCACTCTTCATAATAATATTTAATAATTTATACATACTGCACCGCAAAGTGCAAATTTTGGCATTTTAACAAGAAAGTGCTTATTTATACACAGGCGAATAAGCAAGAACTGCTTAAAGAAAATAAGAGAGCAAAGAGCAGAAGAATAGGCACTCATTTACTCTCTTCTATTTTTTTAAATTATTGTTTGGGTAGGGGTGCCATATTTTCATAGACCAAAAAGAGGACAGTTTCGAAAATCGAAGCCCAAACGACCAAACACGCTGAAGGTATATACCGGCCGACTGGACTGACTAAAGACTTTTTTATTTTGGAGAACACAATTTTCCAAGAGAAAATTCAAAAACTGAAGACCATTTTTTCTTTGGAGACCACTTGTTTTTGCACCAATTCTTCCCTATGAAAATGGTGATCTCAAAAAAAAAGATCTGCTGTCAGTAGGGTTGTATTAAGGTCGGCGGGAGCTGAACGCGAGTGTGGATGGAAGTATATCGTTTTTGGTCGGTTTGGTCTTCGAATCCCGCCTTTAAGTGCTGAGCATCAAAAACAGAAAACATTTGGCTACTTTTTTGGTGTCCTACAGAAAAAGACGACAAATCCTCTTAAAAGAAAACATATGGTAGCCCTACATTAGGGTTATACAGGTTTAAGATTAATGTTAGGATTGGAGCTTGCGATACAGTTAGGGTTAGATTTAGGGTTGGGTTATGGCTAGGATAGTGACTTTTTTATGTGTGCGCCAGCATAAAAATAAGCTCTGTCTTTTAACAAAATAAACTTTTAAATTTACCCTGTTATTTCACAATGCAATTTATTTCAACAATACTACAGACCTTCATAATGCAAATTATTTCAACAATACCTTTGTGCAATTACAAGGTACCAGTTATCACAACAACAACAAAAACTTCACATTCTGTCCAGGTAAATCACGGGAAAACTTTCCAAACTTTTTCCAGGACTTTCCAGGACTTATTAACAAAATTCAAGGACTTTTAAGGACTTTCCAGGACAGAAAAACAAATCCAGGACTTTTCCAGGATGTGGTAACCCTGCATGATGCTCCAAAAAAGCATTCTGAGTGAATCGAAATGGGGGCACAAGCAGTCGTTAGGGGAGGGCGGCGCCCCTGGCCCCACAGTAGCGACGACACTGGCTACCAGTACCAAAAATGATACCCCAGTGGCTAATTTTGTGAACTCACGGTAAAAAACATCAAAGCCATACTTTGAACCAGGGTTGCAAATTCGAACTTAAACTCACGAAAAGTCGGTTATTTTGCCGAACTCAAAAAAACAGTGCTGACTCCAATTTGAATCAGGTTAGACCCTTTTCTAATAGCCTGTCTCGCCTCACGCCGTATCCTTTATATTTCTGCAGTTATACCACTCTTTGAATATAAATACAACAATGTTATTCCTAACAGAACCCCAAAAATTTGATTCAGCTAAAGGAGCACAGCAAAACAAGAAGTTAATTATCAGCTAGCCAAATCAATATCAATTAACTAAAATTTACTTGACCAAAATTTACGCTATTGATTATACCAACACTATGCTAGACTATACTATTAAAAAACTGCTTCGAGGTTACACTATTGAAATAGAAACATTAGCTTGTTAACATTTTACTTAACCAACTTACTACGGTACATAGCTAACCTGATACATTCATGATTTATAATTTAACTACAAAAATTTTAGACACCATATAACTCGCGCTGTTGAAGACTATTTAATTTGGGCAATAGCTGCAGACTTAAAGATTATGAAATTGAAGGTCTACAGACAATACAGTTCAAAATTACCACTAAGACAGTTCTTAAGAGATTCTTAAAACAAGCCCAAAAGGGGGTACTAAAAAGTTCTAAAAATTAACCAACTATTTGCATAAAAGATGAGAATGCAGCATGATTCCTTTCTCACATTACCAAACAGCATGTCAACGAAAAGAAAGTGATCAAGATAAAAAGCAGGCTTACCGGTAGAATTTATGTCAACCTAAACTCGAAAGTCGAAAAACTTGATTTTTTTGCCTAACTTGAACTCGAAAGAATTTAATTGATTTCTCAAGTTTGACTGGGTAAAAACATGAATATTTTACGAAAATAGAAAGGAATTTCAATGTTTGTATAAAACTTGCAAAATTGCAGACTAAAATTAAAAACGAAGTGACTTGGCGCACGGAACGTGCGCGGTTAAATAAACAAAGATTCGGGTGACGTCACTCGTTTTCGGAAATTTTTACTTTGAATATTACAGTTATAGGTTTGGGTTAGGGTTTAGGTTAGGCTTAGGCTTAGGCATTGGTGGGCAAGTTAATGCAAAACGTTAGCTTCGTTAACCACTAGTCCGTTAACAAACTTCACTCCTCCGTTAACGTTAATCCGTTATTTTCAGCTTTAATTAACGGAAGTTAATAAAGTCCGTTAATTCGTTAACATTTTGCGTGTAATTTACATTTCTTTTTATTCACTCGCTTTCAAAACACGTATTGACGCTGTTGAGCAGATTGTAAGGAAATCAAGTGTTACCAGTGCAAACTGGTTTGTACCGGTACGATGAATGAATGGTGCAAGATATTAACGATAAAACCTTAACGGAAGTCAACAGAACTTAAAGGAAGTTACTCTAGTCCGTTAACAGAACTTAACGGAAGTTAATTTATTCCGTTAACATGAAAAAACTTTTTAACGGATTAACGATTTCAAGAAAAAGTTAGCTTCGTTATTAACGGATTAACGATTAACGGACTTGTGCCCACCTATGGGCTTAGGGCTAGGATTAGCGTTAAGGTTAGGGTTAGGGCTTAGGGTTAGTTTTTTTGGCTTTATTACAAAATGTCTGCGCGCACGGAACGTGCGCCAAGCCTTTTCCAATTAAAAATAGTCCGCAATTTAAACTGCTTAAGTCCGCAGGTCCGAAACTTTTATTGTTTGTCCGCAATTGCGGATTTGCAGACTTACGGACTTGCCCAGCTCTGTCTATATATGTCAATTGCTGATTAGGAATGGAAAAAAAAGGGTGATGTTAAGTATAAGCAGTTGCTTTTTTTTCTGAAGCTGTGCAACTCGTGTATGAGCACACGTGCACTCTCTCCTCTACTACCTAAGCTTTTCCCAAATCTATCCCTAACCCTAATGTGTGCATGCATGAAAGGAGTAAAAGCGAGCACGCTTCCATACACGAGTCGCAGAGATTCTGAAAAAAAGTGGGCAGCTCATTCTTAACAACTTTGAGAAAAAGATACCTGGTACGCTGACATCTACAGTAAATACCAATATGCCTCCTTTTAAAACAGTTGAACTCTGAGGCTACTTTACACTGTACAGTACAGGAATAAGTTGGCAATTGGGGTTGGGTGACTGATAGTGATACTAACTATGGTATAGCCACATACGAGAGATTTTCAAGCTATGAATCTGAAATTCCCTAGTCACTGCTCAGACTACAGCAGCCTACTATGATGGTACTGTAGACTCAAGCAGTCAACTGGTCGATAAAATTTTGTCATGCTCTCAGTACCCCTAACACAACAGTAATGCTTCAACAATAAACTTTTACTTTTTATTCTAAATGTAATGGATCCTTCAGTTTTTAGAAATAGCGAATAGCCTAGGATCTGTGATACAGTCAAAAAAAAAGTTTTCGTTTCAAATAACAGTTTCGGTCAAAAAAGAACAATATTTTGAAACTTTTTTTTAAATACATTTTTTTTTCAAATAACAGTTTTTTTTCCTAAAATAACGCTTTTCAAACAAAAATTTTACAAAAAAAAATTTATTCCTTTTTTCGTATGGTTGTTTTTTTCAATAAAAAAAAATTGTTACCACTACAGTACATGTTACTAAGTTTTATTCAGTTGTATCAGTTACAGTAAAAGTATCGTCAAATGGGGGTAACAATGACATTGCAGACAATTGTGATAACAATTATTTTTATGGTGCAGAGTTGTAAATGGGCTGACTAGTTCCGGTGCGAACTCGAAAATATAAGCCCGAACCCATCCTGAACTCGAAAACTAACTTAAAGCCCAAATCATGCCCGAAAAAACATCAGGTTAAGTCTGAAAAATTTAGCAATGCTGCCAAGTAATTTTGATTACCGATATATTTTTGTGCACTTAAGACAAAAAGTACCTATCAGGCCCCAAATGAGCCCAAAATTTTTGTCAACTTCAGACCACAACCAGGCCAGACTTACAACTCTGTAAAGCGCGGTTAACGGAATACGGAAAAAAACGCTGCGGTAGTGCGGAAACGCGGAACGGCAGGCGGAACCTCGGACGGAGGCGTTTACATTACGCCGTTCCACGTAGTTTAGTTTCAGTTTGTTTTCGTTAAGCAGTTGGCTAGTTTGTTTTTTTCAGTTCAGGAAAGCGTTTGTTGAATAAAGGTTATTTTTACTATCGTTGGGATGGACAGACTTTTGCTTCCTCTAGTTCAACAGCAAAACTTGTTGATATTGGCCATATTGCAAGACGAAGAAACTAACAAGCGAAAAAGAGAGTAAGTAACCTATAAGGCCTAGGCTAAATAGATTTTCGGTTAACAGTTAACTCATCTATCTTGTTCAGGCTTATTGATAAATATAAACTTCGCGGCTATTAACTGATTGGTGAAAAGCAAAAGCAATTTGTTATTTCTTTATTATATTTAGGTTGATGCAAGTGGAGCAGTGGCTCTAGGTAATCACAGCTACAGTATAGGCCTAAACGTGTAATATGTCTAAGCTTTACACCTACTAATAACGTGCATAAAAAGGATTTCAGTTTGTAAAGTTTTTTTTAATATTTTTCGCGTAGCCTACGGTTTTTCGTATTTTTAGATGGTGGGTGAAGCTAGTTTTTGAAGAGAGAAATAAACATCTTGGAGATATTGCACTAATCCCAGAATTGGAAAAGGATCCAGAAAACTTCCACCGGTATTTCCGAATGAATAAAGAAAATTTCAACCACATTCTGTCATTAGTAACGCCATTCATCGAAAAATAACGGACAAAGTTTCGAGAACCAATTCCTGCTAAACATCGTCTTGCTTTGACTTTGAGGTATAAAATCAGTTTAGTTAACAGTGCTGACACTGTTATTGCATAGTCGCTACCGGGGCCTCAGAGAGAAATTTTTCCAGGGGGTACGAAGATCGATGCCGGGCTCCCAAAATCAGGTGAAGAGCAAAAAAAGGTCTTCACTCAAATTTGGGCCTGATTTTTGCCCAAAATTAGGTGAAGAGTAAAAAAAAAGTCTTTACTCAAATTTGATCCTGTTTTTTGCCCCAAATTAGTTAAAGAGCAAAAAAAAAAGGTCTTCACTCAAATTTGATCCTATTTTTCCCAAAATGAGGTGAAGAGCAAAAAAAAAATTTGGTCCAAAACTTAACGCGACAACCTCAACTCTTCCGGGCTCCCCAGGCCCGGGTGCGATGCACTCCCTGAACCCCCCTCTCGCAGGCCCTGGTCGCTACCGGTACATATTATAGGTAATTAACTATTATGAACATAGAAACACTATTTATTGGTCATCATGGTGCCCTTGGGCGTAGGAACTCAAAATGATTTGGGGGGAACCAAAATTTTGTCTGAAAAATGCCTTTATCAATAGAATTTTGCCAGAAAAAGAAATTGGTCATCTGCATTTTTTTTTTTTTTTTTTTGCTTAAAATAATGAGCACATCAAAAAAACCTGAATTACGTAAACTTATTAGCTGTGCAGTTGTTAGACTAACTTATTTAGAAAAGCTAGTTAAACAGCAATTTAGAGCAAATGTTGATATATAATTAATTATTCAACTGAACTACTAAATCATTGCTTAACTCACCAAGATCTAAAAAAATGCACTTTCCTGAAAATTAACATGACAATGCAGATATTTCGGACGTCATTGCAGTATCCGTCTTACGTCCGTTTTTTTACGTTTTTGCTTCTTGAAAAAGTATGCGCTTTTTCATCCGTATTTTTTAAGTCTATATCGGCACTGAGGAGACTGCTGTGTATACACTAGATAAACATTTTTTTCAAAAATTTTGTATATGAACGATATGAGAGATATTTCAAAATAGAGCTGTACCCCTTTACAAAAAATTTTTTCGGAAAACTTTTGTCCAGAATGTGACTGTCTAGTTAGTGCGGATATGGAGTTATAAAAATGCTGATGAAAAAGCGCATACTTTTTCAAGAAGCAAAAAAACGGACGAAAAACAGATACTGTGTAAAATAAGTCGTCAGCTTTTTTTCGGAATCTCTGCGACTCGTGTATGAGCGTGCCCGCGCTCTCGCTCCTCTCATGAGTGCACTCATTAGGTTAGGGCTAGATTTGGGGAATAGCTAAGATTGGAGAGAATAAAAGAGCGCACGCGCGCTCATATACGAGTCGCAGAGCTTCCTAAAAAAAAAGCTACGGCTCATACTTAACGACACCCGATATTTTGCCAATGTTTGTAGTCTGGTGGTTCACTTAAATATTTCAACAACAACAGCACAACAATAGCTGCAGTAGGTGAACCAGACGGTTAAAAAGGAATTATTGTTATAAACAAGTGTCAAAATGTATTTAAAAATTATATGAATTGGGACAACTTTTCCAACATCATTTAACATGGTTAAAAAGATATACAGTAAAAATACTCTTGATAAAAAACACAATAGACAAAAAACAACAACAACTGTGTAGCATTATTTGCTACTTAATTGCTGTTACTATTGTCGTTATTTTGGTCAATCATGCAAGTAACTTGGTCGGTGATTATTCACATGAAAATCAAAATTGGTTACACTGTGGCAGGCTGACAAAAAATGATTGATTTTGTGACATAAATACAGCTAACATTACAAAAGCTAAGTGTAATAAACCTTGCAAGGAAAAAGATCAACCTAACTAAGATTTAAAACACTATCAAAGTTAATTACCTTACCTAACATTAACTGAAAAGCTATTTGACTACACGTGCAAAGTAACTGGTCAATGTGTTAATTCTGAATTTAGTCAACAAGTCATTATATCAATAAGACATGTGTTATGTTAGGCAAAATTACTACTGAGAAATATAAAATTGCCCAAAATTTTACTGTGCCATTAATGTTGGCTTATTGAAGCTTATAAAGTCCGGGTGTATACTCAATTTGAATCATGGATCAATAGTTAACTGATGTTATTTCTTTGATGACACTTACAGCAAAACATTCTAGAAAAGTAATTCACCACAAAGCTTAAAACTGAAAAGAAGCCAGCACTGACCATAAATATATAATTAAAAACTGAATGAAATTGAAAAAAAAAAGTTTGCAATCCTCTAAGATACGTGTATGGTAGGATGGATTAAAAAGAAGAATAGAAGGCCTATTTGACAGTTGGTTACAAAACTGAAAAGCAAAAAAGCCGTCGATAGTACTAATCTCCCAAAATATGAAATTGCCCAAAATTTCACTGCAATTCAATAATGACATTTCACTTATGGCAAATCATAAATTAGCTAAAAAACTGTTTCATTTCAAAAGTAAATTAGCCAGCACTAGGTAGCCTAATAGCTACAAAAATATGAGTTAACGCTGAACAAAAATGCCAAAAAATAAATTTCCCGAAAATTTACTACTCAATGAAGATAGACCATTACACACCACTCACCGGTGCAGCAAAAATAGTTTGCTCGACACGTTGCTAGAATGAAACATTTTTCGAATGAAAATATTTCTGTTGAAGCCCTCCTACCGCACCAGCGAAATCTTTGTCTCCGCCCTCCTCAGCCCCAAAGCTAATTTTTTTCAGGTATATTGCTTGAATGTACTTTGTAGTCATTTCGCTTTTGCATCACGACCCCTTAATCAAGCCACCAACTGTTGCAACCCGATGGTTCGCAAAAATGTTCAAAATATCAATAGTTGCCCATTTTCGTTCAAACGTTCTTTTTGTGCTCACGTTTTTGAATGTTTTATTTCAGATTTCTTGCAACCGGGGATTCTCAACAAACAATTTCTTTCAACTTTCGAGTAGGAAACGCTACGGTTTGCAACATCATACAAGAAACATGTGAAGCTCTTTGCCAAGTTCTTAAACCAAACGATTTGAAACCACCAAGTTCGGCGGATGAATGGAGAGAAATTGCCGCTGGGTTCGAAACAGAGTGGAATTTTCCCCACTGCTTCGGCGCAGTTGACGGAAAACATGTTGTTATGCAGGCTCCCGCGCTCAGCGGATCTGAATTTTTTAACTACAAAGGCCAATTTAGTATAGTTCAACAGCAATCGGATGGCAGTTTATTGTCAAATCTTGCTGATAGGGAAGTTAATGGAGGAGAGCTACTACCAGGATCTTGGAGAAGGGAAACGCCTGGAACAAACTTGACCAGAATAGGTCAAATGTCTTCCAACAATTACGATAGACAAGCACCGGTTGTTCGTGACGAGTTCAAGCAATTTTTTAATTCCAAAAATGGCAGTCTTGAATGGCAATTTAGAGTGGTTCACAGGCGATAAACGTACAGCTGTTGTACTTACGAGATGTTCAAGTTAGACATCTTATATGCATGTGAGAAGACACTATCACTCAAGTTGTTTTGTTTAAGTGTTGGTTATTTTCGAATAAACGAACTAAAAGTTGCTAGATTAATTTGCAGAAGTGGTCGAGCCGTAATCAAGTTTCAAAAATGAATGCTCTTAAATGCTCGTGCGCGACATTTTTTAGTTTTAACTTACAGTAATTTCAGATGGCGATGATGGCTCAGTTGTAGAGCGTCGAGCTAGTTATCGAAAGGTTGCTTACCTCTGCTTCGATTTTCGAACTGGCAATGCGTTGTTTTGTCCTTAATAAAAGCACTTATTTCTCATTGGGGCCAAGCAGTTTACCCGCTGTGGTGGCCCAGCCCGACGAGACTTGCACACAGAACCCCAAAAAGTGCTCTGCGTTTGTGTGGTTAGACAGACGCAGCGTGCCTGGTTCATACAAACGAACGATAATGTGAGACTTATCTAGTCACTACTACAGGGTGTCCATAAAGTCCGTGTGCACTTTAAAAAAATTATAACTTTAATTGTATTTGCAATAGAAATAATTTGTAAAAAGGATTTGAAAGAAGAAAATCGATATTTTTTAAGGTTTTATTGAAATTTTATTTAAGTTTCCACATGTCCTCCGTCATTTCCAATACAAAGAGTAACACGATTTTGCAGTTCACTAAAAACATTTCCCAACTGATTTATAGTAATGCCTGAAATCACATTAGTTATTTTAGCTGTCAAATAACTAGGTTTGGTTGCATACACAATTGTTTTCACATGTCCCCATAAAAAAAACCCTTATGGAGTCAAATCTGGCGAACGTGGAGGCTAACAAAATGGTCCTCTCCTTCCAGTCCATCTGTTTGGAAATTCCTGATTTAGAAACTGTCTAACACGCAGAATTTGCTTATCTAAGAATTGTTACAAATTTTGTAGTGAAGAATTATTAAATAGCTGTACTTAAAACTAGATACATAAAACTTTCTAAACATTTTTACAGATTATTTCTATCACAAATAAAAATAAAGTTATAAATTTTTTAAAGTGCACACGGACTTTATGGACACCCTGTATATTACATACGCGAAAATAATGAAATTGTTTTTGACGAAGAATTTATTCAGCAGCAAATTAACATGAACAAAGCACAGTTAACACTGGAATTCTGATTTTACATCTCGTAAGACAATCAATATCCAGGGATATATCCTACTCATTGCTTCATCAACTGCATCTGGTGGCAAGCGTCTAAGCTTGCTGGTAACAAGTTTACCAAAATGCTCAGCCTCGTCCTCTTCGGACTGAGCTTTTGAAGCTTTCTCCATTGCTTCATTATTCTTTTTCAGTAGATCAAATAGCCGGTCCTAACAAAATAACTAAATGCTTTTGAACTTGATTGACACATAATCTACGAAATATCTAATCTCAATCAAAAATCATGTCAGCACTAAACTGCAGAAGTTTGTTTTGCGTTTGAAACCATACTTAGCATTAAATTCGCTCAGCTTGCACTGTTCCTTACTTGATGCTATCTTATTTGCGAAAGTTTTTCCACATGAACTTGAGCCACCGGTACTCTCTTTCGTTTTCAAGTGTGTTATCGCCTTAATTAATATGCTCCTCCTTTATCATTTAATCCATACCCTTCTCACTTTTCCTTACTTGATAATCGCCTTTTTTTGCTGCAGCTTTGCTGCTAGAACTTTTTGTACCAGAAGAAAAACTTGTAGCGGTTGAATCGGAAGCGTCATCAACAGCAGCTTCGGTCAGGCATTGCACCAAAAAAGCAACGAACGGTAACTACACACATACATTAATTGGGTCAACATGCAACATAGGCGTGGTTACTCCCTCGCCAAATTACGCTCAAATAGTGGAAGCAATTAACAACCATCGATGGCCATTTCGCCATCTAAAAGTTTTTCACTCAAATTTTGACATTTTTAAAACTGCATTTTAAGATTTGAAACTCTAAATTAAGAACCTACAAATTCGTAGCCACAGGTCTATCTAGAGCAGTGGTTCTCACCGTGAGGCACAAGCCCCACCGGTGGGGCATGACAAAGTTTTGGTGGAGCGTGGAGGTTTAAGACATTCTGAACCAATTTCGTGGGTATGCAAAATAATAATGCACTTGTTCGCAATCAACCTGATCGCTAGATATTCAAGCTGGTCCACTTGTCTACAACTGCTTCATCGAATTTTTCACACAATACGGTTATGTACGTCATTATCGAATTATATATAACCAGCATCAAGCTCAGAACTCCTATTAACAATGTTGTTGCGCATTGGAATAAACTTTAGTTAACTTCGTGCTTTTACAGCATAATTTATGCCATGTAATAAGATTTGTAATGACTAGAGATGTAAAAAAACGTTTTTTTTTCGCCTCATTTTCTTCGTGCATGACAAACCAAAAAATAAATTGTTTTTTTTAATAACGCAAAGCAATTAGGTTCAAATCGCACGACAAACATGGCAGAGTATCACATATGAGAGCTGTAAACGGGCCGACAAGTACAGTCCCAAATCCAAACAATGATTTAAAGCCAAAACTAAGCCCTGAAATCAAGCTAGATCTAAACAATTATGCGGTTATTGCTCGTATACGGTTAAAATAAAACTACGCATTGCCGATCATAGTATCGTAATAACAATGATTTTGTGATAACGATTGTATCGATACCAAGCGCTTTTATAGTACATAAAAAGGCGAAAACACAAGGTAAAATTGTTTTGCAATTTTTTGGAAAAAATACCTATTTTGATGCCATTTGGATCACAATTTGCACGTTTTTAGAGCAATTTAAAATAAGTAAATTTTTACATTTAAAAGCCAATTAAAAAAGTTAAAACATGTTTTGAACTTGTTCAATCCTCCCCTTGTTTACAGGTCAATTTGAAAACACGTTTAAAACCATGCAGTTTGGGTTAAATTTGAAAGTAACTTGGCCCAGAGGGAGCAAGGTACAGTGCCTACTGCAATATTCTTAGCAGTAAACCATAAATCACCTGAAGATACGGCTCAGGGGAGATTTTTGTTTTGTCATGAAAATAACCAGTTTGAAGAGTAACTGGAGTTTCAGTCATTGGTGAATGGGATATCCAGAGCTGTGGACTTCTGCATAACAGAGCCAGTTTATTTCAAATCTAATTTTTAAATACTTTTTGCAAAAAAAGTACATCAATCTTAGCATATTGAAGTATCGGTAATAAAAAACAGCTAGCATTACCGTGCGGTACGTTTGAACTGATACTTCTGCAACTGCAATCAAACCATAATTCTGCCTCTGCTCACCAGTTATTATTGCTTCGGGTGCGTCCTCATCTATCGTAAAATCGATGATTTCCTTTGGTCCCAAAGCAAAGTTTCCTATTGTATTGAAATAAAATCAGGAGTTAATGGTAAGCAACTCATTTCCTTCTTAAATTTTTATTCATTTACAGTTACGGATGTCGAAGCGATTGTTTCAGTAACTGATAATTTTACAAATGCCAAATCAAAAATGTAGTAAGATTATTTGGGATCAACCTAACCTAAGGACTCAACCTCAGTGACTTTAATGACAATGGTAACAAACAGATTCGACTTTTACAAAGTCAATAAATTTGATATTAATTTTTGCAAAGTCAATGAATTTGAAGGTCTTAATTAAACATTCGATGAATTTGATTTTCTCAAATCAAAACTTACACTGTGAAAGTAGCGATTTATAAACTGGTTAAAAAGACAGAGAATCAGGTCAGAACACAAATGATTGCTTATAACTTGTTCATGTGCTTTTATTGTGTCTTTTTTTCGTTTATTAATTTTTTCTGATAAAAACTATGAGTTGGTACAAGTGGTACTATCTTATACGGTGAGTTCGGCCTACCTAATTCCAAAAATTCCCTGAGTAAAACTTTTTTGCACAGCTTCCAAGAACTACTCAAAAATCGTATTTTTTTCTAATCCTATTCCTATTTAAGTTAGTTTCTCAATAGTCTGGTTTGTCAAATATAGGGTAAGTTTGAATTGTTGAATTGTATTAATTTGGAAGTCGTAACTACAGTGTTACGTCATAGCATTAAATCCTGATTTGCTGCATAGCATTTTTCGAATTCTTGATTTGTTTGCCTTCACGCAAAGAGCGCGGTCTGCAGGGCATTTTTGCAGCTGTTGTAATTTAGCTCGAAACTTGTCACAAATCGCTGGAGTTTTGTACGTGTTTAAATTTGCATATAATTAAGTTTGTTTCTTTCTTTATGCGCGAAGCATGAAGAAGGCAAACTTTGCAATTCTTGACTGTGATGGCAAGCATTCTTCAATTCATTCTTCTTTGTAAGACCGGATGGTCAGACGCTAAAATAACGTTACTTATGTTTTAGATATTTGTTAACGTGCATTTTTTGGTGCTGTGGCGTGGTAGTTATTTTTGTCAATTTTTTGTCTTTGAACAAAGAAGAACTGGAACCATGGCAGCACGCGTCCTGTAAGAACCCCAGGCGAGCTTAGTCCTTCTTTTTTTTAGGAGTTCGTTACGTACAGATATGAACATAATTTTACATCAGTCCAATTGAAGTAAAAATACATTTCAAATCAACTTTCACAAAGTCAATAATGAATTTGAATATGAATTTGAATTTAGTTTTTCCAAAGTAAATTAATTTAAATTTAATATAGAGTAAAAAGCCAAAACGTGAGCGAACATTTTGGCTCTTTGCTTTTCATTAAGATAACTTGAACGTTTAAATCATTATGCTACGAAATTTGCGTTTAGTTTTTTCAAAGTCAATGAATTTGAATTCAAAAATTAAAAGTAGAATGAATGGATCCAATTGTACGGTTCACACAGTTAAACACGTTTCTGTCAGCAATACTGTAGGTTGAACAAATAGAAAAATCTTAATAGCGCAGTGAAAATCCTATGATATCAAAATACGAGCTAAACCAACATCTTAAGTGATTAGCAGCAATTTGTCTGTCAACGTTTCTACCATCAGTACTATAAATACATATATCGTAGCTCAAGTGTAAATTCAAATAGCGTACAAAGCTATCGTGTAATGTCTGGTACATATGATTTATTTCCATGAGACACTCTGCATTGTATTGGTCCCAGATGTATGTTTTTGCCTTTATAACAACAATTTTAAACTTCTGTCTCGAACAGACGACGATTTGTATTTTTAATTCTTTGTCTTACAAATATCTACTAAAAAACTGTTATAGTTTAAATGAAAAGTAAAGACTTGGGGAATTTATGTATTTGGGGGACTCCCGGGCAGGGATGTCTCCTCTTAACCATGCCAAAATATTTATTTTTTATAGACTTAATATTAAAAACAATTAGTTTTCTAACAAGTGATTTAGTTTTTCGGTTTGCCGAGGGAGTGATACCCTTAAAGGCGGTGAATCATCCAGCCAATTTCGGTGGTTTACAATAGCTAAAATTGAACTATAATTTTTTAGATTTTTTGTTTTGATTTTAGGGCTGCGGTTGCAAAGATATTCAACAAATACAAAAAGATATCCCACGACAAAAAGTTTTTGGAAACTCTGACTTTTGTTCTTCCCGCCAAAACCACAGTTCTCTAAACTATTAGGCCTATTGTGGTTTTGGCGGGAAGAACAAAAGTCAGAGTTTCCAAAAACTTTTTGTCGTGGGATATCTTTTTGTATTTGTTGAATATCTTTACAATCGCAGCCCCAAAATCAAAACAAAAAATCTGAAAAATTATAATTCAATTTTAGCTATTGTAAACCACCGGAATTGGCTGGATGATTCACCGCCTTTCAACTATGTCAAATAATTTGTTCAATATTTAATGTTATTAAAAACAGTTAGCTTACCAGCTTTAGCCATTCGAAAAATTGAATTTCGAGGGGTCTATTTGGGGTAGGATTGCCAACCGTCCCGGAATGCCCAGGACAGTCCCGGAATTGACGTCTGGCGTCCCGTGTCCCGGACCGGGCCACGTCTGTCCCGAAATTTACTGACAATCAAGGTGTTCTAACATATAAAGCCATGTAAGCATCTTGGCTTCATTCAAAATTGGAAACGGATGTAATTCACGCGAATTTTTTTGCAAATAAAAGCAGTTTGCAACATTCTGTATGCGTCAATCAAATAAAAATGAATGAGTTGAAAGTAATGTTGTGGACAAGACGTTTCGTCAACTGTGACGTCCTGATGACATAACAATCAAACAAGTTAAACAAACGTAAAATGGAGGATAAATCTCCACTCCCCTTAATTTGAGACGATCATTCGACTTCGTTTATCGAATGAAAAAAACGCAGGTACATTTTAAAACGGTTTTGTAGCTGTAAGCGTAAAAGGCAAGTAAAGAAAGCAGTTTTAAAGTAAAGGTGAAGATATGACTAGATTGATTACTTAGTATAAAGTTAGTTAATAGGACGTTATTTTTTGCTAGAGTTAGAACAAATGGTGAACATTTTTTCTGTTTTAGTGTTTTTGGTATTTGTGCTTCAAAGATTCACTATTTCACACGTTTCTTTGGTTATGATAAAATTATTTAGAGGCTGGGTGTTAGTTAATAACGCTGCTCGATCATCACTCTATGACGCGCCGCCCGCACTGTGTTGCTTTTGATGTCATTCGTGTGTCGTAGGCTTCTGTTGCATCAGTTTTCAAATTCTAAGAGTTAAGATGTCCCGGAAAGGTTAAACGCAAAGTTGGCAACCCTGATTTGGGGGAGGGAAGTTCTTGGAGAGGTACCCCCAAACTATGTCAAAGTATTTGTCAATTAAATATCTGCTGATATCATATAACACTGACACCCTAAATCAAGCCATTCAAAAAATTTATTTTGGGGGAGATTCCGGGGGGGTGGCTCCCCCAAACTACGCCAAAATATTTGTCCGTTAAATAGATGCTGATATCAAAACAAACTGGTACCCTAACTTGAGCTGTTCAAAAAATTGATTTCTGGGGGTCTATTTAGGAGGGGTTGCTGGGGGAGGGTGGCAGCCCCAAATTATGTCAAATATTTGTCTGTTAAATATTTGCTGATATCAAAACAGACTGGCACCATAAGTTAAGCCGTTCAAAAAATTGATTTTTGGGGGTCCATTTGGAGGGTCCCCGGGGGGGGGGGGGGTGGCACCCCCAAACTATGTCAAAATATTTGTCTGTTAAATATCTCCTGATATCATAACAGACTGGCACCCTAGCTTGAGCCATTCAAAACGTTTGATAATTGGGGGTCCATTTGGGGGTCCCCGGGGGGATGGCACCCCCAAACTATGTCGAAATATTTGTCGGTTAAATATCTGCTGATATCAAAACAAACTGGCACCCTACGTTGAGTCGTAAAAAATATTAATTTTTGGGGGGTCCATTTGGGGGGTTCCCCGGGGGGTGGCACCCCCAAATTATGTCAAAATGTTTGTCAGTTAAATATCTGCTGATATCATAACAGACTGGCACCCTAAGTAGAGCCGTTCAAAAAATCGATAATTGGGGGTCCATTTGAGGGGTCCCCGGGAGGGTGGCACCAGAGCATGGTATGGAATGGAATGGAAGACGATTTTTCCATATTCCATACTGGCAATTTTCTTCCATTCCATTTCCATTCCATACCAAAAATCTTCCATTCCATACTAAAATTTTCTTCCATATTCCATTCCATACTTCCATACCAAAGAAATTTTAGACTGGAAGCAATACAACGTATATTTTGTTGTTTTGCACCTTTGCAATGTTGTGAGCAACCGCTCGTGAATGTGCCCCCAAAATACTAAGATGCAACGACCGGTATCTGGTATGTATATTGTACATGGTTTAAGGTATAGACGTAGCCTGTATTTTGAATTGGAGGGAGGGCTAAACCGCAAATCATGTAATGACGTCATCAGAAGTTTTTGAAAAGAGGGACTTTTTATGGGACAAAAAATGAAAGATCAAAAGCTGAGCGTCTGATTTGGCTCGCAACTTTGATTTGTTATAGAGAAAGGACTAGAACCGCAAGTTAAAAATTGTTTAATCCTATCAAAATTGAGAGACGTGGTGAGCAAATTAGTGCAACTCAAACATGTCACAGAGTGGGCAAGGGGGCGGAGCCTCCAGCCACTGGGCGATTTTTTGAAGGTTTTTGGAAAAAAATGGCTATGTTAATGCCATTTGGATCACATTTCGCACGTTTTCAGAGCAATTTGAAAGAAAATTTATGATGTTTGAAAGTCAATTGCAAAAATCCCTCCCTTTACTTCAGGTCCAGTCCAAAACACGTTTAAAATGTTGCATTTTGGGGTTAAATTTTGTGACTTGGCCCAAGTCAGGGAAATCAAGCTACATTGCTTTCTGCATCATTTTTAGCTTTAAAAAATGCCCTCAAAGATTTGCCTTTGAAGATTTTTGCTTTTTCATGAAAATAACCAGTTTTAGGAATATATGTACGTATGACGAGGGTCCAAGGCACCCTCGATTCAAATTCAATAATTTGTTCAATAAGCATTTCCCCAAGATAATTTTTTTCAAACGCATTTTGTCGCGTGAAAACTGACGAGATGGAAGTGAATTGTTATTTAAAGTTGGTAATTGAAAGTTATTTAAAGTTGGTACATTAGATGCCATAAATGGTTACCAATCATGTTATTGTAACATAAAAGTTAGCTGGGGGCCTAAAACATGTTATTGCATAAACAAGTTAGATGATTGCCTGAGATTGCACCTTTTAGAGCAAACTGCTGAATTTCTCCTGGCTTGTACATTTAAATTGGTTGGTAAAAATTAAAATTGAGAGGGCATGGGCCCTCTGGTTGTCACTATTAATATTAAGTTATTGCTAATTGCCGTTGTACGCATGTACTGTTGCACTTCAAAAATGCTAAAAGACTGAATACATAGGTTTTGTGTCATCATTTTTATCATTAATAGCTTTTCAATTGGGGGGGGGGAGGGAGGCAGAGTGCCCGGTCCTTCTGGTAATGCCTATGGTTTAATGATTACCGTACAAGTTTGCCCTCAAATCAACTAAAACATTTACCGTAATAAAGATACCAAGCTTTAACACCAAAAAGAATTACTATAAGCTTAAAAACTAAAGATATAAATAAAACTAAACTGAAACGGGGATAAAATAGCAAGTACAAGGTTTCGTGACGATGTAAGAAAACAAAATTTACGACTGGGCAAATTGTCAGCCTCAAAATAAAAAAAACAACAAGTCAAATTTATCAAGGTCGTCAACTGTAACATCAATGCTGCAAATTCCAGAGTACTTACAATGATGGAATACGTACATTGTTTGCGCATTGTAAACAACCAAAGTACCGCGATTTGTCGACAAATAATATGCGCTGATATTGAAGTTGGATACTTCTGTGACAATATTATTTATCACTACCCGATATCGGTATGTATTTTTCTGTAAATACAATGCACGAAATCTAGTATGGAATTGGTATGGAAGTATGGAAGATTGTCTTCCATTCCATTCTTGAAATCTTCCATTCCATTCCATTCTGGCGTCTTCCATATTCCATACCGAAATATCCGTTCCATTCCATTTTCCATTCCATTCCATTCCATACCATGCCCTGGGTGGCACCCCCAAACTATGTCAAAATATTTGTGTGTTAAATATCTACTGATATCAAAAACAACTAGCACTCTAGCTTAAGCCGTTCAAAAAATGGGTTTTTTAGGGCCCCATTTTGGGGCGGTTCCCGGTGAAGTTGCTCCGAAAAATTTCGGAAGAAAAAATTGCGTTTGCAGCTCAACAACTTTACACAAAAAATAGATTTCGATGTTTTGTGGTTTAGGAGAAGAAGAGCGTACAAAAATTAGGAAGAAAAAAAAGGAAAAAAAAGGGAATAAAAAGAAGTAAACCTCATCGCGGCCAAAAGTGGGTTGGTTGGGATGAAAGGGTATCTTGAGACATACAACCATATGAAATATTTTTTGCCGTACTTAAGCTGTTTTTGACTGAGACCGCTTTTTACGCCACACTTGCGGGGCGGTTTTCGGGTTTAAAAACCAAAGTTACGTGACCTATTGCCTCGAAATTTGATACAAACATATAGCTCATTAATCTCAAACTGCTGTCAAAATTTCGTGAAACTAGATCAAACTGTTCTCGAGTTATAAGCGAAGTATGAAATTTCGCACTCGTTAGTAGGAAAATGGCCGAGTAAAAACAGAGGAACACGCGACGCGAGCGTCGGTCGTTCCAATAAACCTCATCGCAGCCGAAAGTGGGTTGCTTGGGATGAAAGGGTATCTTAAGACATAGAACTATACAAAATATTTTTTGCTGTACTTAAGCCGTTTTTGAATTAAACCGCTTTTTACGCCAAACTTGCGGAACGGTTTTCGGGTTCTAAAACCGAAGTCGCGTGACCTATTACCTCGAAATTTGGTACACACATGTAACTCATTAACCTCAAACTACTGTCGAAATTTCATGTAGCTAGACCAAATTGCTCTCGAGTTATAAGCAAAAGTCTGAAATTTCGCACTCGTCAGTTGGAAAATGGCCGAGTAAAAAAGAGGGAACACGCGACGCGAGCCAATGATTTAACTGGCCTCAGTGTAACGGTGTAACTTTGATTGAGTCCTAATTTCCATTTATTTCGACTTGAGCTAGTGATGTTAAATAAAATATTATTTATAAATAGTGCCTAGACTAAACATTAATCGGCCATGTGTTACTGCTGTGACGTAGAATTTTAAGTATTTTAGGATATGGCCGAATTTACGATTTGAACCAAAGCTAAAAACCGGTCAAAGTGGACAATAGCTGGCAATGGACAATGAGAATTTACAAAAAGGGTAACTTTTCAGATCCGCTGAGCTATGTAAGCTGTTAAATCGCTCCCGGTAATTACCAAATAAAGCCAGGCTATCTACAAAAATGTTACTTTACAATCAAATTTTTAAAATATGCCTACTGAAGGAATTATACGTTGATTTACGGTAACGTCCAATGCTTTGTAATGGCATTTTGACTTCCGATCGTTTTGGCGGGAAAAAGTTATGACGTAGCTGAATCCATCAATAAAAGTTGATATGGGAGAGAGGCGAAAGACGCTCAAAATTTGGCTTAAACGGACACGGGACAGAGTTGTAGTCGAGGGCACAAGGCTCGAGGCCAAGGTCACAAAAAAATATCCGAGGCCAAAGACAGCCCTTTCGAGAACAGACCTTTTCTAGGGCAAGGACACAGGCTCAAGTGTTCTCCAAAAAAAGATAGTAATAATACGGTCTTCAAAAATTTTTTTCACGCGTTTTAAAAAAAAAGGTCATCTAAAATTTTTTCAGGTGATCTCAAAAAACAAAATCAAAAATTCTCAAAAAAACAAATTTCTCTACAAAAAACGATCTACAAAATTTTAAGGATTCCAAAAATACTGCTGTCCTCGAGCCGAGGACGGCAATTTTCGAGAACTTGAAGCTCTGAGGCCAAGGACTTCAAAATGTGTCCTCGAGGACTCCAGCTCTGTAAACGGAATGTAGCAGATAGAACGGAAAAGCAGTTGAAAGCTGAAAACAAAATGTACCCTGCAAAACATTGCGATTAGATCTTTCCACCGAGTCACCCTCTGCTAAGAGGAGTTCAAAAGAGGAAGAACCGAACTTTTGAAACCAGCCTCTAGTGCCCATCAGTGCGGCCCGGCGTCACGACGGGGCGTCCCGGGGCCGTGCCCCCTCAAGCGAGGACTGTGCCCTGAAGAAATTAACACGCTCGGGGCTACTGGAGTGCAAATCGAGGCCTAAGACTCCCAAACTGGTGCTTACCGTCCTAGAATTCGCAAGCAAGAACTGTTTTTTCGTAGTTTTTGTGGATTCACTCCGGATTTCATGAAACATTGGGGACAAAGATCTTTTTTTTGGTCCTCACTTTAGGATTTGTAGAAAATCGCAAGATGACTACGAAAATTTGTGGACATTTTTGAACTGAAGACCTTTCTTTTTTCTGGTTTTCACTTTGAGATTCGTGGAAAATTGCAACAATTATGAGATGCAAACCAGAGTTTGTGGAAATTTTTAAACTGAAGACCTTCTTTTTTTTTGGTCTTTACCTTTTTCGTTTGATCCACACTCTCGAATTCACATTAATAAACTTCTCGTGCCCCCAAAATTCATTTCTTCCCCCCAGTCACGCTATCCTGGCGCAGGGCCGGCATCAGTGGCCTATAAGTAAATTTTTGTAATATTGTTGTATTCAACAAGTTGCTTTGGCCAGGAAACAGCAAAGGAACCTTTTGGTCTTCGAGTTAAGCTGCCACGTCTTGTCTACCACACACTGTGGAGTCTTCACGCTGTCCCTTTTTATTGCTAAACGCTAAGCAAGGAATCGAACCCAGATCTTGCATATCAGTAACAGACGCTATATCACTGATAGGTTCAATTTTTCTTTTCTTTATCCTACAAAACCTTCGCTATCTAGTAGCCACCACAACACTCTTGATTGGCCATACGTTTTTTTGTGAGGAAGGTTGAAAAAACTTCACGTTTAAATTATCAAAAAGACAATACTACTTCTCGTGATGCATAATCTGACCCAAATTTAACCGAAACAACAAAGAATTGTAATCAATCTGTGATTTCCGTTATCCAATTCAGCACAATATTATGGCCGCCCACAGAATACGCTGTTAAGCCGTTACGCTTGTTAGCGCCGTTTTGTACAATGTATAGGCCTACACACCTTCGACGTACGAGCGTAAAAACTTTTGTAATTTTGTGACGCACAGTGTAGACCGGCCCTAAAACTGAGAATCGATTTTATAGTGCGCTGAGACTTGAACTAACAAATCGAACCAGGTAATGAGCTACCTTCAAAAACAATTTCGTTAAAAAGTTATACTCGAAGAAAAAATACTTAGTGCAGCGGTTCCCAAACTGGGTGCCGCGGCGCCCTGGTGTGCCGCGAGACTTTTCCAGGGGTGCCGCGAAAGTTGTTACATTTGTCGTGGATCTCCGCGCACGTGGTGTTTGGTGTCGAGTCTGCTCAATACCTCGAAATTTTATAATGGAAAAATACTGTCTGGAAGATTTGCTTGTAAAACGATTACGTAATAACACGTCACTATGAAGATTAATCTTCCGCATGTGGTATCTTGTGTAACAATTGCCGGTTACAATTAATTATTGTTACAATTTAACAGCTTCTGCTGTATTTGGTTTTATAGCAACCACACGAGTGTAGAACATAACACATTCCATAGTGTGAAACAATATCAGCAGTAAAGCATTAACAATTTATTGGATTCGTAATGGACGCATTTGTTACCAGTACTTTACCTCAGAAGAGGCAGATGGAAGTTAATGTAAACAAAGAAAAAAGTGCAGCAAAAAAGACTAGAAAATACGACAGCAGTTATCTCAATTTTGGCTTTACAGTCACAGAAAGGAAAGGCGTTGAGCATCCGAAATGCGTTATTTGTTGCGAAGTTTTAGCCACGGAATGTATGGTACCCAGTAAACTAAAACGCCACTTAACTACAAACCACAGCAACTTAGATGGAAAACCACGCGAATTTTTCGCTCGTAAGTTATCAGAAATGAATAAGCAGGCGGTCTTAGTTTCAAATTTTTTGCACACACCTGCCAAGGCACAGCTTGCGTCTTTTAAAGTTGCGTACAGAATTGCGAAATGCAAAAAACCCCATACTATTGCAGAAGAACTCGTGCTTCCTGCTGCTCTTGATTTAGTCTCAACAATGCTTGGAGAATCAGTTGCTCAAGAACTAAAACTTGTTCCACTCTCAAACAATACCATTTGCAGGAGGATTGATAAAATTGCGGATGATATCAATGATCAGCTGGTAGCGAAAATGCGCGAAAATGAGTTCAGTTTACAATTAGATGAGGCAACAACCAGTAGCGGCAATAAAGATGCTTATTTAATTTGTTACGTACGCTTTATTGACAATGACAACAACATCATTGAAGATTTGCTGTTTTGTAAACCCATTTTGACAAATTGTAGAGCACATGAATTGTTTGCAATTCTGAACAACTTTTTTCTGGAAAATAACCTCGAGTGGAAATACTGCGTTGGTTTATGCACTGATGGAGCCCGAGCTATGTCTGGTCGTTTTGGCGGGCTGCGAGCATTAGTGCAAGGCGTTGCCGTCAATGCAAAATGGACTCACTGTTTAATACATCGTGAAGCGCTGGTTTCGCAAAAGCTCAGTGGTGATCTTAACGAAGTGCTCGAAGTTGTTGTTAAAACTGTGAACTTCATTAAAACACGGCCGCTTAAAGCTCGGCTTTTCCAGCGTCTTTGCGATGAATTAGGAGCAGACCACAACAATTTATTGTTTTATTGTAATGCAAGGTGGCTTTCCAAAGGCAAAGTTCTGTCACGTGTTTACGAATTGAGAAACGAAATCTTCATATTTTTAAAAGAAGAAAACCATACACTTGCTACTACCTTTGAGGATGAAATTTTCCTGACTCAGTTGGCGTATCTATGCGATATTTTTGCGAAATTAAATCAATTAAACGTCTCACTTCAAGGAAAAGATACTCATCTTCTGCAACTTTACGACAAAATTACAGCCTTTAAAAGAAAACTACAGTTATGGAAAACTGATCTGTTGAAAAATAACGAGCAATGTGATAGTTTTCCACTTTTAAAATCTCATTTAAACTCGCGATCTGGCAGTCTGTCGCTGCAAAATACCAATGAGTGTGATATGAAGACTGTGATGTGTTCGCATTTGGATGCTCTAATCTTGCATTTTGAGAAATATTTTTCTGAAGACATGGAGAAGCACAATTGGATAAGAAATCCATTTGTTGATAATGCAACTGCCCTTCGGGATTTTACATCTCTGGAAGCTGAACAATTTATCGATCTATCTTCGGATCTCACTTTGAAAAGCATTTACAACTCTAATTCACTCATTGCGTTTTGGGTTAAAGTTCGACTTGAATTTCCGCTTGTAAGCTGTAAAGCTCTTCGTGTTCTTGTGCCGTTTGCAACGTCATATTTGTGTGAGGCCGGTTTTTCTGCTGTAGCAGTAATCAAGTCGAAGTACCGCAATAAGATTGACATTGAACGCGAGATGCGTGTTGCAATATCCAACATTGCACCGCGCTTTGATAAAATGTGTATAGAGCAACAAGCTCACACCTCACATTAAGTGCATACTTTTTTCAGTATTTTGCATTTGAACAATAAATAGGATTCATATTCAATTGTTTTTGGTAAAACATAAAATTTGCAAATGTTGGCTTCATTACGGTGCCGCGAGTATTGAAACGTTTTTAAAGGGTGCCTCCAACAAAAAAAGTTTGGGAACCGCTGACTTAGTGTATCGTGAATCGAATTGAGCATCATTTGCCTTGCGTCTACTCTATTAGGCGGCGATGCGTACAGCATGTTGTGAGCGCCATAGAACACGTCACTTACGTATCTCCTTCGACTTTGCAGGATTTTGGGTTTGGTGAACCCAATCCTAACGTAAATTTCTGTAATATTTGAATTCGTTCTTTTCTTCCAATTAGCACTACAACTTAAAAACTTCCTCGTTGTTTAATGGCAGTAAAAACAAAAAAAACTTAAAATCACTGCGGTCCTTACATGACAACGGCAAAACCAGAACACAGATTCCTGTAACAATTTACATGACACACTGCGTGAGAACAGGCTCACGTGACTGCGCAACGTTTTCTTAAAATGCATGATGATTGCTAGATCGCAAGTTTTAATCAAATCAGCGTTCAGCGCGCGTTTTAAAAACTATTGTTGCGCACTAAACCGGACGTTTGAGCAAATCACAATTGACTGTGGTTCGATGCAGCGCAGAGTCACCACAACTTCATAAACACCAGTTCTCAAACGCTCGATCTACTTTTGTGTCAAAGTTTGAACAAAATCATCGCAGGGACGTGAATCACTTACCGTTTCTACAAAACTGCAAGAAATGTTTTGTAACTCGGTCGATTACTCGATTGATAAATTTTCCTTTCGAATCTCTGCATGAGGAATTATTTTAGTGGTTAAGCCACAACTTCATAAACACCAGTTCTCAAACGCTCGATCTACTTTTGTGTCAAAGTTTGAACAAAATCATCGCAGGGACGTGAATCACTTACCGTTTCTACAAAACTGCAAGAAATGTTTTGTAACTCGGTCGATTACTCGATTGATAAATTTTCCTTTCGAATCTCTGCATGAGGAATTATTTTAGTGGTTAAGGACCGAGCGTGTGATAAACAGATCGCCTACTTCAGAGCTATAAGAGCCTGGGCAGAATTGCACATAAGCTGAATGCTGTATGTCATCTTGCTTTAATGGCGAAAACTTAACTTATTTTGGTCGATAGTGATTTCAACTATTTCCTATTGCCTTTTGTTTCTGTAGAAAATGCGATAGGGAATTTAGCTTCCTAGTGTAAGTTTCAAGGGTAACTTGTAAAGTAATTTCCAAAGCGCTGGTTTGACCAACCAGCATTTTAAAATGCTTGTTTTTTTGGAAGGAGCATACCAACTACTAATTGAATGGTAATTTGCTTACTTGCAGGCGCGTAGCCAGAAATTTGCAATGGGGGGGGGCTAATTTGGTGATCTGGGAGCAAACCCGCCGAAAATTTTGCATTTTTTTGCAAAAATAGCTTAATTTTAGGGCTATTTTAATAAAAAACAATGTTTTTAAAATGTAGCATAGAAATTGCCCGTGCAACATGATTCATCTGGTTGCATTAACGGGCTATGTGCGAGGTGGCTAATACTACCATTGTAGTTTTCTTGTTTACGTGCTGGTAAATCACAAAATTCTGTTATTCAGCAAAACTCACAAGGCGTAATCTATTTTGTCCATATTTTATAAAGAAAAATAATTGGGGGCTAATGGAAAAATATTTGAAAGAAGTGATAGGTAATTAACTAATACTGAATAGGCCCCTTTTCCCTCTTATTTTTGAGTTTATAATATATTTGATGATAAAACTTTATGTTTGGCATTTT
Source organism: Trididemnum nubilum (assembly GCA_963965965.1). Classification (NCBI taxonomy): domain Eukaryota; kingdom Metazoa; phylum Chordata; class Ascidiacea; order Aplousobranchia; family Didemnidae; genus Trididemnum; species Trididemnum nubilum. Next base: position 26,342,935 of record OZ014475.1, on the reverse strand, counting down.
TACATTAGCGATCAAATTTGATTGCTTATTTTTGGGCATTTTCAAAGTTTTCATTGATTTGATACTTTTATTTTTGACAAATTAGCCCCCTCCCCCCTTGAATATATGTTCCAAAAGATGCTTTAAATCACTTTTTAGTTCATTCCAGTACAAAAAACAGTCTCAGAAGAGCTAAAAACGTGGTATTTTTCTTATTCTGCATTTTGGTTGACAGGCCAATTTGTGGGGCTATAGCCCCCCCCTCCGCTCCCCTGGCTACGCTACTGCTTACTTGTCTACCATTTAAGCCTGCTAATGGCAATTGTAACCTGAACCGATATCCTAAAAGCTTGAATAATTAACTTTCCTAAATAAAGTAAAAATTTAAAAGCTTGAAAAATTTCACCATTAGATACCGTATTTGAATGCCATCGTTCTTTTTGCTATTTATTTTTTTAAAGTAGCGGCAGCGGCAGCTGTTTTGCATGCAAGTAGCGGCAGCGGCGCTACTTTTTTATTTGAGTAGCAATAAGCGGCAGCGCCGCTGCTTTTTTTTGCCAAACAGTGGCGCTGCCGCTACTTGTTTTTGGAAGCATGCATTTTGGACTTTTGGAAGCATGCATTTTATTAGGAATATTATTTTTCTTCGCATTTTTCAAGTGAATAATTTTATTTATAATTTTCCATAGCGACGAGGTGTCACGCTTATTATCATTCACTAAATTTTTAATGTGAAGTCGTTTTGCATATTTTTTAATATGAATCAGTTTATTTTTATAGACTTTGTATTGTGCCCATGCAGTAGCGTAGCCAGGGGGGAGGGCTATAGCCCCCCCATTGGTCTGTCAACCAAAATGCAGAATAAAGAAAATACCACGTTTTTAGCTCTTTTGAGACTGTTTTTTGCGCTGGAGTTGACTAAAAAATGATTTAAAGCATTTTTTTGAAACATATACTCAGGGGGGGAACTAATTGTCCAAAATTAAAGTCACAAATCAATAAAAACTTTTAAAAAAGCCCAAAAATAAACAATCAAATTTGATCGCTAGTGCAAACACGCAAACATAGGTTTTTTCTACAAATGTATCATAAACTCAGGAATAAGGGGAGGGGGCCGGGGGGCTATTCAGTGTTAGTTAATTTGCCAATCGCTTCTCTCAAATATCTTTCCATTAACCCCCCCCCAATCATTTTTCTTTATAAAATCTGGACGAAATAGATTACTCCGTGTGAGTTTTATTGAATAATAGGATTTTATGATTTACCCGCATGTAAACAAGAGAACTGCAATGTTATCATTAGCCACTTCCCACATAGCCCTTTAAAGCAACCAGTTAAATCACGTTGCGCTGCCAATTTCTATGCCACGTTTAAAAGCATTATTTTTTATTAAAATAGCTCAAAATTAAGTTATTTCAGCGAAAAAATGCAAAATTTTCGAGCGCTGGGGGCTTTGCCCCCAGACCCCGTGCCTCCGGCGGCTGGGCTTCGCCCCCAGGCCCTTATTGGCCTCCGGCGCCTGAGAGCTCCGTCCAAAAAACAACCTCCCATAGCGAATTTCTGGCTACGTTCCTGTGCCCACGTATTACTATTATTTAATTTAAGAGCTCTTTTGCACAAAAAAATTTTTTGCTGGATTGATTTAAGGATTCCTTTGGATAACCATAGTTTGTTTTTTAGTTTTGTTTCCTTTCTGCTTTGTTTTTGTAATGGTGCATGTATGTTTAATGTCTTTTGAAAAATGTCAATAAACTTTTCAGTGTAGTTGTCAATGCATTCTTTTTTGATATCACCAAATGACTCCATTCCTTCAGTGAATTTGACGAGGAGCTAGTCGTTCAAAACTTACGCAGGGAGCCGCACTAAAGCGTAACGGTACGTTGCTTGCATAAGCGAAAAAGCTGCTGGCATGTAATTGCTATCCCTCAGGCTAGCATCGCTGCCCCAACCCTAACTGTAATGCAAGGTTTTGAAGCAAAAAAAAAGACAGCTTCGTGTAAATTATTTTCCTGTTCGTTACACTCCGTATTCTTCCATACCATGCAATTGCAACCCCAGAGCAAATCGAACCCAGGTGCGATTGTTGGAAGCTGAGCACGATAACCACTATACTGTGCTGCTTGCATCGATGCAATGACAAAATGTTGTATTTAAACCAAATGCATGAGAAAAAGGCAATCGTACGTGCATGAGTTTTGCCTGACTAGATAGTGCTGTTAATTTGAGTAAAAGCTACTGATGCACACGTCACATAGCGAGCCGCATTTTAGCGTGACCCTCTATTGCCTTTTTTTCATACATTTGGTTTAAATACGACATTTCGTCACAGCATTGTTGCAAGCAGAACGGTGTAGTGGTTAGCGTGCTCAGCTTTCATCCATCGTAGCCAGGTTTGATTCGCCTTGGGGTTGCAATTGGAACAATTCGGAGTAAAATGAAGGGTGGGAAAATAAACATAGAGCAGTCTTTGTTTGGCTTCAAAACCTTGCAGTATAGTTAGGGTTGGGGCAGCAATGCCAGCCTGAGGGGATAGCAATTACGTGGCAGCAGCTTTTTTACTTACAAAAGCGACGTATCATTATGAATGAGTGCGGCTTCCTGCGTAAGTTTTGCATGACTAGCTCCTCGTGTTGAATTGCATGGAATGGAAGAATACGGAGTATAACGAACAAGGGAAAAATATACATGGAGCTGTCTTTTTTTTGCTTCAAAACCTTGCATTACAGTTAGGGTTGGGGCAGCGATGCTAGCCTGAGGGATAGCAATTTCATGCCAGCAGCTTTTTCGCTTACGCAAGTGACGTACCGTTTTGCTTTAGTGCGGCTCCCTGCGTAAGTTTTGAACGACTAGCTCCTCGTAATCGCAACCCCAGGGCGAGTTGAACCTGGGTGCGATGGTTGGAAGCTGAGCACGATAACCACTAGACTGTGCTGCTTGCAACAATGCAATGACAAAATGTTGTATTTAAACCAAGTGCATGAGAAAAAGGCAATACAGGGTTACGCTTTAATGCGGCTGCCTACGTGACTTTTACATGATTAGCTTCTACCAGGGCCCCAGAGAGAAAATTTTCCAGGGGGTTCGAAGGTCGATACCGGGCCCCCAAATTTGATTGGGCCCCCCAAGGCTTACCGGGGCCCATGCTGTTAAATCATTTTTTGACCGCTGGGTGTAGATTTAAAAGTGAGGAAATAACGATATTCGCATACAGTTAAGACCTATGAAAACACACAAATAGACATAAAATTGGTTTAAATCCAGCTAGGGGGTTTGGGGTAGCGCTGTGAGCTCCCCCAGCAGGATCCGTGGCAGAGCCCCAGAAGTGTTAGCACTTTTTATGTTTCTCGAAGGTAAAACACAGCATTAGATCAACATTTCAGCACCAAACTATTGACAAGCAGAAAACGTGATACACATGAAAGAAAGTATGTGAAGTAGGGGATGATCACACTGACACAATATTATACAATATAATGACTTCAATACTGCAAATCCAAGTATTTTACTGATAAAAGTTTTAAGAAGTCATCTGCAATCATACACTTCACAAACCCAAATACCTATTAAACTCATACAGATAGAGTGAGTTTCTTAATGATAGTATAGTATAGTATAGTATAGTATGTCAACTTTGCCTACGCTCTCTGAGGTTGAAATGCTTTTGGATCTCTGAAAATGTTGGCCCTCGTACATTGCTATACTGTAAAATTAGGGCTCTCAAGTCAGAGAAATGTAACAAAACGTTAATTTTGGTGCAAGTGTATAGCTTTTGATACATTTGCCTTTTTTTTAAATCAAATCGGCCACTATTGGATGCCCGAAAGGCTGTGTAGCAAAAATAGCGACCTATTACCAGTACTGAATAGGCTGACCAATATTTTTGCTGTAGGCAAGGTTGATTGTGGTGTTACTGTATGGTGCGATACCAAAACTTAACACGAAAACCTGAACTCTTCCGTGCCCCTTGAGCCCGGGCCCTCCTAGACCCGGGCCCAGGTACGATGTACCCCCTGAACCCCCCTTCTCGCAGGCCCTGGCTTCTTCTGTTAATTTGTCTAGAATTTTTTCTATGTCAAAATTTTTTGTATCACGAGTTTGGGTGACAGTTGATTTTTCCCTCTTAGGCAGGCTTAAATTAAAGCACACCATTACTGGCAGGTGATTACTCACATCTTCCACCAGAATAAAACTTTTGTGTTCACCCGGTACATTGTTTGTATAAACATGATCTAAAAGAGTTGAGCTTGTAGTGGTTATTCTTGTAGGGTGTGTGATTAGAGGAATGCAGCCTAAGCTATATGTTAAATTCATAAAATCTTTTATATTGGTATCAGAGTTACTTTTCAAAAAATCTGCATTGAAGTCTCCTTCAATATAATTCATCCATTTTCTACTTTTCATTTTTTCAATGGTTGATTCAAAACTGTAGCAAAACTCTGATAATTTCTGCTTAGGGTGTCTGTAAATTACTCCCACAATACATTTTTTGTTATTCCCTAAATCTAGTTGAATCCACATATCTTCACAATTAGGAATTTTTAAATCAAACTCCTTACAAATTGAAATTGATAAAGACTCCTTAATAAACAATCCTACTCCTCTCCAACTTGTAGTTGTGCCTTTGTGGTAAAAATGGTACCCACTTAACTTTGCATTATATACCTGTGACCAGGGTCTGCGAGAAGGGGGGTTCAGGGGGTACATCGTACTCGGGCCCAAGCCTAGGAGGGCCCGGGCTCAAGGGGCACGGAAGAGTTCAGGTATCCGTGTTAAGTTTTGGTATCGCACCATAACACCACAATCAACCTTGCCTACAGCAAAAATATCGGTCAACCTATTCAGTACAGATAATTGATCGCTATTTTTGCTACACAGCCTTTCGGGCATCCAATAGTGGCCGATTTGATTAAAAAAAAAGGCAAATGTATCAAAAGCTATACACTTGCACCAAAATTAACGTTTTGTTACATTTCTCTGACTTGAGAGCCCTAATTTTACAGTATAGCAATGTACGAGGGCCAACATTTCCCGAGATCCAAAAGCATTTCAACCTCAGAGAGCGTAGGCAAAGTTGACATACTATACTACTATCATTAAGTAACTCACTCTATCTGTATGAGTTTAATAGGTATTTGGGTTTGTGAAGTGTATGATTGCAGATGACTTCTTAAAACTTTTATCAGTAAAATACTTGGATTTGCAGTATTGAAGTCATTATATTGTATAATATTGTGTCAGTGTGATCATCCCCCACTTCACATACTTTCTTTCATGTGTATCACGTTTTCTGCTTGTCAATAGTTTGGTGCTGAAATGTTGATCTAATGCTGTGTTTTACCTTCGAGAAACATAAAAAGTGCTAACACTTCTGGGGCTCTGCCACGGATCCTGCTGGGGGAGCTCACAGCGCTACCCCAAACCCCCTAGCTGGATTTAAACCAATTTTATGTCTATTTGTGTGTTTTCATAGGTCTTAACTGTATGCGAATATCGTTATTTCCTCACTTTTAAATCTACACCCAGCGGTCAAAAAATGATTTAACAGCATGGGCCCCGGTAAGCCTTGGGGGGCCCAATCAAATTTGGGGGCCCGGTATCGACCTTCGAACCCCCTGGAAAATTTTCTCTCTGAGGCCCTGTCTTTGACAATTTAAGTTTGGTTTCACTCATAGCAATGATATCAGGCAAGATATCATAATTTGTTACATACCGTTCCATTAGCCCCCACCCCCCCTCTTACCCAAATTATCTTTTTTAGTTAATATATAGAAATGGATCACTCCTTGTGAGTTTATTGAACTACAAGGTTTTATGATTTTTCTGCTTTTCTGCTTGTAAATATGAGAACTGAAATTTTAGCATAAGTCAGCACCTCCCAGATAGTTTTGCCCATTTTTGCAACTAGCTTAATTATGGTTTTGCGCTGCTAATTTCCAGAGGTGGAGTCCTCGAGGACGTTCTTGGCCTCGAGGACGTCCTCGAGGACACATTTTGAAGTCCTTGGCCTTGGCCTCGAAGCCTCAAGTCCTCGAAAATTGCCCTGTCCTCGGCTCGAGGACAGCACTATTTTTTGAATCGTCGAAATTTTGTTGAAAAACGCCAGAAACCTCAAGGAAATTTGCGAACACCGTTTTTGTTTTCCTCAATTGGAGCATAGGCGTAGCCAAAGGGGGGGGGGGGACCAGGGAATCCACCTCCCCCATTTGAAATTTCACCAATGACGAAAATGTGCCAAAAAAACCTACCGTTTCTTCAGTTTCAGTTTCTTTTTGGCATTTTTTGAGTGCAACAGTAACTAACAACAATGTGGAAGACTAGGGGCTCTTAGCCCCCTCAATTCAATTTTTGCCGGCCAATTTAAACGAATTACCCGGAAGAAATGGAGAGTTTTTGTCCTAAAAGTTGCTATCTCAGACCCTTATACAGCCTTTTTATGAGCGTAATGTATTAACCAGGGCTGGATTTACCATAATATGGCGCAGTCATAGGCGTAGCCAGGATTTTTGATTGGGGGGTGGCCCAAACCACAAATCACCATGCAATGACGTCGTCAGAAATTTTCAAAAAAGGAAGTTTTTGTGGGGCAAAAATATCGTAGAATGGAAGATCTGAAGCTGCAGTCTATTGGCACTTAGCCAGGATTTTGGTAAAGGGAGGGGGCGAAAACTAATCGTTAGAAAATGCAAACGTCTAGCTTAGGAGAGGTGTTGAGTAAGCTAGTGTACTCAAACGTACCACAGACGTGGGCCTGGGGGTGAAGCTCCCTGCCGCCGGTGGCTATAGGGGTCTGGGGGCAAAGCCCCCAGCCGCTGGGCAAATTTTGTAAGTTTTTTGAAAAAAAGCTAATTTAATCCGATTGGATCACATTTCGCACGTGTTCACAGCCATTTGAAAGCACCAGATTTCTGACATTTGAAAGCCAATCGAAAACTTTTAATTGTTCAATGTTCCTTTTACTTGCAATTAAAATCCAAAACACGTTTAAAATCTTGCATTATGGTGTAAAATTTTAATTGTGGGTGATTTGGTCCGTGTAGGGAGAAGTAAGGCATATTGCCTCCTGCAATATTTTACCAGTGAATAATAATCCACTCGAAGATTTTCCTTAGAGAGTTACAGGAGTACATGTACGGCCAGGGGGCCCAAGACCCCTCAATTCAGTTTCAACAATTCGTTCGGTAAGCATTTTCCCTTGCCATTTTTTTAAAAGTATTTTGTGCGTAAAAACTGGCGAGGTGAATCGTTATTGAAAAATGGTACAATAGATAGTAACGCTTACTAAACATGTTATTCCCGGGCCGTATTTACATTGCGCGGGGCCCCTAGCGCTGGCACTTAGGGGATTTTTGCAACATCTTCCTGGCAAATATAAGTGAAGACCACAAAAAGGCCTACAATCTGAAGGCCGTGCCCTGGCACGTCGCCATACGGCAAACACGGCGCTGGTTATTGCATTACGTTCATAAAAAGTTTAGATGAGGGCCTAAGATAGCAACTTTCGGACAAAAATCCTAGATTTCACCCTGGTTGTACGTTTAAATTGGTTGGAAAAAATTGCATTAAGGGGGTATGTCAGTATTATTTATTGTTGATTACTATTGTACGCTGTACTGTGGTACGCAAAGATGCTAAAAGAAACTGAAAATGAAGAAACAAGGGTTTTTTTGTCAAACTTTTGTCATTGGTGGTATTTCATTTGAGGGGTCTCGGGCCCCCTGGGCCACTCCCATGGCTACGGCTGTGATTTTGAGATAAGATCGCGCCTTTAAGTTCTTTCATGAAAAAAAACAACATTTAAAGCAAAATTAAAATAACTTTTTTTCCAAAACGTGGAGGACTCGAGTCAAGTCACTGGACAGTTTTTTGAAACCTCCAGGAATTGCATGACATTATTATGACGCGGGCAGGTGGTCGTCATTATTATTACTTGCTTTTGCACGCGTTTATCCTAAATTAAAGAAACTGCAATTCCGGACAAAGGCAACATACTGGCTGTGCTCTCATTATATGTATCATTGGTAGTATTTCAGTTGGGGGTTTGCATTACCAACTGTGTTATAGCATAAAGTTCATAATAACGTTAAACGAGGGCCTGGGATTGCAAGTTTTAGCACAAAACTTTTAGATCTTTCGCAGGTTTTGCCTATGTATTGTTAAAAATTTGAATTGCGTGGCTCCTGGCCCGGGATTCTTGGTCATCAGTTGCGGGCCCTGGGGCCCCCTGGTTGTTAGTTAGGGGCCCTGGGGCCCCTGGTTGTCAATTAGGGGCCCCAGGGCCTCCTGTTTTTCAATTAAAGGCTACGGTGCCCCCGTTTGTCAGTTGGGGGCCATGGGGTCCCTGGTTGTCGTTTAGGCGCCCTGGGGCCCCCTGGTCGTTAGTTAGGGGCCCGCTGGTCGTTAGATAGCAACTCCGGGGGCCCTTGGTTGTCAATTAGGGGCCCCAGGGCTTCCTGTTTGTCAGTTAGAAGCCCCGGGGCACCCGTTTGTCAATTAGAGACCCCCTGGTTGTCGGTTAGGGGCCCCAGTTTCCTCTGGTCGTTAGTTAGAGGCCCTGGGGCTCCCTGGTTGTTAGTTAGGGGCCCCTGGGCCCCATGGTTGTGGGTTAAGGGCCCCTTGATTTTTATTTAGGGGTCCTGGGGGCTCCTGATTGTCAATTAGGGGCCCCCTGTTCGTCAGTTAGAGGACCCGGGGTCCCCGCTTTTTACTTAAGGGCCTCTGGGCTCCCTGGTTGTCGGTTTGAGGCCCCCTGGTTGGTTAGTGTTACGTTTGGTAACGCTTATAAAAAAGAATAAGAGAGCAAAGAGTGAGTGCTCATTTGCTCGTTCACTTTTTCTTATTTTTTGAATTATCGTTATAGGGTTTGGGTTAGATTTTGAGTTTGGGTTAGGATTAACGTTTAGGTTAGGGCTAGCAGATTAGAGCTGGGGTTAAGGCTAGGATAGTGATTTCTTATGTAACGTAACAGCAGCCTCTGTTAAGCACAGAGCTGGACAGCGCTGTTTCGAGCTTTTATTGCAGCAGCCTCTGTCTTAATTTAAAGGCCGAAGGATTTTTCTCAAGTCTACGTGGCACAATTATGCTGCATCATTATTGGTATCGGCGGGTACGTTATTGGAACGACCATCGCTCGCGTCGCGTGTTCCTCTGTTTTTACTCGGCCATTTTCCAACTAACGAGTGCGAAATTTCATACTTTTGCTTATAACTCAAGAACGGTTGGGTCTAGCTACATGAAATTTTGACAGCGGTTTGAGATTAATGAGTTGTATGTTTATACCAAATTTCGAGGCAATAGGTTACGTGACTTCGGTTTTAGAACCCAAAAACCGCCACGCAAGTTAGGCGCAAAAAGCAGTCTCAGTCAAAAACGGCTTAAGTACGACAAAAAATATTTCATAGGGTTCTATGTCTCAAGATACCCTTTCATCCCAACCAACCCACTTTTGGCCGCGATGAGGTTTATTTCTTTTTTTCCTTTTTTTTCTTCCTAATTTTTGTACGCTCTTCTTCTCCTAAACCACAAAACATTGAAATCTAATTTTTGTGTAAAGTTGTTGAGCTGCAAACGCAATTTTTTCTCCCAAAATGTTTTGGGGCAACTCCACCGGGAACCTCCCCAAAGAATTAATTTTTTGAACGGCTTAAGCTAGGGTGCTAGTTGTTTTTGATATCAGGAGATATTTAACAGACAAATATTTTGACATAGTTTGGGGGTGCCACATCCCCCCGGGAACCCCCCAAAATGGACCCCCCAAAAATCAATTTTTTGAACGGCTTAAGGTAGAGTTTTACTTTTGTTTGATATCAGTAGGTATTTAACAGACAAATATTTTGACATAGTTTGGGGGTGCCACCCCAAATGGACCCCCCAAAAATCAATTTTTTGAACGGCTTAACTTAGAGTGCCAGTGTTTTATGATATCAGTAGATATTTAACAGACAAATATTTTGACATAGTTTGGGGATGCCACCCCTCCAGGGATCCCCAAATAGACCCCCCAAAAATCAATTTTTGAACGGCTCAAGCTAGGGTGCCAGTCTGTTATGATATCAGGAGATATTTAACAGACAAATATTTTGATTCTACTTTTCTGGAGGTTCCATAATCAGATATTTTTGAATAATTACTGATTTTACGGTAGACAAAAAGTACTTTTGAGCGTCACAGCATTAGCTTTGCGTCGGTCGTTCACTGGGTTTGCTGGCAAACTCCCATCTAGTTATTAGTACAAACCACAGAAAACTATATAAACCCAGAGAGAACACAAGACTGGATTACGTCACGTCACGCATGAATGAAATACGAGAATTCTTCCTACTTGCGCTTGGAAAGCAATGGAAGTAAATGGATATTGGCCAAGCCTAGACCAGGTACCGAAGCAAATTGGCCGAAAAAAAAAAATATATGGGGGTGTAGGCAACAAACGCAGTGGAATTGGAGAAAGTTAGTGATGTCTGTGATATCAAGGAAAGCTTGTTTCCTTGAATGTATAAAGATTATTAGTACAAGACGCCTTCCTTTGGCCTCAAATGCTAAATTTTGCTTTTTCTAGCCATTATTTTAATAGGCCTACTGGTATCAGTTATTTATCAAAGACAATAAATTGATCAGAGGCATAAGTTGAATTACTGTTTTTGAGGTAGCTAATCACTGCTGTAGCTGCAGACCGAGCGGTTTTCACCTATTTTGGATGTACTATGGCTTATAAGTGCTATAACAGTGTGAGGTAAGAATGCTTTCTGATGTGTTAAAATATGACAAGTCACTCTTAATTTAATATTGTACCGGTAGTCCTTGCAGTGGCGAATTTAGAGGGGGGGATGGGGCCAGCCTAAACACAACGTGCATATAAATAATACTTAACTTATTTTAAAAAAGCAATCAGTGAATAGTCGTTAGCCCGCGTGACTGTGATATAATTTCAAAAGCCAAGGGAAGGGGGGGGGGGGGGGGGGTGCAAGAAAATAGTATTTGTGCAGCGAAGTTTTTACAAAACAGAAATTAGTCTTTTACAGGTCCGGTTGATTTGAAGGCGTCAGCAAATCAGCAAAACTCACAACTTGCACTTTTCAGCGATAAAGGCATAGGAGCACAACCAGTGGCGGAGTTACGGTGGGATACATCCCCTATTAGCATAAACATAACGTGCATGTAAATACTAAACTTATTTTAAAAAAAGCAATCAGTGAATTTTCGATAGGCCGTGTGACTGTGATATAATTTCTAAAGTCCTGTGAGGGGAGGGATCGAAAAATGTAATTTTTACAGCGAAGATTTTTGCAAAACAGAAATTAGTCTTTTACGGGTCCGATTGATTTGAAAGCACCGAATCAGCATAATTTACAACTTGCACTTTTCAGCGATAAAACCTGCACAATGCAAATCATTTCTTAAGTGACATATTAGGCTTGTAAAAGGTGAGCATTAAGCGAGGTCAAGAACATTAATCCTAAGCAGTAGTGTAGCCAGAGGGGCGGGGGTTTTGGTCCCTCCATTGGCCTGTCAACCAAAACGCAAAATAAAAATTAGGCAGTGTCTGCTGCACCGGCCCGGTTTCCAACATCAAATCGCTGCTGCACCGGCGGCGGCGGTTGTTTTATTTAGCTGTTCAATTTACTATCTCTCAGCTGGCATCGCTGCCCTAACGCTAACTCTAAAAATAAGATTTTAGAGAAAAAAAAAGAAATTCGTAGTATTGTTGCTTTCCAGCGCTATTATTGGAAAGTGTGTCTAATGAGATTCAATACCTCGATACTCGGCATTGTTGCCTGGCGCACTAGCCACTACGCCATCAATGCTTCGAAATTACTGCGTCAAAGTGCTGTATTTAAAGCGAATCAAGGAGAAAGGCGCAATTTGATTGGCTGCCGGTGCAGCAGCGATTTGATGTTGGAAACCGGGATGGTGCACTAGACACTACCTAAAAAATATCACGTTTTTAGCACTTCTGAGACTGTTTTTTGCACTGAAGTTGACCAAAAAGTGATTTAAGCATTTTTTTGAAACATATGCTTAGGAGGGGCTATTTTGTCAAAAATAAAACTCACAAATCAAAAAAAAAATTTTTTTTAAATGACCAAAAATAAGCAATAAAATTTGATCGCCAGTGTAAAAAACTTGAACACGGGTTTCATCAGCAAATATGTTATAGGCCTAAACTCAGAATTGGGGTGTAGAGGCTATTCAGTATTGGTTAATTACCATCACTTGTCTCAATTCTCTTTCCATTAGCCCCTCTCCAATTATTTTTCTCTATAAACTATAGATAAAACAAATTACTCCGTGTGAGTTTTATTGAACTATAAGATTTTATGCTTATGATTTACCAGCACCCAAA